>VZTB01002459.1:85845-213632 GCA_013397245.1 Thryothorus ludovicianus
TTTTTTTTCTTTTTTTTGGGTGGGGGCTGTTGGTTTTTTTGGGGTTTTTTCCCCACTGCTATTAAGGTAACATATTCAAAATCTTTATTTAGATGTAAAATAAAAGCAGCTGGTTTTGTTATTTTTATCACTCCCTCCTCTCCCTCACATTCCTTGAAGTCTTCTGGCCAGTAAATGCTTGCCTTTTTATTTCTTATTAAATGACACAAAATAATCAAAGCCACTCCATCTCTCCACCATGCTTTTTGTGGAAAGAGATTGTCTTCAAAAGCATTCTAGAGACAAAAGAGCATTCCCAGCACACACTGTGGTCTGGGGTGAGAGAAGAAGCAGGAGAAATCTAAACCATCTTTCAAAAGAAACCCCAAACCCACCCTACTAGCCCACCCTACTGTACCAAAGAGATTCCACCTCTGACATCCAGCTAGCAAGAACAACTTTAGGAACAAAGGGTATTTTAAAGCCAGTCTTAAAGGTTTCACATCTTTGATTTCATTGGAAGTATGCTTTGGGGCAAGAAAAAAACAGCACTCCTTGTAGATGGGAATCTCAAATACAGCAATGATGTTTGAGGGAGTATTTTTCTGATGTTCCACTTAGCTCTGACCAGCAGCAGAAAAGATATCAAAAATTCATATCTTCCATGTTTGTTCTTTCAGTTGGTCAGTGGTGGGGACATGTCTTTTTTTTTTTTTTTCAATACCAGAAGTTTACAGAAAAGGTAGATGATATGAGTCTGTATGATGGGAATTGCACTGGGACGAAGCCCTCTGGAATAAAGTGAAAGTCTGATATTTCAATTTTCTCATTACAGGACCAAAATAAAGATGGAAGTGAAAATTCCCCTTTGCACACAAATACACTGATGGGAGAGCAGCTTCAGCTACTCCCTTATGGCTAGAATCTCTCATACTGTCAGGGAAGGATTTGGAAAAAAGCTGAGAAGAAAATCAAGGGAAGAGAGATAAGGCAAAACCTTGCTAGTCAAGAAAGGTTGCTGAACTACTTCATAAAGGATGGAGGAAGGAAAAATGGAGTCACCCAAAATGACTTAGGAATTAAAAACTTAACAGTACCCTAAAAACAACTTTCTCGAAGCCAATTCCCTCATCAATTGAGCATATCTGCCTAATTGTCTGAAGTGTATCAGCAGTTTACTCTATCCATTGATGAAATAGTACATTTGTGCCTCCTCTTCCAAAAAAATTTATCAGTGATTTAGGCACAACATGCGCTTCCATAGGCGTCTTCACTGGACCTACCATCCAGACCAGCATGGACCAGGAGTTAGAAATATTTCCTAGTCTTGGGCTTTAATCTTCATTCCTGCCTCCCACAGGTACTTTCTTTGATAACGGAGACACTCTGCATCACTCTGGGGACACCCTCACCTCACTCTTCCCACGGAAGAAGCTCAAGCTCCTCATTTATTCCGCTCTGTGATGCTGGGAGTGAATGGCTCGAGTACCCTCCCCCTTCCTCCCACCAGTCCTGGGGACCAGAGGGGTCACGCTTTTTGTTCATCTCTTCACCAAAGCCAAGGAATAACTGACCTCCCTCCTACCTCCTGAGGTTCCCAGAGACACCTCCCCACCAGCAAGGAAGGATGTCCCTGCCGTGTACAGGCACTCTCCTGCCCAGGACATTGCCCCACGCCCCTTCTCCTTCACCCTGGGGGAGCAGTGGCTGGAGGAGGATTGGAGAGCTCCTGGGGACAGGGTGGGGGAGTGAAGAGGAAGATTGCTGGGAGAAGGATGGTCCTCTGAGATCAGGACAGAGTCAGAGGCACTTTGTGCATCCACATCAGACCCTGTCCTATCACTGATCTGTCTTTCTTTTAATACTTTCTGCTTTGGTTTTTTTTGGTTTTTTTTAAATTTGTTTTAGTTCCAAGAAGGATAAAACAGAGAAGGTAAGTATAAAGAGCCTTAGTGAGCACCATAAGACCATGCAGGAGAGATCAATAGAGCAAGAATCAGAGGAACAAAGGAAAAAAACCATAAAAGATGAAGAATCCTAAAAAAGATGTTACTGGTGGGGAGGGAGAGACAAGAAAGAGAATCTAAAAGAAAAGTTGTCTAAAGAACAGTGCATCAAAAGAGATTAACTCAAAAAAGTTCATAGATCTTGGGTTCTACATTCCTCTCAGCAAAAAGGTGGAAAAGTAAGTCACATTAAATATGTCATTACCACTTATCTTTTAAAAATGAAAGGGGTAAGGGAATAAAAAGGTGGATAGAAAAGATAATGTGCATAATGAAATGCCTCATTTATGTGATACCCACATTGAAGGAACAGCTGCCAGGTTAAGAGGAAGGGTAGGAAATAGTACCCCTTTTGAAAGATGACATCTGTGATGAATCTAACAAGAGATTTCAAAACATAGTCAAATCAAAAAGAAAGTCAATGAAGGTGAATGCAGCAGAATATATTTTGGGAGCAAAGTACAATAAAAATTGTGCAAATGCCACTAACAAGATAACATTTACCATCGTGTCTTAATATTGTTTGATATTTACTGTCCATGTCCACACTTGTAAATAAGGACTATCATCTAGTATTTGAGCAGGTTCTGAGAGTTTATTATCTGGACAATTTTTCTCTGCAATTTACACATACAGATCCCTTACAGCAAATAGTGATTATGGTACTCATTCTCATTCAAGTGTTTGTGTTAAAGAACCAGGCCAGCAGATTCCTCACTCTCACACACAGATACCTGCAGAAAACAGNAAGGGAAAAGGGAAAGGTGGTCTGAGAAAAGATGATGCTATTCAAGACACGAGTCAAGGCACCTCACTGACCCAAGAAGAGTTAGCTACACACAAAAAGGAGCAACCAACTATGCTAGACTGCACAGGACCTGGGCATCATCACTGTGTCACATAAGCTGGCACAGTTCAGTAGTGGCCATCTACTGCAAAAAGGGCAAGTTCTGTAGTTGTGTGTATGGGCAATAGTACAACAATAATCCTCTGCCCTCCTGTAAAACCCTGGTGGGAAAGCACCATCCTCCAAGAAATCTGTAAGAATCCCTGGCCCAGAGGAAAGTAATAAAGTCACTAAACACTTCAGAGAACTCCAGTAAGAAAAGCAAAGGAGGCTGCAATGTTGCTATGTTCATTTATGTTGGGAACATATTATTGCAGTGAGTGCAGCAGCCTGGTCAAAAATAAAGGGATAAATCAAAGCAAAGAAGATTCTGTTTAGACATGAGGAAAACAAAACTTTGTAGTTTCAGAGATGATGACTGCCTGGAGAGACTCTGCAGCCTGCAAGTCGATGTCTATACGAACAAAACACTTTGAACTGTACACATGCCACTTGAGGACTCCACAGTCTGCAACAGCAGAAGGGGAATCCAGCCTCAAAGAATCCATCCTCTCTTCCCCTTCACCTCTTTAATATTGGGACTTCAGCATATCTTCAATTCCCAGGAGACTAAAGCAATCTGTTCAGCATAGTCAGATCAAAAGGCAGACTGGTGTGAGTCACAACCACTTAGCAACTTGCTTAAATGAATTGTGGACACAGAATATGTTTGAATAATTTGCTGATAATTTCCCTTGAACATGTTGGGATTAAAACCTTATTTCCTTTAAATCCCTGTAGCTATTAAAATTCTTTTAGCAAAATTTCTGTTTTATGTCTCTGTTATAATAAGTCCAATCTCACACATCTACTTAAATAAGTTGTATGCACGATATCTTTAGCTCGAAGAGACATAAAAAATATGTCAGTTTTAAAATCTGAATTTAAAAAGCTGTTATTCACATAAAAATAAATAATTGGAAGAGCCACAAATAAATTACTGGCTTTTCCAACTCCTAGTTCCAGTTACATATCAAAAACAGCCTTTCCTCACTTTGATGGTCTGCTTTGGCTTTAATTTCTTTGATAAATAACTTCCTAAATGAATTCCTATAGGTCTTGTTTTCTGGAACTGGTTATTGCCCTCCTATTTTTTATTTCTTAGGAGAAATGCCTTTCTGGCATTTATGTTTCATCATATTAGGGGTGCAATTTGAAAAAGGCAACCCTAGATATTTTATTATTATTATTCAGTATTGCTTTCCAGGTGAACAAATGTTGTTGGGTTTTAAGACACTGGTCACAGTTGGTCTTGCTTGATTTTTCAGGTTTTAATTCCAGCTCAGCATGGCTGTGGCCAACAGGCTGGCAATTCACCAGCTGCATTCTGCTCTTGTTCCTAATTATTCAGCTCTCCAGTTCCCCTCCCTTGTCTGTTCTGTTCTGGTCACCACAATTAATTCCCATTTCTTAGTCCTGTGTTCACCTTCAACTCATTAGTTTTTGGCTGGTCTCCACCACTCAGCTGTTTTGCTCAGCATTTTGCAATTTATCTCGTCACTATTGTAAGGCCCTTTTTTCTTCCTCTTTGATTTTCTAGGCTTGAAGGACTGTTTTTACTTGCTTTTTACAGAAGAATGGGTGAATATTTTGCTGTTGTCAGGTATCTTCTGCCTCTCCCACCAGCTATTTTCTTTCACAGGCTGACCTGGGAGCACAAAACCATCTGAAGTGTGCAGCAGCACTATCAAACACTTTGTCTTGTAGGCTTTAGAGCTGTTTTATGTACAAGGATGTTTGGGGAAAGAGACTGATGAACTCCAACTCTCAGATGAACATTTCAAGTGCCAACCAGTCATTTTAAGGAATATCACAATTAATATCCCACATGGGGGTTTTAAGCTTCTTGGCCAGAGTCAGGAGGCACTGACTGATGTTTTTTCCTTAGCAGACAAGAAATATGATCCCTTCAGAGTGATTTTCTCTCTTGGTCCTTTTTTCCTCAGCAGATTTGTGGCCTCACTGACATTCTTAATTGGTAAATTGTTGTGTAACCAAAGCCTTACTGCAGCTGTTCTGTTATTGTACAAACATGCTTTAATCTGAGATAATCTTAATTCTTGAAGTGGATCTTTGTATAAATTTGGAAACACAAATTTAGCTTTTCTCTTTGGGGAAGCAAATGGAAGCTTGTGCCTGCTTGGAGTTTCCCATCCCAGTATTGTACCAGTGGTTGACAATAGTGATGAGGTGAAGTATCGGAAGATTGCAGATGAACTTTTTAAAAACCGTCTAGTTGTAGGATTGATTTTGTTTGGGCCAGGTTCACTCATATGTAACAGTGGAGTTGCATCACATAGGAACAAGTTCAAATGAAACTTTAACACAACTCCCTGACTACTTTGAAATCCTTATTAGTAATGCCTGGTTTTACTTTAGAGACATCAAGTTAAATCCTGTGCAAATACAGGGAAAGACAGCCATTCAATACAGACTTCATATTTCTTGAAAGGAAATGTCCTGGATTTGTCTGGGATAGATTTTGCTATCTTCCTAGTAGCTGGTGCAGGGCTGGGATTTTTATTTAGCATGAGAATACTGCTGGTAGGACACTGATGCTTTCGGTGCTGTGGAGCAGCTCTTACCCTAAGTGAAGGACTTTCCAGTTTGCCATGCTCTGCCAGGGAGCAGGTGCACAAGAAGCTGAGAGGGAGCATCCTGAAGACACCTGACCAAAGGAATATTCCATTCCACAGAACACCATGCTCAGTACAGAAACTGGGGGAGTTGGTCAAGAGGAGCCGACCGCTATTCGTGGGTCTGAGCATTGGTCAGCGGGTGGTGAGCAATTGCACTGTGCATCACTTGTATTTCTTGGGAGGAGGGTTTTATTCCTTCCTCTCTTGCTCTCATTTTCATCAAGATTGCTGTTGTTATTATTATATAAATTATTTCAATTATTAAATTTTTCTTACTTAACCCATGAGTTTTATTTTTTTCTCTTTTCCTCACAGTCCCACTGGGGGAAGGGGGGAGTGAACAAGTGGCTAAATGGTACTTAGTTGCCAGCTGGAGATAAACCATGACAGGAAAGAACTAGAATTAGTACAGAATGGGTTCAGGAATACAAATGCTCCATGACTTTATATCAACCAGTTGATGTTGCAAAGTGATTTGTAAAACAAAAAAATATTTCTTAGGGTGAAGTTGCATGGAACGCCTAATGCTTAAATTTAAAACACTAGGTATTTGAAGGAAGTGATTCTTTGAAGGAGACAGTGGTATCTAATTAGTTAACTACTAAGGCAAAGGAGGCAATATACCAGTTGATGCAATTGGTGGCAGCAGGAGTTAGGAAATAAATATCTCTATTTGGCACTGAGCAGTGAAGCAGAGCTCAAATTTCTGTGGATTGCCTGGCCCCAAGCTCATGTCTCAGAGCTCACATTTCTGTGGTAAAATTAAATCTCAGTTTAAGATCTGTGATTCAGTGTGTCTACTTACTAAAATTCATCTGACCTCCCTAGGCTGTGAATATTTTGAGTTGACCTGCATGAAGCCCTTGCTAAGATCTTGATAGGACCCAGCTCTGATGGGGTATTTCCATAAAAGCTTAGTAGAATTGTGCTAAGAAAAATAGAGGCACTTTAAAGCAGTAATTGTCGTCCTAGCCAGAAACCAGAAATACAGTGGCATGTGAAAACAGTGAACAAACAGAAATCCCAAGCCTCAAGAAACCTCAACTGAGCAGAATATGGGGAACAGGCATTTGTGGATTTGTAATGCAGTTTGTACTGGGTTCATGTAGACTGCCTCTTTAAAGATGCTGCATTCCTGGTTATGGATGCACCAGGCTGTTGACAGAGCCAGTGGAGAAGCTCTCTGCAGAAGGCAGCTCAGCTCCCTTCTGCCCAGAGCTGCTGTCTGCAACAGTCCTGTCCCTAATGGCACCAGTGCAGGTGGTTTTCCAACACTTAATGAGACGTCTCTGGTATTAAGGCATTCAAGTTGAAAGTCTGCTTGCACCTATGACCGTCCCACTTTGTGTGTGCATGTTTAGGATTCATAGTCCCTTTGAAACAAGATTCTCAATATCAAACCAAAGTCAGCATGACAGATGGTAGTAAAGTTGGCAGTCCTGAGTCTATTCTGTGCATTGCTAAAAAGGCTTGTTTGTGTTGTGCACCCTACCATGCCCTGGAGGTATCAGCATTTTGTCATTTGACTTAGTTCCCATCCTTTCTTTTCTACTCTGAGATTCTGTCTGCTATCCTTACATCACCTCTATCAGTTGACAGTGGTGTTTCTTAGGCTAAGCAGATTTCTGGTTCCAGCTCAGATTAGCTTCAGAAGCTCCCTATCAACTCTCTCACGGGCAACATCAACACACCCTCATAAATCTGTCAACAGGTCTCTGTGTGAGTAAGCTCAGCAGTGGACACACAACAGCATCCCTGAACAGAACCCTGGAATTAAATTGACAGCCTCCTCCTGCGCTGCTACCAGAGGTTTACTCCACAGACCACATACTTAACACTCCCAAACCACTACCTTTTCAGCTTCAAATGTTGCCTTGCATCACAGGTGACAGCAAGGAGGAAGCAGCACTGTCCTTCCTACTCAGCAAGCGTACCCTCATGTTCTCAGGCAGCCTTGTTCATGTCCATTGCTAAGGAAGTGCAGTCCAGTCCATCCAGTCTGGGGCAGCGACTGAATCGCCGTGCAGGCTGCACTGTTACAGAATTAAAGAAAGCTCAAAGAAAGGTTTGCTTATGCTGTGATGAGCAAGCAGGAAAGGTCTCTCTGCTGCTAGCTTGATAAAAAGAAAAGAAAAAGTAAATGATTATCAATAAAGTGTGTTTGATTAGGTGTCACTGAGAGAAAGAAAATGCCATTTCATGTCACTTTTTAGAAAGCACAAGGTGTGTAACTTTTGGGGATCATTTTGCTCTTGACTAATCTTCAGATTCAATATTAAAATCTCAAACTTCCCAAAGGAAAGAGATTCTGCATCTTTTAATGAAAGATAAAACAACAATATAAACATACACAAATTTACAGAGAAAGGATCAACTTTAATACATCTGGAGTAAAAGGTGTTCTTTTTTTAAATATGGTATAAAAATAAATGCAAGAAACATTAACAGAGAATATACAGACAACAGACAAAGACACAGGCTTTCTTTCTCAATGTGAATACATCAGTGAAATGAAACCTTCTGTGCTAATTTATTGTGCAATAAATGTGATGCCATATGTATATTTATTAATATATGCATTTTTTACATTTCTTCCAGTTTTTGATTGACGTATTTTTTAAATAAACTGTGCCTAGCAGAAGCTTTTTTTTCACTGTACTTGAGCTTGCAGAAAATAAAAAGACACAGATCCAGCTTGATATGAAGGAGGAAGTGAGCAGACAGTTTTCGAAATGGAGGCATCGAAAGGCTAGAGAGTCCCTCGGAGTCTGTAATGCCTTAGTATACACAAAAGAAAACAAGTCAGGTCCTTGCTCATGCAACATCTTGTTCTACTGTCCTCTGAGTCAGGCAATCAGTGAGCTACAAAGTATGTATAATGATTTGAGTCTGCTTCCATGCTACAAGGTGATCCTTTTAGTAGGACTGCACTAGACTGGTTAACCTCTTTGATGTGAGCGATTTCCCCTGAGGAAAAGATAAAAACAAAAAACAAAAACAGAAAACAGAGGCATGATCACTGCAAACCTGTTCATCAGCAACCACTCAGTGTTGCCACATCACTCTCAAATAACTAGGGGCACCAACTGGAGTCTGTCAAATCTTAAACCACAGGAAGTCCTTACACTTAAACACCTGCACTGCCAGCCAGCCAGATTGTTTCACAGAACAAGCCAGCAAATTTAAAGGCCATTTTTGAACGAGATTGGTTTTGGCTGATGAGAAACTGATGCTGAGGTTTTTGCTGTCAGCCACACCCAGAACTTGAAGGCTACTGCAAGCAAGAGTGCCTCGTGCTGCAAAGATCAATGTGCAAACTGCGGTAGCTCTGTCACAGAAGACAAAAAAGCTACTTTCAGGTTAAGGTAAGAAAGTTAGAGGCACATTGCATATAGGTAGGAAAGCAGCTTTTCCATGAACACAGCTATAGGTTTGCTGAGACCATATTTACTATTTATAAGGAACATTGGTCAGGTGTATTACATGTGACTGCATAACACTGCTTTGAAGGTGTTGGATTTCCATATTGTGGTTTTCCTCATCATTCCTCCTGTTGCAAGGATGTGGTTTCAATTTTTTAGCAAGTTCTTTTAATAAGGTGTCATGACTGTCCCACAAGAGCTAGGTCTACAGCTTGAAGATGATGTAAGGTATGTCACTGGTATATTTCAGGCAGATTTGAGCTTTATCTGAGCCAGACAGAAACTATAAAACCACAGGTATTAGCTCTCCTACGGCCACATAAAAGGAGTTAGCTCTCTAAGGGCCATCCTACTGTGGCTCTGATCCAACAGAGGCAGAGCTGGCACAGCAAGCTGACATCACAGGCAATGTAACACAAATATATCATAAAACATTAAACAGAAAATTGCTCTAACTCACCAGATAGATATTTAATACTTACATTTATTGTATTGTTCATTTTAAGTGCTCAATTCAGAAATAACAAACTGATTTCAAGGAGAATACAGTAAAAAATACTGTAACTATGGAAAGATGCTTCATTTTCTGCAGTAAGTGGTAAATGAACTTATTCTGCCATATCAATAAATTGTTAAGTCTGCAGTGTTATAACTCAGTGGAATTACACAATTTAATCTCTATTGTCATTATCAATTAAATTTAAGCTCACAGGGATCTCTAAGTTGGTCTTGAGCATTTGCTCAAATGCAATATATCAGAGTAGGTCTTCATAAAAGGAAGAATAACTATTTTATTCTTTGTGCTGTGAAATACTAGTTGAACAAATTAGGATGAATACTTCCCCTACAATACAATTTGAAAGGGAATTCATGATTTGCAAGGTTCTGGTTAGACTGTTCATCCATCATGTTCCCCATATCACCTGACAGCATTAATACCTACTTCTTTGAAAGATGGAGTCTTCTTCCTGGCACTCTGTCTTCCCTGTATCTGCCACTTTCTACCTATATTAAATTCACAGCTTCTTGATACTTTTTAACCCTTAAATTTTGTTTTCCTCTAATGCAGAAGGTAAGCTGTTACAGTAAGACATCTTTTCTTTTTAAATAGTCAAGAAAGCCTCAGCAGGAGTCTGGCTTTGGAATACAATTTAAAACATCAAAAGCATTTCTGAGATTAATGTTATTTTAGACAATTTTGTTAGACAATTCTTGACTTTTGGTGCTAGACACAATCTCAGAAAATATTGAACATATGCTTATCTTAGCCTTTTATTAGGTTATTTACAGTTCAGTTTACAGGTGTACAGGTCTGGCTACTTTCTGTAAACATGTATGAGTCCCCTTTAGTACTGAACTGCATAACCCACTTGACAGAAATATTAAAACCAGGAGTTCTCAATTAGTTACAATTTGCTCAATACTACACTGGAAAGCTGCATAAATGCCTATTGCGGTATAAAATCTGTGAAATAATTGTTTATTATTATTTTGCAACTACTGTTAAGGAGTTTCAACATTTCTGGAATTTCTAGATGGGCCATACAGAATTTCTAGCATCTCGGGAATGAATTATGTTATCACATAAACTAGGAAGTCCTGACATAAAATCAGGCCAAAAAGTAGTTATTAGTTGATCTGATTTGTGCAATCATTTTTTACATATTGTTTGAATTTTCCCCTAGAGACACAGTGAGCTGTCATGACAATTTTTTTCTGCATTCCACATAACTTGCTCCCTGGATATTGCCGATCTTTGGATATTTTTTCTCCAAAGCCCTACAGTGATCGGGAACTCTCTGGATGGCCCTCTCCTTCAACTCCCTGCCTCAGAGAAGCCTCCATCTGAACAACAACAAATGGTCTTTTTCCACACATTAGTAGTTTTAATTTATCACAAAGTTGGAAAAGTGACAGCTTAGAAGATACACCCTCCTTAAGAGATCTTCTTAACTGCTTATTCTGAATTATATTGAGTTCTCTGATTAGGAAAATAAGCCTTTAATACACAGAATCCATTGCAGCCCCAGATATGTAATTATCACATCTTCTTATTAGATCTGCAGGGACTTGTTATTTTCCACTTTACAAAATATTCCTTTCAAACTTTTTTCCGTATATATAAGTATACTTTTGCTTTAGCTCTCTGTGGTAGTGTCTCATAATTACTGCTTCTTGGAGATTTCCAGATTTCCTTTATTTACAGACTGATGTAAGGATCATCCATTGTGGGTCATAATTTAAGAGCAGAGCCCAGCTATTTCTTTCAGATATAATGTTAACAGTATTTCCATAAGCCAGATTTTGATTTGGGAACCTGCATCTAACAGGCCAGTTTTCAGAGTTGTAGCTTATGAAGATGTTTCCTGTGCTAATGAGATTAAAGAAAATTGGGGGGAAAAAATCAGAAGCATTGAAAGTTTATCTGCATAATGAAAAGGAGATCCTTAATATTTTCAATATATTCTTGCCATCAACATTTCGAAGCATATGGCCAAAATGGATTTTAGGCTTTTAGGATTTTTTGGCTGTATTAGTGTACTTTGGACATAATGATTGTAACTATTTAACAATTTCACTAATAATGCAGATGCCAAAATGGAACCCTTCATATACATCCTGACAAGCTAGGCAGAGTATGAGAAGGCAGTACAGCAGTTGGAGTGAAAATACATCTAAAAGTACAAAATCAATTGGTCTCAGCATGCAGTCTCTATTTGAACATACTAACTGCTTGACATAGAGTTGTCCTTCCAGCTTTACTTCTAGTGAATTTAGGGGGCAAAACTCTAAAGCTATGTGCAGATGGTGCTAAATACAGTTGTGCTCACTGACCCATTTATGCAACATGACACTAACACCTCAAATAATCCAGCAAAAAAATCAGCAACAACCTCCATACATATGTGGTTTAAAAGAAATCAAAATGAAATGTCTATAGGTACTGGACTTGAAATGTATGGTAGAGAAAGATCACATCTTTTCCTTTTAGAAGATTAATTATCCTCCTTTCCACTAAGTAACCTCAACTGTTCCTTTTTCATGTTTCTTTATTGCCACTGCAGGTGCTACTCCCCAGGACCTATACTGGCAGCACTAGAAAAGAGAATTCCATGCACCTGATGGGGAAAGAGAGGTAGCGTCCCACTGTGAGCACAGTAAGATTTGGAGTGACAAGCAACCCTCCTTGGTCTCAGTGTCCCCCATGTGCTCATGTGTGAAACACCTGCAGCACACTGTCAGATCAGCAGGGAAAGCTTTCAGGTGACATTGCAGTGCACTACACACAGAGCTGGTGTGTAAACAGCCCCTGACAGGAGCAGATCTAAAGAGATATGGGAGAGGAAGCAGTAAACCCCTTCCCATGTTGAGGCAGCCCTTGCTGTATCAGCACAAGGGAATTGCTTCAGCACTGCTCTGGGGTTCTGAATTCTGCTTCAGCTTCCACAGCAGCACAGATGCTGCTGTCAGCCATCTGTGCAGGTGTATTTCTCTTTCAGATGTGTGGAAGGGAACAAGGTTAGTATTTACTGAATTTGGGGCACAAGTTGTCAGCACAGCTGCAGTGCTAAGTGATTACACGTGCAGGGAAATCCTTCTGCCTCTGGCTGAGATTTGCAGCCCTTTGTTCCCTTCTCATTAGGGCCGTGCTGCTTCCTGCAATGATCTGAAGCGGGAGGCAGCAGCTGAACAACTGCTTTCCTGTTTTGGCTCACTCCAAATCCAGTGACATCCATTTCTTTCTCCTTTTGCACTTTGTGTTTATTGATGAGCTGCTCTCATTTTTGATTAACCAAGCTGTGCCAAGGGAGATATAGACTGGATATTAGGAAGAAGTTTTTCACTGAAAGAGTAATAAAGTACTGGAATGCTTTTCCTGGGGAGGTGATGGAGTCAGCATCCCTGGGTGTGTTTAAAAAAAGACTGGATATGGCACTTGGTGCCATGGTTTAGTTGAGGTATTAGGGCATGGCTTGGAGCCAATGATCTTGGACATCTCTTCCAATCTAGTTATTCTGCAATTCTGTGATTCTGTAAAACCTCTTGCCAGATGGGGTAGTTTGAACTTGAAAAACAATCTGAAATGTAGGTTTCCAAGGGACTGATGCACAAAAAAAATATTCTTAGTATGTTTGTTCTGAGCCTGACTCCTCCAGTTTCCATACCTCTCTGCAGCTCTCATGCCTGCAAATAGCCTAAGAACCAGGTAAATGTTTCTCAGCTGGAAAATGGCAGACACTAGCCCAGTACTTGACCAGTCTGTGCTGGTCCTCACTTGGATGAACCTGGTTGTGCAAGTATTACCCCTAAGCTCCTTCCTTCCAGCACAGAGCACAGCAGCTTAGTTCCAGTCACTGTAGAGCAGCACAAGGAGGCCAGTCCTCACTGGCATGTCCATTGAAATTTTCCTCTCTGGGCATTATTCTTAAAAAAAACTCCTAAAACTAGTGTTTTTTTACTAATTAGCAGGCCAAAATTAACAATTTCAATTACTTATTTGCTCTTTTTATTCAAACATGAATAAGACATCTCTTTCTGAAATGGAAAAGACCTTAATTTCTACAAATAATTATTATTTTCATTCTTGTTTTGTATTTGACAAATAAGTAGCCTTGTGATTTATATTTCTTCTGAGTAGCATGTTTTTTGTTTAAATTTTGGGAATAACCTGTAAGTAAATTCAAAATGAGATTCCACAGCTGATACTGCATTGAATTTCTTGGACAAGGCTATATTTGAGAGAAAACTAGCCCTCAGCAGGGGTTCAGGACTAGATGAACATTTGGTCTGGCACAGGAGGGCCTTGTGTACACAAGTTTTACCTATTCATATAGAAAAAATTCTTGATTAACAGTTGAAGTTATTTATCTGCTTTGTTCCTCTATAAAAGGGATAGATATTAACATGAAAAGAGATTACACTTATTTAAACATCTATAAAGTCTATGACCCACTGATAAGAACTGAGGAAGCTACTTTAATGAATTTTAATTTCCATCTCTAGGCCATAATTCACAATGTCATGTTAAATGACATTAGATTGAAACTTGTTGAAAATGTGCTCTGTTCAATGGCCTTTGCATTTCGCATCTCATGTATGAAATGGTCTATTGTTCCTGGTTTGGACAGGGGAGAAAATCAATGGTCTCTGGTCAGTAAGTTCTTCCAGGTAAGTGGGAGAAGACAGCTGGAAAGGATACAAGTAATATAAGATATAATGGTTTCAAACTCAGAATTATTAAATGGGGTCCTTTTTATGAGGTTATGAGTGGAGATAATTATAACTTGATGGCTTTCTAGTTTTATATATGAACTGAACTTGGTCTGTTTTGTACTGGCTGTATTTCCCTAAGACCTCACAAACATACAAGCACCTCTTTTTTGTGTTCTGTATAACTGTGCTATGACAGATAAAATGCTAACACTGATGGTGGTGTCTGAAGTCATGGCACCAAAGCCTGCAGATAGAGTGTCTCCCCACAGCTCTATGGAGGGAGGCTACTCCTTCTTGCCCCACTAACTTGGTTCCTGGTGGGACAATAAAATTGGCATGGGGTGGAAATTAAATTAATTCACTCCCCCTGTAAAGCAGGTCCCTTTGACTCGAGGGTTCCAGACCAGTAACCATAGCTAAGCACCAGGCTGGGGCTCACAAAGTCCTGCTCAGTCCGCCACTGTCACAAGTCCTGCATGCACATGAGAAATTAGATAAAATTGTTCCTTAAAGAACCTTTCTGTTCCATCAACATGACCAGTGTACATACACCAGCTTTGTCCCCCAGTAATGTAGTTATTAGCACTTAAGGTAAATTTGCTGAGCTTTTTAATTTTTAATTTTATTAATAGGTTTTTTCCCCCATGTGAATTCTTCAAAAGAATTTCAGTTTTTAAATACCACAGAAACTGCTGATTTCAGCCTCTCTGCTGCTTTAGCATGCAATGAGATCCTCCTGCTCCTCTTTACCTTCCCTAGTCCCCTGGGGAACTGCAGGTGACTGAACTGTTATTATTCTCAAAGAAAAAGCAGAGGGGCTGAGCTAGGCAGGGGGGAGCCCAGAGCTCAGTGTCACTGCTCTCTGTGCCTGTGCCTGAAAGCTGTGAAAAGCACGGCTGCCCGTGTTAGTCCAAGGCAATTCACTTATCCAACGGCTTCCTTCCAGCAGTGCTGAAGTGTCTGTGCTCTGTATTTTCACACAGTACCTGGGAGTGTAAGTGAAGCAGTCCAAGGATAGCTGGAGTTACTACTCATATACAAACTATTAAGTGTTCAGTAATAAATATTACATGTAGCAAATGCTAGCTTGCTATTACTTCTGTATATTTTATGTGAATGCAGACCTGCTTCTAAAGCTATCTGTATTTTTTGCTGCAGACTTCTGAAGGCATTAGAAATTTTGCACTATAAAAATCTACAGAGAAGCTAATTAGTCAGTTTTTAAACTAAGCATTTAGGCCTTTCATGAACTGCACCAACCTACTGGAAATTTTCTGGAAAGAAAGCCCTTCAATGTCAAAGCCATACAGAGCTGAACCTAGTGTATAGCTCCATTTCTATTTTTTCTCCATCAGACTAAAATAATGACTCATTATAATAGGTTATTTCCATGTAATTCATGAAATAGTACAGAGTAATTGCCCTCTACAAAGTTTCTAAACTTTCTGGTTTAACAAATGCTTTCTGCAGCAAGTATAACCCAATTTCATTTAACATTGATCAGGAGTCTCTTAAAGTCAACAAATCAGGTAATGAATTACAAGTTCATCTGTTCAGACTGAGTCCCTAGACACAGCCAAGGTTACTGGGTTTTGATTAAACACTTCAAATGGAAAATACTGAGGTCTAATTTAGTTTAACACAAACCCACTTCCATGTAGCTGAGGAAAAAAATTAAGTGAAAATTAGTCTAAATATTGCAAACCATCATAGAAGAGAACTGTAATTTTCATCTCATTAAATCAGAGATGATAGCATTTATCTAGGTTGTAGAAGACCCTTTTCACACCTATCTTCTGAATTAATCAGTAGAACAGACCTATTCCACAGTCCCTCACTTCACAGTTGATCAAGTTAATCAGAACACTGTAGAATATTCTGAGAAATGTTTCCCTCATCCCTGCTGCTTGGAACCACTGTACCAAGATTGATAATTACATATTATAAACTCATCACAACCAAGAACAAGAGTGGAAGAACAAGGATGTCTGGTGGAAAGAGGTCCTGAGGAAGTGGGTGACATTAATTCCATCATCTTGGAAAAGACGTTTGCATTTGAGCATCCTGGTACTCTGGATTAATCTGCAAGCCTCAAAGCTGTCAGTCTAATAGAGATTATAGATCTAGCAGTGACTTGCTTTTCTTTCATACCTGACCCGACTTGACAGACTCCACCCAGGTTAACAGGTAGTAGTTGGAAAAAAAACAAAACCACAGATTTTATTTCAGAGTTTGCTCTGTGAAAAAGAAAAAAAAAAAATCCGCCTCTTCTACCAAACTACTAATATCCAGAAATCCTCTTCATTTCTAGTTCACAGCTGGTTTATTGGGCCAGCCTTGCATCTCTGGCATGCTGCTATTCTGCCCTGAGACTAGAAAGGATGAAAATCGGGCATGGCTGCAGGGCACAATGCTCCAGCATTCATGCCCAGGACTGCTGGTTTATCCGTAAGGCTGCTCTGGGAGGGATTTCAGCATCTCCCAGTCTGGTCTTCACATTTTCCCTTTTTGTGCTGTATTCCCAAGCCCCCTACCGGTAGCTTGCTATTTCCCCCCTCATGGCCACCTGATAATGTTTACCATAGCCAATTGCTTACCCCTGGGCTGCTCAAAATGCCAGGAATAAATGTAACACTGCCTCTTGCCAGGCACTGTGATGGGAAAAAGTCTGGCTCTCAGAGGTCCCGGATGTGTCACCCACTCTATGCACTCTTTTTTACAGACTTTTTATGAATATGGAACCTCCTACTGAATTATAATGGAATTATCACATATAGTTCTATCATGTACAATGTTGTTTTATAGATCCAACCTGTTTAGACAACACACAAATCACACTGCAACATGCTATGGCAACACCACCATGCAAAACATAGGGGTTTTTGTTTCAAACATTGGGATAGTTTCCTTTGTGGCTCTTTATTTACTTTTAGTGTCCTTTACTGACTTTGTCCCATTGAATCCAAATTTCTTCCTGATTACAGTGGATTCAAAGCATATTACAGGAAGCCTTTACCTATAAGAAAGTAGTTAAAGAATTACTGTTTTGTTTTTAAAAGTGAGATATTCCCAAAGCCTCACAAAACTTTCACTGTGTTTGTTTCTCTTTTGGATTACTGGAAAGTATATATGTATTTTTTAAATACTTGAGGCAATACTCTTGAGCCTCATTATAGGGGAGACAGTTTCTGACAACTGCTTCTCCTTCCCTAGAAACTAAAAAAAACAAAAACCATGATCTTTGCTGAAAGCTCTCAAATTGTTCATTTCAACACACACAGCTCCACTAACCAAGTCACAGAAAAAGCCACAGATGCACACGCACACACACACACAGCAGCGTCACCTGCACAATTCAACAGACAATGCAGAGACAAACTCGAGTATAATCCAAGATCTTTCTACCTCTTTTCATAACAGGTTAGTGCTCGCCCTCAGTGTTGGTGTACAGTTTTTATGGCATGGAAAAATAGGGATGTTTCTGCCCTACAAAAATAAATGCGTTGAATTCTTTAGTTGGAACTTTCACAATGTAAAAAAAAATAATCCCAAAGAAACTGGATAAGTAAAAAGAATCCCAAGTATCACGAAACCAGCGGATCTTTTGGCAGGTGGCAAAAGAATGCCCACACAAAATCTACCAGCCTTCTCTTTTTTTTGTCTTTGAGAAATAGCTTTTGAAAGTTATACATTGAAAAGAAAAAAATCAGTTCTTATAGTCCATTATGAAAATGAATCCAAATCAAACCCTTGTATATAAACACCATGAATTCTTTGGTCCTGCAGAAGCTGTTAGACATTATGGTACATAGGAAAATTATTATTGCTTTTTTTCCCCTGTGCCCAATTGAAAAAAGGGGGACAAAGGTTTTTTTAGTAAAATAAAAAGAAAACAGGATGGAAATCCAATGTATTCAACTGTTTTAGACTTAATATTTTAGAAGGCACCAGAAAAAGAAACAACATCAAGCATATTTTCACAGATCCTTTACTAAAATTATGGGGGGAGGGAGGGGGAAGTGACTAATTTCATGCTTCCTAATGAAAAAGCATGGCTCCCAAAGGTCCATTCCTCCATGAGTGACTACTGAGATCAGTGGGAAAGGGACTAGGGAGGAGGGGTTGTAATGAAAGCACATTATAAAGCTGTCATTCCCAGGAAAATTCACAAGCTGTGATGAATACACTTTTAACCATCAAGTTAGAGAAGCAAAAGGGAAAATAGGGATCAGTGAGGGGAAGGGGAGAAGGATGTCCCATCAGGCTTACTAGTCTTCCGAGGCAACAAACTTACCACATTGCGTGTGAATTTCTCAAAAGATGTTCGACGATCCAGAGTGTTTTCCAACTTAAATTTGAAATAAATAAAACAAAAGAAACAAAAAGAAAAAGGAGGGGGGAAAGAAAAGCAAGAACAATGGAGTAGAAAAGAAGGTTTGATGTAACAATGGACTGCAAAACAAAGTTTGTATAAACCAGGAAGCAAACACAGGTATGAGGCTGTAATGGGACTTGGCAAAACAGGGGGTGGGCAAAACAGATATAGTACTTGACAAAAGTAACTTTTCATAGGGATCAAACTGATTTGAATTTAAAGAAAAACTGAAAGTAAAAAGAAATAATGAAGTGCACATCTTGTGTTAATGAACTGACATTCACAAACTTAAGGACTTCACACGGACAGTTGAAGCTTTCTGGTATTTTCAACATCTCTCTCTATACTGGATCTTCAGAAATCAATGTTTGAACAGAAAACAAAATCACACAGTACTTTCATATAAGTTTAGGTTGTCATTATTAACAATAGAATGCTATGGTGTTAATAACTACCTTGTTCCAGTAACAATTGGGGCCCTGATTTTGCGAGGCACATGGCTCCCAGCTGATTCTAGGAGATTACTGTTTAGAGCCCACTAATAGAATTATTTATCATCATGGATATATGCATTGCACAAGCTGCTCCACATACTCTGGGCTGTGGCTATTCAGAACCCATTCCATAATCTGGACTTTTCTAAGAAAATATTACATACCAAGACACGAACCTCTGTTTGCCAAAGTGTGACATGACCAGTCTTTCAAGTCAGATTCCTAGCCTATTCAAAACTATTCATGTAGTAACAGGGAAATAAACAAAATTAGGAATCTCCTATATTTATAGCTGAAGTTAGAAGTTATTCATATGAATAAGATTGTTTCTAAACACATTCTGTAGCTTTCATAGGTGGAATAAAGAGAACAACGATTATTACATAAGCAAACTTGCAAACATGAAAGACTATTCTTCTGGGATTTTATTTTATTTTTTTTTAATGTATTTGTAAAGCACTTTGCAATTTAAGGTGCTTCATAACAGAGAAAACAGTACAATATGGGATGTAAAAATAAAAATAAGTTTTGCTAGATTAACTTATTGAAACATGCCCGCATGCAGGATATATACA
This sequence comes from Thryothorus ludovicianus, assembly GCA_013397245.1. NCBI lineage: Eukaryota > Metazoa > Chordata > Aves > Passeriformes > Certhiidae > Thryothorus > Thryothorus ludovicianus. The sequence goes on from VZTB01002459.1 coordinate 105,436, forward strand.
CATATATGTATATTGAACTCCTGTGTGTATGTGACCCTCCAAAAACGCCAAGCTGGTCACCTACCAGATATCCAGTTGCACTGGCACAGGGGAGAGAAGACTGAGTATTGTTGCAAACATAACCACTGCTTTGCACAGTGGCAAGACAAAGGCAAGATGGACCAATACCTTTTTCTTGGCCTGTAGCAGCTCCTGGTAGGCACTGGATCGTATAAAACGAGGATAAGAATCACTTTTCATCAGTTTGTAAATGTGCTCCTGAAAAGGAAAGGAGGAGCTGTTACTCCCATAGAAGAGGACACGTGTAAAATGGGAGGCAGCCACATGCTTTGGCTCTGGAATGTTCACCAGCTATCACTACTATGAATAGGAAGTATTACAGGGTACCAGGTTTCAGCTCTGAAGCTAAGGCTCAATTGCTTTCTATTCTTAAAACCAAAATCCCACCCATTTTGTATGTATAATTACACAACACACCTTTCTTTAAATTAAAGACCAAATTTTCCAGTACAAAATTATTTTCTAAGAATCCACAACCGAGTCCTTGTTTCAGGTCCAACTTCAAACCTTCTTTACATTAGTTAGTTTAGCTAAGTGATAAAATTAAGAGCTGTGGATCCTTCCTCATCAGATTTTCTGAATTAGTTTCTGAAGATACTCTTGTGATTTCAGAGGCTAGGAAGTTTTCAATTCAACACCACAAATAATGCTTAGGTTAGTGAGGATTCCCCCGGCTGCTCTTGGAAACATCCTTTGACAGACATTCAGTCTGCTCTCCAGCTAACAATAGAAAAGGAAAATACGTATGTAAATCAAAAAACCGTTCCAGGGTAATTTAATTTTCAAGATATTAATTCTTCAGAGGCACATGAAAATTTGGAAACCTTTATTCAGAAAATAAACGACAAGAGCAGCTTAAAAAATTATTTCTTTTGGAACATTCTAATTTCTGAAAAATATGAAATAAGAAAAAAATCTGTGATGTAGAACCCTTGATAACTCTAGTTCTGATTATATGCTAGAGAAAAGATTTGTGGAAAAAGCAATCAGAATAGAAAATACACTCAAAATTTAAAAAAAAAAATCCTGAATCATGTTAGCTCTTTTCATAGAGTTTTTCTTTTACTCAAATTCTATTTTTTTACTATAGGAAACCTGTAGCACAGTAATTGGGAAACAGCAAAAAGACTGGAAAGAAAATACTGTTTCTCAACTTGGTAGTGCATAAAATTAGTGAACACAAAAAAATCCAAAACAAACAAACAGAAAAACCCCAAACAAAACTCCCCACCTTGACTAAAAATTAGGGCAAGGTAAAACTAAAACCTATATTTAATTTTTTCTGTATTAGAAAAACTAATAATTATTCTAAATGTCTTTGATTGTATTTCTTACACTAAGCAGAGAAATTCTGATGTATATTCAGAACTTAGACTGATTTATTTGGGGGAGGTTTTTTTTTCCACTCAGTGTCTACACAGGCAGACAATGCAGTCAACAGAGAGTAGAAAATGGTGATGGGCATTAAAATTTTATTTCTGTACAAGAAATATGCTTGTAAAAGCATGAATAAATTGGGCTGTATTAGCATTGTTAATGTACACATTAGCCAGGACATGTTAATGCACATATTTAGCACAATCGGGTTATTTTTACTTACCTGTCCCATTTTACAGACGTGTCTGCATTTGACATGGACCTTCATCTTTCTGTATTTCCAGTCCCAAAATGCTTTTCATATATTTTTAACCACAATTAAATGACCCAGCACCTGCCAGAATGGCACACCAGCAGTCTCCTCCCCAGCTGGCAGGCCAAAAAAAGCCTATTGCAGAGGCAGAGCCCTACTCCTGACAAAACCCTCCACCTCAGATGTGACACTTTAATGCTCCTAAAGCTTCACATGAGAACACTCTGTCCCTTTCCCAGAGACATTGAGGCTTCCAGGTTTAAGGGTTTTTTTCTGAACTGGATGAACTAAGCAGAGGTCCTCTCCACATGGCAGTCTTGCTTGCATAAATACTGAATACTCCATGTCTTTCATAAATAAAGGACAAAATTACAATAGAGATCTGGCAGTAAAATAGTATTGAAATTTTACACTTATTATAAAAAGAAATAAAAGGATACTGGCTAGGAATTTAAATGTCCATTAATCACTCCACTGCAAAGACATATTTCTTTAAAATCTTTAATCTTGCTCTATGGTTTACTTTCGCGATCTATGAGTTTGCTATACACTGCATTCTTAAATTTCCAGGGGTCAGCAGATACAAGCAAAAATTGTATGTTCAGTTTAATGCAGAGTACTTCAAAACAGTGGCTATGACACAGGGCCTAATTAAAATTTTATTGTTTCTTCATAGGTTGCTATTCTCATAATGGAAAAATGAAAAGGAGGTAAAAATATTCCCCTTCATATTTAGGGCAGAGGCATTCATCTGAAAAGTAGAAAGCCTCAATTCAATTCCCTTCTCTCCTTCATGGGACCTGTAGCAGCATCTCCTGACTCCCAAGATGATGACCTAATAATCAAGCTGTAGAAAATTCTGCAGGGATATGATCTCAATCTCTCTTTTTGACACCATTTCATTTTGCATTAATAATTAAATTTTCATCAGTGGGCTGCTGATGAAAATGGAGGATGATACCAGTTCTGCTACCTTTACTGTGAATCCAATTATTTTCTATTGCTTTTCTCAGAAGTCTTCAGAGATGAAATACTAAGTAATAAGTCACATGAAGTGTTGCATTTAATACAAAAGTACTTAATTTTTTCTTTACTATATGCTTTCCCCTATTCAAAGTCCACTTAATAACTATATCAAGCACAGAAGTTTCATGAAGAATTTCATATATCTCATGAAAGAAAGAATGTTGTACATTTTTATTGCCAAAATGGCATTTTAGGAAACCAGGCATTATCATTTAATTCCCCAGCACATCTCATTTTTGTATGTAGATCTCATTAGCCAATATTCCGTTTCAAATGTCCATGAACACAATTGCGAACTGACCTGAGCATCTTCAAACGTGTATCTTCCAGGTTCCTTCACATTCTGAGTGGTTTTGTCATAACTTTTTGAATCTAGGTTGATAGCGCTGGGTGCACCCGGAGCAAGAAATTCTTGCCAGATTTCCTGGACGCGAGCAGGAACTTCACGGATAGGCCTCTTCTTCAGATCTTCTACTGCTAACCAGAACCTGTGGCACAACACAGCATCTTGACTTCCAGCTCAGGATAACCACTAATGAAGTGCCCCTGTTCTTCCTTGCTCTTAAAAAAGAAATTAGGTAACAGAAGTTTTCATCTAGACATGCTAAAACAAGAAAAAGCTGAGTGATTTTATGTTGGGATCAGCATTCTGCTATGCTGTCTCAGGGCAATCAACCTACCTAGGGAAGCAATTATCAGAAGGCTCTCCATGGGACGGATAGGAAATCCTTCATTATTTATGTATGGGTAACATATACTCACAGGAAGATTGCAGATTTAGCTGGAATTAAACTGAGACTTCATTTTGGGATTATATTACTTAAAAACTGACTTTTGACATTCCTACAAAAAAACTAATGATTTATATTCTTGCTATCTACATGAATCTCTGAGTCCTACTAAATCCTAAACTGTGTAACTCTAATTTTGTCACCCACAAATCATGCATACATTGGAAAAGCATTTATTTTGCTAATTATAATTTAATTTCTCTTTTCAGCATTCCATTTATATGCATATTTTTGCTAAAAATGCTGAATGGAATTACACATTCTCTCTTCTGCCACTGAACAAACCAACAGTGGGCAGCCATATGTCGTGCAGCCAGTTCACTGTATCCTCACTCAGTCTGGAGCAAGATCACTAAAAAGGACTTGAGCACTTTATGATCATAGCTAACTAGCTGTAAGTTTTATTTAATTATTTCTTCTATTGGTGTTCAGACTCTCTCACGGCACAAAATAATCCTAAATTAATTGAGCATCCCATTCTTAGACATGGTTCAGACGACTTAGTTTTCCCCCAAATCCAAGAGCTCAACTAAAGTTTGACTTCAGTAAACATGCAGTATATACCATTGCAGCTTTTCATTATTATTCTGACACAGCTGATCCTATGAAACAGATAAACTGGGCACTGAAGTGATTTAACTTTTAAATCAGCTGGATTTTCCAAGGCTCATAAATAAACTGGGTGCACCTGTAAAATGTTGTTGCATCCTGCTTATACTGTGAGATCAACTTCAGCACTCTTAGCTGAGTTCAAAAAGGATGGGAGAGAACAGTGAAACTGTACTCAGACCCCCAAGAAAACAAAATGACACCACCCTCAATCCAAATTCTAATTTAATTATTGAAAAACACTTAAGAGAGGATAGTAAAGTATAGCAAACCTTACAGTATTCCTGCTATAAGATACTCTCAACCTGAGAAAAAATAACTTCAGGAAGCAATTATTCCGTCATAGTCCTTTTTGAAATTTCTTTGTAGAACACATGGAAGGAGCCTGTGATCATTTTCCACAAACCACTATGGTCAGCTTCACACTACCAAGAAGACTATTTTAGGTATTCCTACAACCTTCAATTTCAATAGTAGAGAAGCGCAATTTTTCATCTAAGATTCTCCAAGAGACAAAGAAGCAATATTGTCCCAGTTTTGCAAATATATTAATAATGTAGTAATGTATAGTGGTTTCTCTAAGGCCACAGAGGGGATCTGTGCCAATAGAACTCCAGTTTCAAAACTTCTGGGTAGCATCACTTACATATGAACTACAGTGTGAATGGAATGTAGTTCTGCACAGGGCCTGGGCAGGTGTCCTGAGAACCTGATGGCAATGCAGCAAGAATAAATACCTGATAACTAAAGTTTAAAAACTGCAAAGCTCACAAACTGTAATTCGGTTCATTTTCTCAAATTTGGGCAACCTACTTTGGTTTCCTTAAGCTGCTTTCAATATTTGCATTTAAAAGCACATATCCTGCAGTGCTAACCCCTTCAAGTGCATCTTCTGGGATTGACTGATTACTCATGTGTCTCCAAGTCAGGTAAGGAACACAAAAATGAAAGGGAAGGATGCTCTTTGTAAACACACATTTTCTATCTCCCTGCAGACATCCTGCAGCTCTAGCTCAGAGACGTCACTTCCATTTTTGTTCCATTGTATCACTGCCAATAATTCTGGAAGTTACTGCAGACATGCTTTAGGATGGTGTTTTCTTTTGCTAGTAAACTGTTTTCATATAGTAGGTTATATTCAATTATGGGGACAAAGATGGGAGATAAATTTCAATAAATTTAACTTCTATGCTTGCAGCATAGAATAGGAAGATTGTATAAACCTATTCTTACAAGCTGAACACTAGCACTTTGATAGAATAATTTAATTTTACCCTTCTAACAATAGCATTCAAAGGCTCTACTAAAAGTGCAAAGCTCTAAATATAGAAACCTCTCTAAAAGTGGGAAAAATTATAATTTCTGTGTTATGTCTAGGGTACTTATTTCACAGCCAACACACATTTTAAGATTTTAATCTTACTTATCTTTTAAGAAAAGATGCCTGCCCTCCTCCCACAGAGAGCTGAATTCAAATATTCAAAGATAGGAAAAGACTAAAATAAGGCTGCCCCTCTTGCATTTTCAAAAATAACTTTTTCCAATATCCCATGGCAACCAATAGCACAGATGAAGTTGAAATGGAGTCATCAAGACCTCAGCACAGGGTCTCAAATCAAAAGAGCTCCCTGTCCTGTTTTACAGCTCACTGCCACATGAGCTGTGACCAGAGCAAGGGAAGACTCCTGAGGCAAAAAGCAAACAGTCTGCAGCATTACCTATGTGCAAGGGCAGGAGAGGGGAGAAGGGGAATTGCATTTTTTGGGCAATGATATACATAGACTTAGTGCTACTTTGTGTAAGGAACTAGAAATCAGTCTGGCTGCCCTTGGATGAAACTGCTTCTCCTGTTGATGGAGGTTTGCTTTAGCCATGGAGACCATTTCCAGCAGATGATCAGTTCTGTTTGAGCAGAGACCTGAGTAGCTGAGTGTAAACCTCACTGCTGTCTTCTACCCCAGAATTTGGGCTGCCACGAGCTGGCTCACCCAGCAGACACACAGCAGGGTGGGTGTGTAGTGTACAGCAGTAGTTCACCCAGCCACATGGACTGATAAAACACATGCTACAAGATATCTTCTGGGGATTATGTCCTCCAGATGGACTACTTTCAAAGCCATGGTGGCCTCATGGGTAAATAGCACAGCTGCAACACAGCATCTGTCCCATTAACTGACCTAAACATTGGGTGCAGCCAGATTCCAGACCCAGCTAATGAGTTAAATTTAGCCCACAGGAACAAAGAGTGAGAGGGAGGCTGCAGTGGTTCTCAGCAAAACATGTGAGGTATAGTCAGCGTGGAAACACTGAAGTGGGAATTATTTAAACTTTGCACTCAGTGAATGAGACACAACAAATAAGAGGCCAGACCTTTCAGCATTTTCAGAAAAAGCAAATAAAACCCTTAACAAACTCTATGAATAAAATCACATAATATTTTCCTAGGGGCAGGAAACACTGCTCTCTGATTTCTAGGGTCCACCTTCTTGCCAACTATAACTTCAAGGCACAGTAGAACTGAAGGATTTCAAGACTATGACAGAGAAACTCATTAAATCTTGCTAGTTCTTTCTCATCTACCCTGCAGAAATGGCAACATTGCTGGCACTTGGCATTTAAGCTTAAGTCTGAATGAGAAATAAGTCACAGGCAATTTCAGCTTTGAGGATTAAATTTTGGTCAAGTTATTAGCACCCACAACAGGGCCTCATAATCACCAGTGTAAACACCTCACAAAATGTCAGCTTGCAGGGGGATGGTTAAAAAATTAAGGAGAAACATCCAAATCTAGCAAATTTCTCAGTCCTGCTCTTCTTTTTCTGGATAACAAGAATACAAAGACCTTTTCCCGACTACTCACACATACAGATTTAAGAAATGAGAATCAAAGGAAAGGGCTTTTCCTTCTGCAAATCATGGAACCTAACCTGTCACCGCTCTCCCTTCACTAACCTAGGAGGTTTCTCAGCTTTAGAGCTGCTTTGGGGATCACACCCACTGCAATACTGCATAAGGATTTGGACAGGCTTTCGGGTTGGCAGGTCTGAAATTATTTAATCTTTACAGGCTGCAATTCCTACAAAATAACGAGTTGGGAGCAAACCTATAGTCAGCATACAAATATTGACTTTCCAAAGAATTCTGCTGCACTACAGACAAAGGAAGGACAATTTCCTACAGAAATTAAAGACATTAGGTCTCCAGATGCTGTACTACAGTAAGTTTGATTTCATAAACTCACTCATTAAAAAGTAGTTTTTTTAGTACTTGGAAAATCTTGTGACCAAGCTCAATAGTACTGGATCATGCTCAAACTTTAGTCTTGTGAATTTTAAACAATGGTCACCATTTTTGTAATAGGCATTGGGAATTTCATAAATCTATTATCCAAGTCATATGTTACTTTAGCTATTTGTTCTGTGTATTGAGCAGCACACAAAGCAATTATTCCAAAAAATCTGCATGGTAACGAGACATCACAAGTCATACCCTGCATTTGGTGAGTGCAGAATTCAACCTGCAAACTGCAGTCATGTAGTAATGAAGTTACTGCATTGACAGAACTGCTTAGATAGTTTTATTCCTTTGCTATGCTTTACAACAACGCTCCTTCAGAGAGCGAAATACTATTAAGCCCCAATTACAGGCAAAGAAAAAAGCACAGAGATACAAAGAAAGAAGGTGATACCTGGTTATATTCCTGATCACTGCACAATTCTCAGTATTAAATCATGGCTTAAGCTCCTTCATCTCTGTTGGGTTCTTTACAACAGGATCTGTATCCACCAAGAATGACATTCTGAGATACCTCAGACACTCTCAGTCAAAGTTAATGTAACAGTAGCACTGGGACTTTTTCCTATGTAAGATCATTGGATAGGCTTGGCAGTGTTGTAAATCTTATCATTACTAGATCTGTACAGGTACAAGAACCAGCAATTGATTTGAGTTGAATTGTTGCCGTGGGAAAATCTGGGTGGCAATAATTATTTTTCTCAAGGTGGCTGTCAAAATAATAATTAAAAAGATACCACTAAAATCTCCCAAATCATCATGATGGAGTTAAGAGGTGAGCAAAGAAAGCGGTCGCCTTCTAAAGTTTATTTTGTGGTAATGCTCAAAATCATCAAGATTTTAACTTCTGTTATTTAGTGGTAATGCTTGAAATCACCATGCTTTTAATTTATGTTATTGACATCAAAAACATTTTGACAGCCATACACAACAAGCTTTAGAAATTCATGTTTTCTAACCCAAATTTACTGTTTGAACCTAATGGATTGATTTCCCTACAACTTGGGAATTTATAAACATAACTCTGAGCTTCTCAGACAGTTCCCCTCAGTTAATTATCACAGAAGGCACCTTTCCAGAGCAAATTTATCCCCTGCCTGGCCTTTAAGATCATATTCATTATTACTCAGGTATTATATTTTATAATGCCATTTTAAGAATTTAGAGGAAGAGACAGAAGAGTAGATGGCATGTCAAGGAATCATCTCTGAAGAAATTTCTTGAGGGAATATTTCTAGATCAGTTACTTGCAGTTTGCCTGTATTTAGTGTTGCAAATAGGATTAGATGAAAGAGTTGGGGATTATGTGGGTAACAGTCGAGTTGGCAAAGAGACAAATTAATCACAGAAAAGCACCAGAAACTGCAGCACACACTGGGCTCAATCAGTTCATGTTTGAACAGCTGCTCTGCATAACAAATTACTAGGATACTCTTTAAAAAATATTTTTTTTAAATTACCTTTCCTTTCCTTGGTATTATTCTGATTTTTAAAAATTCGTTTTACCAATAGGGATTTTTAATAAGAAGAATGTATCTGTGACAAAGTCATCAACATACACATACAGGTCAGGCTGTATTCGTGATGTGAAGTTAATGTTTGAATATCAACATGGTCAACAACTTAGAGAAATCCAGCTCCAATTATTCTGCTGACAAATTTAAATTAACAACAAGGAGATCTGTGCAATTACTTGGCATTTATAAATCAACACCATAAATATTAAATGCCTCTTGTAAGATGATATGAAAGCATAATTTTAGTATGAATGGCTATGCTGCACCACTTTGGAGTGAGAATTGGCACAGGAAAAAATTAGGTTAGGATTGTTCTGAGTTCTAGAATGTAAATGCAAATAGGATTTTATACTACTTATGTTATTGGTAAATGGAAAGTGATATAGGCGACATCTGAAAAGGTGGAATTAAGAAGAAAATATGCTGCCTATATTTTTGTACTATGCTCAGCTTAATTTGTCTATTTATAGAAAGGCTGTTGTTAACCTCCCTGGAATAACTTTTACTGAAATATGACTTTTTTTATATAGCAAAGACAAAATATGCTATTTACCAATAGATGGATTATAATTTTAAAAATCAAATAATTTTTCCCCACACTTAAAAGTATACTTAAAATATACTTTTAACATACCCTCTGTGCTTCATACATAGGAACCTTTTTCCATTTTACAATTAGTGAGGAATTTGAGAGCTTGATGTCACCCTACTTCAGCTGCGTCAGATGCACAAGTACTAGACTATTGGTGGAGATTTTCAAAATGATTTCTAGAAACCAATCAACCTGATGAAAATCTGTGAATTTTACTTTTAGATCCTTTATTAATTTTTAAACTTTTTTATTTTCATTTTACTTTTTTCATAATATTTGACTTAATAAAATATATTGAAAAGGCTTTGAATGAGTCAGTTTTATAAATGTTTAAAAGACGAGAAAAAAGTTCTTACATGAGTAGATTGACCGAAAGTTGAATATAAATGGAAAAATATGTTTCATGTAAGTCTCTGTTAACTATATGAATATTTCCCTCAGCCTGTACATGAAGAGAAGAAACCTCAATGAATTAATTCTGAAAGGCCAGGAAAATTTTTGAAAGGATCAAAAAACGAATAGTATCAGAAAAAAAAGACAACAAAGCAAAAACCCAATATAACTTACAAGCTATTAAAGAATAAAGTAGCTCTCATTTACCTTAAGTTTTCTGAACTGAATTCTGACTCCAAGAATTTCAGAAATTGCTCTCTTCCCACAGGGTCTTTCAAAGCTTCATCCATGCCAAATCCCCATCGTTTCACCCTCTGCTGTCCTGGCTCTTTACTATAGAAGGAAAAACAACAGAACCCAAAATGAGCAATACTTCAGTATTCTAACACTCTGAGTTCATAATTTAGACTAAGTCCTAAAGTTCCAAGGTTTTCTCACTTTTTAAAGTGCTCACATCTGTGCAATGTTCAGCAATGAGCAAACTGAATGTTAGTACTTACATAGAATGAAGGTAATACACAGGAAAATAAAAATTTCCAACCAGAAATGTTATCAGATTTTAAAAGCTTTTTTTTTTTTTTCCTTCATTCTAGAAGCCTGGAAACTGGTCACTGTAAAATGTCATGCAGATTTATTAATCTATAGCACTTCCTATCTTACAAAACTGTAAAACTGGAAAGACCAAAAGGGCACTGCACTGCCCTTCTGCCTCAGTATTTTCCTGCAGTACCTCTGTCTGAAACCTTCACATTTCCAGCAAAGCATGTTATACTCCCTTACTTCCAAAGAAATAAAATTATATACCTTGCCTCCAGTTCCCAGAAAGTGGTGTCATCTGATATCCAAGGGTTTGAGGGATCAGGGGGCACAAGAAAAGGATCATATTCCAAATACTGCTCTGTATAAGCTAATAGACTGGGAAAAGAAAAGCACCGAACATTGTCATGTCAGGAGGAGAGGAAACCTGAGCAGGTTGCCCTGGTTAACAAGTTACCTTGCATCAACCAAACCATGGTAATTGTGTGTGCACACACTCAGAAGGCAGCTACAAGCTCAGGGTGAAATAGGTTTGCTCAAGCCATTTGAAAGTGGACCATTGAAGGACGGGTGGCTCAGGTTGACCAAGAGTAGAAATAAAATAAGCTTCCCTAATACTTCCACATAGCTCCATTTAAGGTTCCTTTAGGCACTAGTAAATTAGATCTATAAATCTCTTCCAGGCACATTTGTTTTCATAAAGGAACATGTTTTACATCCCTGTGGTTTTAATCATCAGTTTTCTTAGAATCTGTTCTAAAACACTGCATGTTACGCAGGTTGTATTTATTGGCCCTGCAGCTGCTAGTACTCCTTTTATTTTCTCTTAAATATAATATTTTTATTATTTCCTAATCAAAAGACATTATTTCCACGTTTATTTTTTTCAAAAATAAATCAATTCTTTTTCACAAATTCTTTTTTATATTCAGGAATTGATCCGAGTCAGCTGCACACACAAAAAGCTTTGCTTGTATTCTGGTAATTTACATCTCCCACTGTCATTACTCATGCTTGCTGTTTCCTTTGGCCTCATAATTTTTGTAAAATTATTCGCAAGTGAGGACAAGTATTCTTTCTTTTCAATTCTGATTATATTTAGTGTACATTATATTTTTACTGTTCAGCAAATAAAAAAATCTTAACCTCTTTATAAATAAGTATTTATATGTATTTGCATATGTATGCACACATACACATATATAAGTAGACATATATGCACAAATGCTTATAAGATGATGAAGAACCATTTGTATTTGGCCTTATTTTCTTTACTAAGCCCTATGCAGCTCAATTTTCTGCAATGCTGGGTGTTTTGCTTTATTTGCTTTGTAGCCTCTTCCTGATAAATTTTGATCTTATTTGGAGATAGATTCCTACTAGTGTTACATCTCTGACCCAAACTGAGCCCAAACTCACTTTGTTCAAGCACTGACAGAGCTTCACACCAGTCAGTTCCCTTGCTTCATCAGTGATTGCCCTTTTGAAATATCAAAACAATAACCCCAGACCTATTCCCATTTATCCTCCCTGCCAATGAAAGGTGAAACTTGTAATCACTTGGTCAGAGACTCTTCCAGTGACTTGGGTTTATCAGAAATGCATCATGGAATATCTGGAATACTTTTATCACTAAAAGAACTTCATACTTCTCCACTTAAAGTAAACTCTTGTCAGTTATTTCTATGACATCTGAGCTCCCATGTCTCTCTTTGAAGAGCTATTTGCTCTGAATAGCTCTTTGAAGTTATTTCATACTGACATTTTTCCCAATAGTTATCAGTCTAATTGAAAAAAATAGAAAATGTGACAATATACATACCTCTCTGCAACTTTTGACATTTTTAATCTATGTCTGTCTAATTGCATTTGCCAGTGCTTAATCTGCAAGAAAGGAAGGCGAAGAGTTTTATGAGTAATTTATTCCTTGACTCTATTTCTATAACTGTTTTATTGGGGCTGTAATTGAACCTTAATTTATCCAAAGGCAGAGAAGAGAAATATATCTGAATTAAAACAACATTTCACCAGTGTAGCTCTAAAATAAATGGAAGTTCCCATTAAAGAGAGAAGATCACACAGAGACAAAAAAATGTGTCCAATATAACATTTTCCCTAAAGGTTCCTCAACAGAAAACCAATTAGCATTTTTTAAATTTTTGAGGAGAACTAATACTTCTTCAGACATTTATCTTCCTCAGACTCAAAGATCTGAGGAAAAATTAACAAAGTTTTAATAGTAGGTAAGTGTGGAACCCACACATGCATACATGGAGTAGTAAGTATACCCCTGAGCCTCAAATCAGTGTTGAAAGAAAAGCAAGCTGTCTACAGCTGAAGTGCCTAATGGGCTTAGCTATGCAATGAACCCACTCATTGGCATACTTCCCACTGCCTTTAGGTGTTTAATGCATGATACAAAAAAATCAGGTTTTGTCTCATTAGTTTTGATGAAGTTACATGCCTAAATCCATATACCTTGAGACAAGGAAAAGGTTTATTAAATGTCTGCAACAATTGTTTTGAATAACTTCCCAGTTACAACAATTTTTGAGCTTATACCTAAAAAGTTATTTCATAAGAAGTTATTTCCTAAAACATTCATGTAAAAGTAGACATTTGTAGTTATGTTCCAAACCTCTTGGTGTAGTTCATCTTCTGTGGGTGGCTTAGTCTCTGGCACTGGCGTGTGCGTAGGGCTGTGACTTCGAATGTCATTTTGTAAGCCATAGACAGACTACGAAAAAAAATATGGAACAATAATGGTTGCTTTCAGAAAATGCTTTCTACACACACTCAGAGTAACTATCATGGTTTAGTACATTGTGCTCAAGAAGTTAGCCAAGTTCATCTTTCCCTAAAGAAACTGCAATAAGCCATGCGCTCAGATAAAATTGTGCTTCTGCACTAGTTTTCAAAATAAAGACTCCCAAACTCCCACAATTCCATAAAGGCACACAACACAGGATCTACTTTTATTAGGTCTCTGTATTAGCATGATAGTAAACATGGGGAATGAAACTGAGAGATGCCGTTACAGTAAGTGGAGATGACTGGTAGGTGGAGTATCCTGAGAGGTACACTAGCACACGGAATATTCAGGTGAGTCCCAAAATTTTTATTACTGTCTGGTAAATTACACTAATCTGGACCTTTCACTACCATCAATAAGCCAAGCTAAAACTTTCTCTAAATCCACTTTCCTTCTTAAAACATACTTTTCTATGAGTCCACATGCAATTGCACTTCAAAGGAAGTACTTTAAAGAGTAAGTCAATCTACATGGTGCAAAGGATTTAGAAGTGCTGAGCCAATCCATCTGTACATCCCTAGAGAAGTTATACTCTAACTACAAGCCAATTTAGATAGAGCTAATTTCTTCCATAATTTCCAGTTACCCATTTTGGGCATAATTTTAAAATAGGGACAGACACCCCTTTCATTAAGACCAGGACAGGAACTGCTGTTAGAGTTTATGCTGAATTTTTAAATTTCTTTTTTCCTCAATTACTGACAGAAACATTTTAATATGTTTTATTCAATCTACTAAACAACATGAATAAAGCATGCAAAAATGAATTTTATCTTCAAAATCTCTTGTATTTCTCCAAAATCTTATGTGATAGCATTCAATTAGCATTAGCAAATTTGTTAACACCAATTCTACTAAGAGCATATGAAATACTAACACATGTTTATGCATTTGTTCCTCACAGCTGCAAGAAAAAAGTGCTTTAAGAAATTATGGAAATTAATTTGATAAATTTTCTCCACCTCCTGCTTTTGATATAATAACCATACTTACCTTTCTTGTTTTATGTGGATTTCTCATTCTTGAAGATTTTTTTATATCCACTTCAGTAGTGTTTACACAGCCAGGCTATTAAAAGAAAGAGAAAGGAAAGCAAAAGTCTAAATCTGTGAAGGAACTTCTCTGAGCTATTTCTCTTCAGTGTACAAAACTGAAAAAGAAATTCCACACCATGAAACTGAAATAAAACAAATTGCCAAGATAATGGAAACCAGTCCGTTTCTGCCTTGCTTTTGCCAAGGAAGCCATTCATTACATTCTGGCTATCCCTCTAAGGAGCACGGTTGACCTAATGAGACAAAATACAAATTACTGTGCAATATTCACCTCAGCTGTGAACCTCAGGCTCGATTCAGAAACATCTGGTTCTGAGCAAATTTTTAAACAAATTTTTAAAGAGAATCTTCTTTTTAAAACGAAACAAAAAAATAAAAAGTGGTACTGAAAGGAAAAAAAAAACAAAACAATAAAATAGGCTTCTGCAGCCTAAACTGAAGATTGACAGTCTAAATAAAATTGCTCTCAATACATCAGATTTGGGTTTCAGTGGTTCATTCTCACAACTCTGTGGCCTCCCAAAGCACACAACTACTCTAGTTTCTCCTAATTCATCTTCCTTTGACACTTCTCTATAAGTACAAAATCTGTGTAAATCTGCTTTTTACCCATTGCTGGAAACAAATAATAATAAGTGTTTTGCTCTCAGGTGGGTTTTATCTATTGATTTTAGAGGCATTACATTTGACACTGAGTGGAAACTACAAAATGTGTTCTCTAGTGGGAGCAGATTTTTAGTGAAAGTAGGTTGGGGGTTTTTAATGGAAGTAGCTAGGTATTGAACTTACTTGTCCAACAGCCAAGCTGGACTTATTATTTCCCTAATGATACAACCTCTGTCTTCTTATCATAATGGAAAATGCTTGATGTTACTGTAAATTTAATAAGACAAAATTTAAAAATATGTCTTATATAGGCTAAGAATTTCCTATATAGCTAAGAAAAAAACATCTTTCATTAACCAGAACAATGGTACTTTGGAAAATATTAAATCCAGTATGGTTTTTTAAAAATAATAAATAAGTTTCTATTTTAAAGTAATAAATTAGTGTGCATTTGATCATATAACATTATAAGTAGAAACAGTTCCTCATTGCTAATGATAAAAATAGATAACATTCTTAAGACTGCATCTGACACACTAGAATTGGGATGATACCCTTTGTGCTTCTGAACAAAAATAGAAGGTTTTGAACTCAGAAATAACCTGTAAATCTCTAAGAAAAAAACAGGTTGAAAAATACAAAGTTCTGCATGATGGTCAATTTAAAAGCAGAAAGCAATTTCCCAGGTAGTATACCAAGATACAAAGTTTTAAAAAAACAAGTGCATCTACTTTAGGATTACAGCAGCAGCTGGCAGTGAAGAAGGCAAGGGCTTTAACAACATCTATGGCTTTTGAATGCAACAATTTGAATAGCAGGCACACTTACATAAGGCACAAACTGTTATTTGTTCAGGTTTCAGTTATGGTTTGTTAAAAGCATGTCCTAAAAATGGAGAGGGGGAAAAAAAAGGCATCAACCTCATCTGAAGCCTCTTATTTATAAAGATTTCAAACCCATCAGCAGTAAATTGGTACAAACAGATCTTGCAACTTGCCTGGGTAGCTTACATGCCAGAATTGTGCAGATTGATGCAAGGGGGACAAGAAGTTCTGGGAGACTTAGAAATGAAACAAGGCCAAAGCTTTTGCTGGTTCCAAAGAGGCCCAGCCCAGTACTGACCTTCTAGTGGATTCTTACTGACACCTGGCTGTCTAAAACCTCTCACACTGAAGGCAAGTTGCTCGGGCAGGAGCACGCAGGAGAGGCTCTGGGGGGAGAAGCTGGACCCAGGTGGGGCTGAAGAGAAGCTGACAGGAGAGCAACCCCAGGAAGGCAGGGGCAGGGAAGCATCAGTGCAGAAGGGGAGGTGTCAAGAGGGTGTATCAACTACTCTGACAACCTGGAGTAACAATAGGAGCTTAAGATATATATCACTACCTCTTATACAATATCACTCTCATAATTTGATTTAAATTATATGACTGGAATTACCTAATGTAGTTTGGGACACAATTTATGTTTTCTTGTCAGCTGAAGTATATTTATTAAATTATACTTGATATGAGATGGGTTTTATTGTTTTTCTGATGCTGCCAAACTTCATCTGTCGATATTTAGGAATAAACATCAAACATCTTTTCAATTAAGATAAACACAAATAGTTGCATTATATGAACATTTTGCTAAAATGACTCAGTCTTTGTGGGAAAACCCTCGCTGGACAACACTTAATTTTATTTGTATGCCCTGATTAACATAATAAGTATGTGTTTGAATACAATTATATCCAGCTGTGTTTTCTTTTTGTGTTGTTTTTTTTAACAGTACTACCATAGTTCAAATAGTGAGATGCCTGTCAGAGTGCTGTGCTGCAAGAATCCCATTTAGTGTGTGGTATATAATTTGCATACTAATACCATAAATAGTTTTCAAACAGATTTCCTGGAAGACTTGAGAACTCTTCTATATGTGTAAATATTAGAGTGCTTATTTCTTTCAGGAGTAATGTTCTGTGTGAAAACAATTCCCCCCCAACATACAGAAAAAGAGGAAAACCTTGTGATCTTTTTGAAATTATCATACAGCAATATCATAACCAGGGCAGAATCTTGTCCTCACCAATTTTTAAAATATCCGAGTGAAAAACTCTTATACATTCACTAAGTTTTTTCATCCATCTATTAGCATGAATTTATCTCAAAGTACAAATGCCCTTGTATTAATTTTTCATCAAAGGACAGGTCAGTCCAGTTGTGATAAATTCACTGTTGATATAAATGAATATGGATAAATAATATACAAAAAACCCCACATATAGAGGAATTTCAATCCCTACTTCAATTTATTGGATAACAGTATTAGTATAAATCCCAAGCAGCACCACTTTCTACTGATGCTGTCTGGGAGGATGCATACCAGGATTCTGCTAAGAAACACAAAAGAAGGAAGAAGCCTTGTCTGTAGGCAGAGGAGGTACCAGAACGTGCATGCTTTGATCTGGCATTTGAAGCAGCCATCTCAGAGTATGCTGAGTTAAAAAAAAAATAAAAAAAAATCCACTTGATATAAATGTTCTATCCCTGATAACTGTGGCAACAGTGACTAAATTAATTAAGCCCTCCTAATAGTGCTACAGTGTATTAAGTTTAGGAAACCTGTAAAAACTCTTTGGAAGAATTAATTATTTAGCTAAAATGGCATGCCTGAGCCATGGTACATTTCCATCCAAGCAGTGCAGAGTATGGAGTATTTATAGTCTCCTTGCAGTTGCACACCCCAAGTACCCTTTTTATTGCCTGGCCATTTAGCCCAAATCAACAGCTGTTAATGCCTTTTTTGTATAAAAATCTTTTTGCTATGATGTAATTCTAAAAAGTGCAAAATGCTCAACAGAGAGTAAATTAATATTTATAATTAGGTCAGCTGAAGTGGGTTTTTTCTTTCTCAAAGAAGATGGCAATTTAACTGTGAATCTACTTAAGCCAAAATAACCAGAAGTTTTCTTGTATCTGAGACAAATATACCCCTGTAGGTGGGAGGGAATAAGCTCGTGCATTCCAATAGGCTGGGAACTGTCTGTCTGTATTGCTGCTCTGTAGGAGATGATCTGAAGGAGAAGCTGAACGTGAGTCAGCAGTTTCTCTGCAGCAATGCAGACAAACCACTTACCCAGCTGCATTAGCAACAGCTTAGCCAGCAGGCAAAGTGTTTATTTCTTTCTATTCAGCATCACAAGGAAACTTCCGCAACACCAAGGCTACTTTTGAGCCCCACAAACAATGCAAGAAATATATTTCAAATATATTCCCTTACATATATTTAATATATATGGGAAAATCCAGTGGAGGAACAGACTTTTTTTATGCTTGCAGAAGGGGAGAGCTAACCATGGCCTCCTGTGCCTATAGGGGGGAGCTAACCACGGCCTCCTGTGCCTATAGGGGGGTTTAGAGAGACAGACCTTTTCCAAAGGTGTACTGTGAAAGGACAGGAGACAGTAATCTGAAATTGCATTAAAGGAACTTTCAGTCAGCTATAAAGAAATATACCTCATGATAAAAGTAAGAGAGGCTGTGGAATGTCCATCCTAGGTGATTTTCAAAACTTTTTTAACCCAAGTGCCTGGACAATTTCATTCACCTTAGAAGTCAGCACTGGTTTGAGCAGGAAGTTGGACTAAAAGACCTCCAGAGGTCCCTCTCAGTCTACACTTTTGTGGTGCAGCCTACTCTTCACAAGCTGCAGGGAGTGAAATTCAAATAATCCACTTTACAGAACACTCCAATCAAGTATTTTCACACATCGGTGTGAAATTCATCTCTCTGCCTTCCCCACCCCACAACAGCAGAGTGGAAACAACACTGGTATTTGCTTCCTTACTGCTGCCCCTGCTCTGCAGCAGCCTGTGGTGTGTTCTCAACCCATATAAACAAGCCTCGGGTTGATTTAAGGAAATGTAATTTCACAGTCTCTTTAGCTAAAAATACACAGATGCTATTTAAAATAATTACCTCATTTCAATATGCACACCCATAAATTCAGAGTTCATTAAAGCAGTAAATATTTAGGTAGATTGATTCACATACCTTATGCAATTTCATTGTATTTCAGTGTCACTACACTGTGAAATAGATATTTTTATTTGTTTTGCAGGCATGGGCTAACTTGTTAAGTGCAGTTGCAAAATACTAAATTTCAAGATCCCAGGCTTTCAGAATTTAAAGACTTTAAATTTAAATTATGGACCTGGGAACAAACATGACAGGTTGTCTCTTTCACTGGAAAAGATAAAGTCAGACACACAAACATAAAGAAAAATCAGAGATTGATTGATTGATTTTACATTATGTGAAATAGCATATTATCACAAAAAAAGGAAGCTTAAAATTTGAAATTTTTGGAGTGTTAAATGTTAGAGTTGCATTCTGCAACAATCTATTCTGCTATTTCTGTCATTGCTGCTATTCCTATGTCATTTTTCTAGGAGTCTTCTAACCCTCAACAGGAACTATTCATATCACTTTCTAAAGCAAAGAAGTTAATTAGGCAGTGAGTGATAAGCAGAACAGCAGAGTTCATTTTTATTTGTAGGTTTTCTTTTCCAGTTTACTTGCTATCTGAACAATGCATAGTTAAAAATCAAGGGGAGAAGGTTGCAAAAAAGAAATCGAAGATTACAAAATAAAGGAATGAGGGGAAAAAAGGTCAGCAGCACTCAGCTGGAAAAAATCAAAGGAGTTACTAGCTGGAAAAATACCCAGTTTGACTCTGATAATATGGGAAAGATTGTTTCTTCTCATACACAGTCTAGCATCAAAGGAGACATTAGAATCCTATATTGAGTAAGTTGTCAGTAATGGCTAAAACTGAGGCTCTCATAAAGAAAAACACAGGCTACATTCTCCTGCACTGCACCAATTTTTCAATTCACTGAGACGGAAGTTATTGGAGTGTGCAGAACCCACTAAGGTTTACAAGGAAAAGTTGAGGCTTAGGTAATGATTACCACTGTATTCTGGGATTTTACTTCATTTTACATACTTCAGGGTCAACAAATAAAGACGCTTTCCCCGTGGAAGAGTCACACTATTAAAAACTTTGCTGGTGCAATAGAAAGTCTCAGAGGAACATTGCAAACACACTGAGTACAAGTGGTCAGGTCTTTTAACAGGATTTGAAAAATGGCTGTTATCTTAAGGTCCAGTCAAAGGACAGGAAAATTTCAAATTCAGATAATAATTTCAGAAAATGCGCTTTTTAAAATGTAGCTCACTTTATAATCAGAGAGCAATGAACCTCAACTAAGTGATGAAAGGAATAAATCCAGAAGCCAGAGCTGCCAGAACCTGCAAACATGTAGGACTCTGCACTGATAGTGCTGCTCAAGGAGATCTCTGCAGCCCCTGTTATACCACCCAAGGCAGCAAAGACAAACCAGCTATCACGGGGGCTGGGCTACACTGGGACCACTTCCTTTTGGTTGGAAAAAGATACTGCCCCTTAAAACTGCAGAACATTATCATGGAGTTAATTTAAAATCTGCTAGGTGTATGTAATCTGAAACACTTTTATGAACTTCATGATCCTCCCTAAAAGTGTATGTTTTAATTACTATTTCCATTTGGTTCAGCAGTTCTGTGAAAATAACTCTGAGAAATCAAGAGTGTGAACACTAGGACTTCACAACTCCTCTATTAACAAGATTCCAGTAAATCAGCAGATATCTGAAGAAAGAGGAAAAAATATTATTCTAAGTATTATGACACAAGTGGTGGATTTTATTTTTTCATTATGCAACATAATCCCATAAGTACAAACTCCAAACTAAATTGGATGGGTCTAGCTACTTAATTATTGTATTATATAATGTTATAGTACTTATACATATGTATAGTAGTTTAAAATATGACATTACCATATTAAGTGCTACTTCTAGTAGTACCATAGTCCAAGCTTCTGCACAATTAATTTTAGCACAATTATCTCTCTGAAAACATGCCCCTTTGATTCAGTTGTGTGACTTACAAACAAGCAGTGCGACTGGACTTCCAACACCTGCTGTTAAATCACAGTGCTTTTGTGGAGC
Organism: Thryothorus ludovicianus; assembly: GCA_013397245.1. Classification (NCBI taxonomy): domain Eukaryota; kingdom Metazoa; phylum Chordata; class Aves; order Passeriformes; family Certhiidae; genus Thryothorus; species Thryothorus ludovicianus. Next base: position 126,386 of record VZTB01002459.1, read on the forward strand.
TCTCACTTGCATTATAGTTCTAACAAGAAGCAAACAGAGAGAGACTAATAATACTTGAATACAGTCCAACAGCCATGGTAACTGCAAAAGTAAATTTCAACAAGTATCTAAGTTTGACAACTACTTTGGAAAGAGCTCCTATCGAGACTTCACCTCCGCACAACTCCAGACCAAACTTGTAAAATTAGCTCACAATGTTACCAGCTTTTCCTATGGACTCTTGTCTGTTGGAAAGTAACTCCTCTCAGAAGTACAGCTCTGTCTTTTAATTACCATCTATGAAACCAAATTTTTAGGAAGCAAATCCCAAGATTGTTCTCAAGTATAGATTTTGCACAAGTGTGATTCATATTTTATTTCTAGAAGCCTCATAAATTTGCCAGATAATCAGGAAAAGTTATTAAAACTTGCTTGTTCTACTGACTCATATTTTCAATATCTACAGTCTTTTCATTATGTATGTGTTATGCTTCTAAATACTCTCTTTTTTGGAATTTAGGATAGGGTAAATAATTGTAATGTATGGATTCAGTGTGACTCTGAAGTACATGAATACAACTTGGAACTGGACTTGCATAGAATAATCTCTATTTTCTTCATATTTCATAATACAAATCTATTTTTAAAACGGGAAATACATCTCTTAATATGCTGTAAATATGCCTTAAAATGGTGAGCTACAATCAAGTAGGATAATGGAAAAAAATTAGTTGCACACAGCTTAACTGTTAAAACCAGCTATCAGTTCCTAATAATGTAAAACCTACTGGCTTTTAATTAAGTAAATAAAAGCTTTCCATTTTTTTCTTATTCATTTTTTGGACTGATATTTCAGGCCACAGAATGTTCAATGTAAAATCTTATTGAGCTTCTTCCTTCAAAGGAAGGGATTGTCTTAATTCATAAGAATTAATAAAAACTGTTAGGATTAAGTGTTCTCTTCTGTTGAAGGATTTAGTAGAGAATTATGCAGATAGTACAGAATGAATTTAAATGCTCAACATTTGTCCTCAATAGATAATTTCATTTTGACTCATTAAAGAACAGAGATAAATAATAAAAAGTTACAGATTTATTTGTTGAACTAAAATGGATGATCAATAAACCTTATTGTGTCATATACTAGAAATATATTGATGGAGAAATCATGAATTTTGCATTTATGCATAAGATAAACTTACTGTAGAGACCCCCACATGGAGGACAGAAAACTTGACATTGGACCAGTAAGTAAGTAAAATCAATACATCCTTTATTCAAGGATTAATTTGGAGACCACTAACTATTACCAAAATAACAGTAGATCCACTGTTCTGCAAAGGACCTAATCAAGACATAGAAAGGAGTGCAATTAATGGATAAAAGTTCAACTATGAGCTGTTTCTCTCATTTGGACAAGAAAAATGAGGCTCAAACACCATCAGATAAAGGAGAGACATTTGATCAATTAGTTTGATCAAACTTTAATTATGTTTGCAGCAAGGTAAAACTCAAGATGATTTTCAAACTAAGAGATGTGGAGTCTCACTTAATATACACTTTAGGATCACTTAAAATTTCAAAGAATTTTAGCATCTTTCCAAAATAAAGAAACCTACACTGCATCAATTTCTACTTTATAATTATTTGTCTTCTCAAACTAGAAACTAGAATAGAGATCTTTTTCCTGAGTTGTATCAGACACAGAAGGAATTCCACTGGCTGTGCAAATGAAAGACTTGTTTGAAACAGAAGAAAGAGAGACAGAGAAATTTTAAAGGAATATAATACTAATAAATGAAACACTAAAATGTATCCATAGGAGAAAGAACATCTTGAACCATGATCTTCATGCTCTCATATACTTGGTTGCTTAAAGAGAGATGTTGTTGAAAGCAGAGCTTTCACCTTAAGAGAACATGATTGGATCATTGTTTTAAAAAAAAAAATTGGTAAGCCTGTGTGTTACAGAATTACAGAATATATAAAATGCATAAGAAAAGGATGTTAAAATTTAATTCTTGAGAGAAGTCATATGAAATTGAACAAGAAGCTGTATCCAAGAAAATACTATTGCATTGAAGTTCTGTGCTTATATCTTTTTGCATGTTGATTTAATTTCTAATTTGTTTTAATTTATGATATACCATTTCAGGTTTGTAGTGACTGGTTTTCAGAACCAGAAACTGTTGCATAGAAATTAGATCCATTGTATTTATTTAAGTGGTGTTTCAGTAGTATTAATTTTACTTAAGGCTGTATTAAAATTATTTTTTTGTATGTGACTATTCCAGTATTTCCAACACTATTGCGCAAGGAAACTTGCTAAATTTATCTGTTTTGCTGCCCCTGTGCTAAATCTAATGTGCTAATCTACTTAGATTCATTATTCCTTTCTCAATATTTTTTTTTACCTCAAAAGGCAAGAAACTGCTCTTTTATAGACTCCATACAGAAGAAATGTAGGTTATTCACTTGAAAATAAGTGGCAACAGACAAGTCTAACTCATCTCTGAAAACACTGATGGCAAATATAGGTGACATTTAGAAATTGATTATATGCCATTTGACTTATAAGAAGATCTTTGACAAGATGCTTTGGATTAAAGCAGCAAATTTAATTTCCACAGATACAAAGACCAATGTAGAAACATTGCATTTATAATAAAAATTTGTTGTACTTTCCTAGTTTCACACAGAACTGGGACTTACTCAAAACCGTATAGTAATATTATTTTTCTTGGTGTTCTTCCACCACCTCATAAATTAATTATTTCATAACTAGTGACCCCTCAGTTTAAACTTCAAAAAATTTGTTTCGTTGCACTTTTGCAAGAAACTTGGCTTCTTTTTTCCCATCTGCCCCACCTTTACTAAAGTATTAGACTAAAAAAAATGCTAAATAATGTGAGTACAAAATCTTGTACAAAGGTGCTAGTTAGCAGGCCAGCTAGAGGGCTTATAAATACAGGTCTAAACTACATGCAAGTATGGATCCTAAACATAACCATTTTTTGAAATTAAAGCCTTGTACAAGGCTTTATTTCATTACCATAAGGGCAATTATCTGAGAATGACAATTCCTGGTTTGGTTGCATTCCCTGTTTGCTGTAGAGGTAACTCCCTTGTAAGGCTATATGGTCAAACAGGTGCAAAAGAAGACATGAAAATTATATGTCTATATATATCACTAGAGAAGTTGGGTGGCATGATTCACATTTTCTTTCTGAAGGTGTTCAAAAATTTTCTGAAAATTTTATGAAAAAAGCAGAGATAAGTGTCCTCTGGCTAAACAAGGGACTGGCCCAGAAAAGTCTAGCACTGAGTGTGAAATGCAGGCATGCACCATCCTATGCAAGGTAAATTCACTGTTTTGACGAGTCTCTGAGGCTGATCTTGAAGGACAGCATGAAATAATCATTAAAATACAAAAGAACCCACTGCCTCAACACCTGGTAATGTTACCTGCCAGGTCAGATGTCAAGGGTCATGTTTAGACCACATTAAATACAATTTTAAAAAACAAACAGAGAAAATTAACTTAGTGGACATAGTTTCATATAAAGAGAGAGAAGCAAAAGGTGTGGGATGTGACAAAGCTTAAAATATTTGAAGAACACTGTTTCCCTAGTTTGGTGCTAGAAAACAATGACAAGGAACACCCAAATCCAGAAATATTACATATTTCTGAATTTTACAAAAACAGTGAATTATCATAACCCCACCTTTGCTCTTAATATTACTGCTTATCCTTGCTAGGCATACTCACCCCAGATACTTCACTGTCCTGTATTGAATTACACAAATATTGCTATCATTTTTCATAAAAATCATAGAATCATCTAGGTTGGAATAGACCTTGAACGTCATCAAGTCTGACCCTTATCAATATTTTACATCCATTTTTTTCCCAAAGAACTAAAATAATCACCATAATCCAGCAAACCAGCAATGGGAATAGAATTCCTGTGCATTGAGTTTAAACAAGTTATAAATGGCAGAATGGAAGAACTGGCTCACACTTTGACTCATGCTCATGCTTTATCGACTCACACTATGACTAAACCATAGCCAGTGTTTAAACTTTGAGAGGGACACACGCCAATGCAGTTCTCTAGCACTTCTGTTGCATATTTCCCATTTCATTTTAAAAACAACTGCACAGCAACCTGCTAAATGTGACTGTGATACAACCAACATGAACTAATGGCAAAGGTCAGAGAGCCATTGGGGAAAACAAAATGCCTTTTCAAGTTTTTAGTTACTAAGTATACAGGTGATTTTCAACAAAAAGGGATACTTCCCCCATTAACTTCTGAATTAATCTGAATCTCAGCAAGTATCCAAAATGTCGTTTTTATTGCATGAATTTATAACTCACGAAGAAAAGTTAATAATTTGTAGCAGCAAGACATCAGTCATCTTGCTTGTTACCTAAAAGAGTTAATTTTACAGCAAGCCACAGCTACTTTGCTCTGACTGTATTTAGCGTGGGTTTGAGAATGTTTTAGAGGATTTGGTGCTTTAGTACCTGTTTGTCCCTTTTTAGCAAGCGTAAGATTATGGGGTTTAAAAAGAGATAATAATTCAGCAAGCTGAAACAAGTTCTCTTTCAAAGACTTTAATAAGGAGCATGACATTTCTTTTTGAACAAAAGAAGCTTCTCATTTTCTTTCTCCTGGAAGTAACTCAATTCCCCAATTTAGCTTGATTTGTTATTGTTTTTGACTAACACCTTAATCCTCCTAACCAATTTTTGCTTATTACCACAGTCTGTTATCAATACAAGTTTCAAAATTATGAAAATAGTACAGTTTCTGGGGAGGTGAAAAGAGAAAGATTTTTAAGATATGTTTACTCTGTCATCAAAAAGAGAAATGCATGACAATATGTCAATAATACTGATCTCAGATCTCTGCCAGATACTGGCTCTACCTTAGAAATAACAGCATGGACTTGATCCTAGGACTGCTGCTCAGGATTGCAAGGGAGCTTATACAGCTCCCCCTGAAACAAATTACCATGGTTTTACTATGGCTGGTATCTGAACTAGTAAAATTAAAACTTATTTGGGAATGTCTCTGCAGGCTGCAGTTATCTGCAGCTGAAGCTCAACCAGACTCATTTTAACAGCAAGCCAAGATCTTTCTACATAAAGCAGAAATGGGGATTTACAGAAATGACCGAGATTGCACTCCATATACACTGAAATACACATTTCACCCTCCTGAAATATACACTCTTCCAAAAAAAAAAACAAAACAAAAAACAAAACACCCCCACAGGGAAATGGCAATTAAATAAACATTGGAATGGAAACTAAACAGTGAGTTAACAAATCTGTTCTCCTAGCTGTGTCTCAGAAAAAAATTGAGGAGTAGATGATTATTTGAACAAAACTTTCCAAATCAAATTTCTCTGGCTTATCTCCAAGCATCATCTCAGTCTGAAGACCTAGGAAAATTTAAGGGCCAGCCAATCAACAGTAATAGTCATAATGACTTTCAAGAATTTGTCTGTCTGCCTGTGGCACAAATCTTCTAGAACTTCTGTAATCACCTGCAGGGTTGCCTTCTACTTGGGACTTATGAAACAAAGATGGTTTTTGAGGCAAATCCTCTTTACATGTCCAACCTTGGTTCATTTCCTTTATTTTAAACCTATGATTCACTGTGATGTTTCTGATATCGAATCATCCTCTTTTCCTGTGTCACCATTCTCTTGCCTCCACTGCCATACAGATGTTCTCATATCTCCCATTCCTGTAGAGCACAGCTGTACTGCCCTTTAGGAATGATGGCTTGCCTCCCTCTTCTGCTCATTTCATCAACTTAAAGTTAAAATACAATGCAAATTTAATATTCATAGTTTATATGCTACATGTAAATCTTCTGTATCAGTACTGTAGCTGGGTAGGTAACAAATATAGCAATAAAGCAACTAAGGACCAGGACACCTGCAAGAATACCTTGAAAAAATATTTATTTACTCACCTTCAACCAACTAACCAACCAACCAAAAATAATGAATCATTTAATCCTCAAAATTTGTTTTCAGAAAAACAAGGGGTGGATTTTGAACTATGTTGTCACTGCCTCTAGCCTCTGAACTTTTATCAAAAGGTGAAACACTGTAAATAAAAATAACCATCATACACAGAATGTCATCCAAACATTACCTTAAACAACTGTTTAAAAAATTTAGCTCTCCAGAGTTGCAGCATTTCTGTAAGTTCTTAGGAGGCCTTCTGAAGGCTTGAAAACCATTACAAATTGTAATTAGCTCTAGCACCACCCTCCTCTTTTCAGTCTGTTTTATCTTTTGTTCTTTTAAAAAAAAAGCTTCTGGCATTTACTGTGACAGTAAATTCATAGTGGTGTTTTCAAAAATATTATTGCAATGACTCTTTAGAGGAGCAGTTTAGCCCAAGTATGAACCTTTCCATTCATCTATTTATATCTTCTAAAGCCAGGAGCCTACATTGCTGACTGTAAGCCAGTCTTTTGCCTCTGATATTTCCTAGGTATGTTTACAGCCAGATTAAAAACATCTGCTGGACCAGGCAGATTTGCCCACAGTTCAGCCAAAGCTCTTAATCAGATTCAATTTCCTCTTATCCTGGTCCCTTTTACTCTTTTGAAGCTTCAACAATTCATCTCTTCCAAACCTGAAAATAACATCTCACTCTCAGATTCAAAATCTTTAGATGCATTTCTGCAGCAAATATAAAAGCCCTCTGCACCTTCACAGGTCTCAGGTACACAGACACTTTATGTTTATTCCCTATGTAGCTCCAATCCACATGAGATGGAAAATTGCTTTCTGTTCTCCTTCCTTGTTTTTGTCAGTGATTAGACAATAATGTCCCAGTCTTTTTGCATCTATTTCCTGTGGTTGGAATCTTTCACATCAAGTTATTTTCACTACCTGACATTCTAAATCCTACCTAAAAATCCATTTCTTCTACAACCACTTCAGTTCCACAGTCACAAATATAAGCTGACCATGTTCAAGTTTATTATTTTTTATTTAAACTTTCTCATTGCATTCTACTCTTCCATACGTGTCATTACGTAATTTTACTTCCTCCACTAAAAGTAACTTTCCCTGGTGTCAGAGCAAAGGATATAGTTCATATATAGTTTGTATACTTCATAGGATACAGTTTGGTAACAATACCAAACTGCATAAATAGAAAAGGAAAGCTTTACTCAAGGTAAGGGAAACAATATTGCTCTGTAGTACAGCAAAAACAATGTACAGATTAATTGGAAGTATTGCAACCATTGACATTCTTTTTCATAATTTTAGCACTCAAATATAGTTGAGTATGTAAGAAACTTTCTTTTTTAAAGTTTTGTTTCAGATGGACTTTGACAAAGAACTCAAACAAATCTTGTTTAGACAGTGTGTGACTCCCACAGCTCAAAGCCAATATCTAACTTTCATGTACTTTAAATATAGCTTGGAAACATGACTAGAGTGAAGTTAAAAGGCTTAGCAAGCAAAAAAGCAGACTAAAAAAGAAAAATAGTCAGACATTTAAGGGTATTTTTAGCTATGCTGATAATTTCAGTAGTGTGACTCATATTCCAGGAAACCTTTGAGATGATAATAGTCAAAGACAGGTACCTTCTGATTCAAGAAACCAGGCACAGCACAGCTATTCACTAAAAATCATGAACTAGACGCACACACATCTGAAGTCTACAATATCAGATTCCTATAAATTATAGCTCCTCAAAGGAGGGAGGCAAGCCCAACCCCTCGTCCCACTGCTCTTTCACTTGTCCCCAGGCTACCCCAAAGCTCCACAGAAGCTGCCATTCATCAGCAGCCCTGCTCACAGACCCAGCAGCCCCCCCAGACTCACCACCGGACGGTGCACATCCCAAAACGCTCGCTCCTGACTGTCCAGGATCTTCCTCTCTATCTTGTCTCTCTTCTTGTCAACCCTGTCAATGTCACAGGATGTTTAAAAGAGACAGTTTTGAGAAAAGTTTTGAGGACAGTAATTTTAAACATAACATGTGTCCAATCACTTTCTGGCTGACCCTCCCACTTCAAAAAGCATGCAAAACAAAAACTGTTCTTCTCCAAAGGAACTTACTTTGCTTGTGCTTCAGCTTGCATAAAAATAAACTCCCATTTTCGAGCAAAAGCTCGCTGTAGCCTGGCCAAACTCTCCTGAAAATACATTGCAATTTTAGTGGGTTAGGTTGCAAGTTATTTACACTTTAATAGCTTCTGGCTTTATCTTTTCCTCCTCTCCTAACCTCTCCTTCACCAAGATGTAATACAAGTCATGATATTTGTGTAAGTGTAAATGAACCTTATTTATCTGATATAAAGTTTTTTCTTGACACCAGATGAGATGGAATACTTTTGAATGCCTCGACTTTTTTAGCTTTGAAACTCTTATATAAAAAAGGGTAGATGCATCCTTTAGCAGAACATGAGAATTCTGAAACATTTTTATACACTGCTGCTACCTTAGCAATTTTAAAATGGTATAAAGAAACATCCTTGTTTTGAAAGCATGTAATAATGAAAGATAACAGCAGTTATCCCCATACTGGATGATCCACCTGACAATTCCTCATCAGTCATCTATGCAAATGGTTTCCACTGAACAGTGTTGACTGCCATTTTTGGTAGTATAGCCAAACCTCCATAGCTATCTTCATTTTTAAAAATGCAGACTATAGTTCTTCAGTACTGTACAGGAAATGTATCTATCCTACAGCCTACTAATATTAAGAGGAAGAAAATTTATAAAATCATTGCAAAATTTTTTCTTCCATTGATGATGGAACATTTTCACTGTCTCAAACAGAGTTTTTTAAATCTCTTCCCAGCTTAAACAGCAGCAGTATGCAGTCTTCTTAACAAAAAAATGTGCTGTTTTCACTGTATTTCTATGCATTGCAAATGTATCTCTGTACCATACTCATTGAAAATGAAGATTACAAAAGAGCAGACTTTCTAGAGATCTTGTCAATACCAGAAAAGCCTCTCATGGGTTGTACACTGAAGGGGACTTTTCTAAGGCATGTGAGTATAAAATTATGCACACCCCACAGTGCAGTACACTGAAAAACAAGCTTGTGCCAGAAGAAGCAATACAGTGTGTCAGCATGGTGCTGTGGCAGGAGTAGCTGGTGTGTTGAGAGGCCTGGCTGACTATCCTGCTATCAGGTCACAGCAGCACAGCTGGACAGCTTTCAGCACAGAGACAGGGCTGTTTGTGAATTTTATGTTGACATGCTCATGAAAAATTCAGGAATTTTTTGGAGGTAGAGTTGGAATTCAAGACATCTCTCTTCTTATCGAATGCCATCCTCATGAGCTAATCCAACTCCCTCTTTTTCAGGCTCTTCCTGGCCCCAATTATCTTTCCTAGCCTGAGGCACAGCACAACTGTCAGGGAGTAGTAATGCCTCTAGTCTGACCCTCTTTGCCTCTCATCTAGCTGATGGGAAAAGGCTCAAGTGTCAGCATCACTTATAAAGAACGAGATTTACATCTCTACATCAAGAGCTTTTGGAAATGTTGTCATGGATCCTTTGTTCAAACGTTAAATGGTGTAGAGAACTGCTTCCAAACACTCATGGTGTAGCTGGGATTTGTGAAGTTATTTGTGATTCTGTCTTGGGGATCTGAGCAGAGTAAGATGATGGATTAGAGATGGACTGTAATCTCAATATTTGTCCAGTTAGCCTTCACTATCATCTCTTAAACACCATTTAAGATTACTGAGCAGTGTCAGACCCACAAGATGGAAGAACTAGATAACTAACAGATTTTCACACATAATGCCCAGAGTTCTCATGCTTAACATTATTTCATGGGCTCATTAGGCCCAGCAGAGAAATTTACTTTTTGCCAGGTACTTACAGCTTCATAGTCTGCTAGTTCTAGCCTTGCTTTGTTTTGCATTGTCCGCTTGCAGAGGTAAACAGCTGGAACAGAATAAAATAACATAGAATTTGCTACTATCCCACAAACACAGCAGATCAGAAATAAAAGCATCATGTCTGGTTTGAAGCTAGATCTTTTTGGTTTGATTTCTCCCTTTGTTCTAGAAAGCTTTAAATATGAGATCAATGCTTTAGTTACAATGCTAGTATTGTAACTAAAATGATGGATCAGATACAGAGGTTCATTAAATAATAATAAAATCTGCTTTATGCAACAGACATCATGTGCAAAATTCATGAGGTACTTGAGGTCAGGGTTTTTTAAAGGCCAGGGAACTAGCACATTAAAGAAAAATGGCAAAGACATTTTTCAAACTGTGTGTGTATGAATCATAAAGGATAAGAGTTTTAGCAAGAGCTGCTGCTGTATTAGTCAAACAGGTTTTTAAGAACATGAATACATTGTTTTATTTATTTTTACTCTATATTTAGAAAAAATAAACTTTCAACCTAAGAAGATTTTAGCTAAAAAATAATTCCAGATAAAATTCATGTCTCATACAGATTAGTACGCTACAACCAATACTTAAACAAGAAAATAATGTAAGACTAAAAAATGAAAAAAAAAGTGACATCTATTACATATGAGAAAAAACATTCTTTCATTTATTTTCTAAATCCAAAAATCCTTCAGAAGACCTGTCCTTCCTCCACTTCATTCAGAGCAGAATCTTTGGTAATAAAATGCTGAAGTACATTTTCAAAAGACTTCATTTAGCAGCAAATACTTTCCAAATGACTCTGAATATTTTACAGCTTTCCCCACCAGTGAGACAATGAGTGCAGCACAATTCCTAATTGTGCCATATTTAACCAGTTCATTACTTCAGAACGCTGCTCATGTGAGATGGATGGATCTTTTGATCAGTGTAGGTAATAAAACAGGTAAGGACCTGTTGTCTCTATGGTCAGCAAAAAGAGCCAATAGTTACAGGTTGTGCTTAGGAATGTTCCTGCCCCCTGACTGCCAGCTGGTCTATTACAGGAGCAAAGCCTCTCTGGGAAATAACTTCACATAGGAACTTAATTATTCCTAACTAGGAAGAAGGAGGTGGTCATTTTAGATACAGCTTTGAGTATTAAGATAGTCAAACCAAATATAATTTAAGATTCAATGGAAATATTTATTACTGAAAAGACACCTGCAGATGCATGCAAACCCACTCCAGTCAATGTTCTTCTAGTTGAACTGATTACGAGCACTTCTATCTGCAGTTAAAGGCATTACTTGATGTAAAATGAAGTTATATTTTAATGCAATTTTTGTCTTTTCTTCCCTTCCTCTTTTTCTGTGTGTTTGGTCTATTTTCTTTCACAATATTTCACTTTCCACTCTCATAAGAAGCCATGGTCTCTTTCTCTATTTCCTGTCCTCCCATATACCCTCTGGTTCCAAAGTAGCTTCTGTGTCTACAAAATCTACAAAAATAGATATATATGACGTCACACACAGCAGACAGATAGTTTCTACAGCTTCCATGAATTGCAATATTATTATATACTTAAATTAATGCATTGGCATGCATACTGAAATGTCACAAAAAGATGAGGGGCTGAATTTTGAACCTTTTGTACCTAGGCTGCATTCACGATCAGTACACTGGTAAGAGATACTGGAGGAGAGAGATGGTCTTTGTCATTAAGCTTCTCTTACAGTGAAGAATTTTCCTCCTTTCCTTCAAAATTGGTTACTTCATTGAATAAGAAAAAAAAATCCTAACCCCCTTGTAAATATTAGAAATAAAATGCAAACTTTATGTAAGTGTATAGACACTTCTGAGAATTCCAAGGGTCAAAATCTGTCTAACAATTTAATATCACTTGAACAGAAACAAAAAATGCTCCCTGTTCCTGCATTTGAACAAGACTTTTAAACCACATTCTTACAGTCCAAGTACAGGCACTTTAAGTTAGTTTAGCTCTTCCTTGAGTTCCATTGTGGGCAAATTTTGGAATTAAATTCCCTGCCACTTTCTACAAAAATTCTTGTTTCAGAGGAAGCTGACTGTTCATTTTTCTGTGAGGGTAAGTTTCATCAAAGAAGTATCTTCAGACAACACAGATTTCAACACTGGAGAAACAATCATCAGGTCACCAGGAGATGAATTAGCTTGACACATTATTAATTTAATACTGTCTCTTCACTGTGTAACTCTGTTGCAGTTATTTTCCCTGCAGGGTTCTTTTAATGACCCTCTTTGCTCCCAATCCATAGTAAAGAGTCCATATAAAGATGTTTGGTTTTCATTATGAGCATAACTTGGTCAAGACTCAAAAGATTACATTAATCCCTCAGACCTTTTTATTTTAACTGAAATACCCAGATCCCTTCCCTTTTAGAGGAGCCCAATGGTTATAACATGTGTGGCTTGGATTCCTTATGTCAGAAATGTTTCTATGTGCCACTGTGAATAAGGTTGAATATGCCCAAGAAGGAATTACTATTGTGGGAAGTACAGCAGTGCTGGAGGACACTCCTACTCTGACTCAGTTTACTGCTATTGCTATGTGCTAATCAAAGTGCATGTTTGAGCCTCATTTAAGAGCTAACTGTACTGCCATGAAAAGCTGGCAGCAGCTCAGGAATTTGGGCTCACCAGTTTACATTCTTTCTATTATGTTATTTGGCTTATCTGTAAAAAATTCAGTAGCATGTTGGAAAGCAAGAATATGAAAATCACCCTCATTTTCAGCCGATCATTTGAAGATATAGAGTAATGAGGTTTTAATCTTCTGACTTTTAGGACAATGAGATTTGAAATATGGATATTCCCACCTTTCACAAGCACCACTCCTTTTCTGCACCAAATCCCACATGAACTTGCCCAGTAGCTGGATTTTGATGATGTCAATCAATTTGCCTCTCAAAGCAGAGTCAGAATCTCACAGAATTTCAGTGAATTACAGTGTCTGCTTTTTCAATCCATGTGCTGACAGTGGATTTACAGCTTCACAAGAAGTACAGCCTGCAGGAAGGATCTCCAACTAGAGCCCTCTATTTCTGTATACAGTTCTCTATGTATCCATCCCACAAAGGTTCTGGTCAGTACACCAAGAAGCTGTAAATCATCTAGGGGCTCCACTGAGTCCTGGGCCCAGGAATTGTGACCAAGTCTAGCTACTTCCCCTGGCACAGGCCTGAGCTGTGTTGTAGATACATCTTTAACCAGCCCTGTAGCCTTAGCCATGCTGCTGCCTTCCTCCTGTCTGCACTGTTGCCAGCTTCAGTTCTGCCTATCTTCCCTTGGCTGCCACTCCCTGACAAGGGTGCTGAAAAATGCTCACCGTGGGGATGAATGATATGCAAGGAACAGGGTCTGATTAATAACCTCAATTTGCTAAATATGGACTGCCATATACACCCTTATTTTTAGAGCCAGTGTATTCTGATGGATTTTGCAATCAACATAATTGCCTCCACTAAAGTGAATTATATATTAGATGCTATAGCTTGTGCTTTAGAAGTGACTTATTACCATGAGAGAACAGATTCACCAATAATTTTAAAGGCCATATTAATTTGTAACATTTCATAATGAAAGATGGTTACTCATGTTTATAAATGGGTATTTGAGCAACAAACCAGAATTGAAAAACGTTTCAGTAGCTGTGCAGTAAATACAGTCTACTAGTTCTTGAAAATTCTGTTCAGGCATTCACAAAATTTGGGCTATTTGAGAGTTTCAAGAGAGACCACAAAGCCAGAGCTGTATAGAGAGGATGCCTGTATTTTCCCTCTTGCAAATTTTTAAACTGTTATACCCACAAAATCCCATTTTCATGGTTTTCTACATGTGTTTTCTATTCTGATTGTTCACTTGCACTTGAAAGCTCCTAAGAAACCTCTATAGCTCTTTTCTTTAGATAAGTCACATAGATTATCAGAGGTTTCATAATAGACTCAAGAAACTGGACTAAGTACACATTATATTATACACACTTGCTAAAAAAATCCATGAAAAACCAAACCCAGAACTTTCACCCAAAACCCACACTGGGGAGTTTTATCTTGTTGCAAAGAGGGGCTAAATCTTCCCTTTTGCCACAGTGGAGCAAAGGCTACGGCTAAATTCAATAGAAGTTCAACTAGGTCTTTGAAGGGCACAGACCATGGCACCTACACACCCACCACCATGTACACAAAAATCTTTCCATAACTGTGCCAGTGCCAGAGCTGTCACAGCTTGAGTCACCCCGGATGGCGAGCGTGCCTTCAGTGAAAGCTCGGTATCTCCACTGAGGCCAGGTTAAATTCATCTACTCCCTGAGTCAAAATCCTGCTTCCAAAGTCAGGGAAAGCCTAGTCTGTATCCAAAGAGCAAAGGAAATAGCAAGCACTGCAAGGTTTAAGGGTTTCAAGGTGCCCTGTGGGCAGACAGTTCTCACTCTCCACGCAAGTGCCTGCTTCAGACATAGAATTACAGGAAAATTGGCACAAAATATGACTGTAGGATGTAAAGCATGAAATTAACTCTTTTATCTAAACTTTGGGATTTCTAGGGCTATTTCATACCATCTTTACCTCTGCTCTTAGTCAACAGAAAAAAAAACCTGCCCTTAGCAGCAGCTATTGTTTCACTTAGTCTTAAAAATGAGTCACCACAGAGCCCTGTATACCTCTGAAAGAACCACATCCGTAAGTAAATGCTAATAACATTAAGTTTAAAGGAAGACCATGATCAGGTTTATGTACATTAAACTGTCAATTGTCAAAACCTTAACTTAGGAAACATTTTTCCTCTTCACTACTCTTTGATCCTACTCTTTCCAGAAACACCTCAGGAAAGCAATTTGACTATAGATTCACATAAGCAGAGGACCTTCTTACATAAACAAGGGGCAAGAAAGAAACCAAATTTCAAACTACCAAAGAGATCAAGAATTAGAAAAAGGCAAATTCATCTTCAACACAAAGAAGTCTCCAGATAATGATGGCCTTGTAAAACCCTGCAGGGTGACAAAAACGGGTATGGGAGAAAGGTCAACCAAACTACATGAACTATACAATTGTCAACTACAATTTAAAATTACACCCATTGAATCATTTCATGCTTCTTGATATTGTTATAATGCTTTCAATTTGCCATTATGCCTACATTTTCAGAGAGTCAGAAAGCATACAGCTCCAGGGACAATGGAGCAGGAAAAGGCATTCGAAGCAGAGCATCTCAGAGTGCCAGCATTGCTGCCTCCACCCCCTTCTAACCTGGACCACCCACAGTGATGGGGACTTCAGCCTCAGCACCAAGATTCCATTAGGGTTAGCATTCAAAGAGCCACAGAGCCCACAGCTCCAGGGACACTGGTGCTGGAGCAGACGTGCCATGGGGGTCACAGCAGTGCACCAGCGTTGCTTCCTCCACACCTTTCTAATCTGGGTCACGCACAGTGATGGGACGAGGGGAAATTGTATGAGGAGGGGCTGAGGTCCCTTGGCTTTTAAGCCTAGGAAAGAGAAGACTTAGGGGAGATTTCAATGCAGTCTACATCTTAATCGGCAGGGGAAGAGGAGGGGCAGGCACTGATATCCTCTCTGTAGTGACCAGTGACAAAGCCTGAAGTTGTGTCTGGGGAGATTTAGGTTGGATATCAGGAAAAGGTCCTTCAGCCAGAGGGTGGCTGGGCACTGGAACAGGCTCCCCAGGGAAGTGGTCACAGCACCAAGAACTGAAGCAGAATTTGAACAATACTCTCAGGCACATGGTGTGATTCTTGGGGTGTCCTGTGCAAGGCCAGGAGCTGGACTTCAATGATCCCTGAGATTCCCTTCCAACTCATGATATTCTATTTAGTTTACTCAACATAGCAATTTGAAAGCAATTCAGAAAATATCGCAATTCCAATAAGAAATTTTATTTTTATTTACAGAGGACCTAGATGCAGGTTGTCAATGCTTTTGAAACAGTACTGCTGATTGGATCAGTTTCCCTTTCTTATGTGTGCATACACATGCATTGGCCAAACACATTTTCCATGCTCCTCATATTATGAAAATAAGTTACACTTTTATGGAAAGAATAATTCAGGTAAGCACAAAACTCTGAAGTGGGGAGATGACTGGAAAGCATTATCAGGAAATGCCTCCTAGTTAGAGAGCCCTCATTGCAGTGATTTGTCAGTGTCAGAATTAGCAAGGATCAGAACAGAATTCAGGCCACGCTTTTTGAAGTGAGACTTTCATTTCATCATTTATATAACAGATAGCTTCTAATGAGAGGATAACATATCTCTGCAGAGAAATATAATGGTACATGAATTCAGAGCGGGAAAAAAATACTGTAGGTCACCTCTTCCACCTATTTGCTAATATAGGTGCCTTTCCTAAAGCTCATTTGATTTGGTTCTACCCAGATCAAATTTTATGCATAGCTAGCACTGACACCAGTCATATTTTTCTTGAGAGGTGTTATTCTTGGTAGACTACTCCTCACGTTGTCCTGTCACCAAGATATTAGTCAATATATTCTATATATGTAGCTTCCTAAAGGCAAGTCATTTCCCTAAGGAGTCACAACCCAGTCTAAGAAACTAAGTTTAGTATGTGACTTGAGTTATGGTAGGAAAAGTCTGCTACTTACTACAGCTAGAAATCAAGAAAACTTTGAAAAACGGGTCCTTAACAGAGGGTTCTGTATTAGGGATTTAAAATAATTGCTTGCAGGAGTCGTTGCTGGCACATTCTGACATCAACTGTTGAAAAAATGGGAACTGAGAATCAAGATTTGAGATTATAGAATGGCAGAGCTCTTCAGAAACTATTCACATATTCTTTGTAAATTCTCATGGCATAAATTTTACCTATATATATATATATACATGAAAATTTGTATCTAAAGTGGTTCTCTGATACCAGTTTTGCCACAAGCTATTGGATCATATTTATGGGTTGATATCCGGAGATGCTGAGAACATGCAGTGTTCCAGCAGAGTTCAGGTAAGCAATAGGGATCAGTATTTCTCAAATACAAATTGCTTACTAATAAGCTGTTGCCAAGGAAATCCTTCCAGTGCACTTGGGCAAAGAAAATATATAATGCATTCTCCACACAGTTGTCCTTCCAAACAGACTATGGTAAATGGTACAGAAAGATAAATGAAAGAGAAAATTCCTGGACTACTCAAATTTTCATAGAGGAATTTGAAGCTAAGCATGTAAAATAAGTAGGCGAGAAACTCTTAAGAGAAAATTATATGAAAATTTTCAACATGTGAAAAACATGGTACATGACTGTAATTACTTTTTGTACAGTATGTACTTTTTAGCATTACTGCAGGTTTGGGAGACAAGTGGGAAATGAGCCAGGGGAAATGGCTCATGTTCAGAACAGAGCAGCAGAGACAGAATATGGAGAGGCCTCTGTCAGGTTGCTTTTAAACGACAAGAAAGTATCATCAGGAAGGAAGTGTTGTTTAGATTGACTTGTTAGCTGATTATCAATTAAATTTAATAAGGAAAGACTTGAACTTCCTTAAAAATGCTGGAGAACAACCATGAAACAGCTTTGACACAGCAAAAGTGAACGGCTACCTCAGGATAGATTACAAAGTGATGACTATCTAAAGAACTGCAGCATTTAGCCAGTCAAGTATTGTAAGTATTTAGCCAGTCAAGTATTTGTTCCTTTTAAAGGGAGCAAATAACTAAGACTTACCCCAACCCCCATGATTACTCTAATTTCCTAGGAGATTGCCTTTGTAATACATGACTTTACCTGGAAGGCTTCTGAAAAAATGTTACATTTTCAAAACTTGTCCTTCTTCACAGCAAAAGAATTTAGAGAATAGAGAAAAATAGCCTCATTCGACATCATTTAAAGATCTTATGGTCAAGTGCTCCTAAACTCATGTTGCATTATCAATTATTTACTGTGTACTCTATAACTAACCAACATTCTGCAGTCCTCCTCCATTTTTAACTCATTTGAGAGAAATGCACACAAAAAAAATTGCAATGGTCAAACAACATCCTATTGCAACTATATAGGTGCAATTGACATTTTGTCTTCTAGTATGTTCGAACCTCCTTAAGACTGTGACTGTGGAACTTTCTAAATTTTATTCTTTCTCTCCTTTGAACAGATTTTTTTTTTAATATGCATTTAACTGTAGGAAAAAATCTGGTATGTCACAGATACTTTTGAGTCTAACCATCAGCAAAAGTTCACAAGAGAAAATGAGTAAAAACTACTAAATCTTCTTGGGTTAAATGTCTGAAATTCTTATAAGCCTTTTAATTTTTTACAAATATGTTAAACACAAAGAATAACAAAAAAGCAAATAATTGCCATTATGTTGTGAATAGAATTTTTCCCTAACATTTCATATTTTTTACTTATTCAAAAAAAGGACAATAATGGACTAAATACCTCAAATTTGCAACAGCTGTGAGTCACTAAACCTCCAAAAGAACCTGACAGGTTCCATTAGAATTGATACCTAATGCACACGGAGTAAAAATTTCATACGTGGCATTATATTTTCCCTTTCTGAGATGCAATTGTCTTAACTAGCCTCACTATTTAACTAATTCTTAATGACATGACATGTTTATAATATGTCAGGAAAAAAAAATCTGTCAGTTACAAAATTATATCTGTAAGAAAAGAGAAGATAATTACAAGCAGGGCACATGCTCAGCCACTAGCTGTGTTCATTTCAAGAGCCAGTTTTTCTGAATTGAGATCCAATTCTATTTGTCACAAAACCTAAGCATAATTCAGGAATACAACTTAACTCACAGGAAAAAGCAAAGTAATTTGAACTACACTGGCCTCAATATTAGTAGTTGTCATTATTACTAAGTATTTTCACTAATATAATCACACTAAAATCAGTGGGATTCTACAAAAAACATGTCCTGCTTGGATGGATTCCAAGACATATGGCACTAAAATGGGACTTCAACAGATGAAAATTAAGGACCTGCCTTTGTAAAAATTATTTGCAATTTAAGGAATCTCTCTTGACAACAATTAAAGCATGATTTTCAAGAAAAAGGAGGGAGATTTTCTCTAGGAAAATTAGAAACTTCTCAATAACCTCAGAATGATCATAGTCAATATTTTGGAAATTACCATCAAAAGGTTATTTTCCATTTTGACATAAATTAAATTAACCTAAGCTCTGTTTTTGCCACCACAATGTAGCAGTGCATTATAGCTTTATTATGAAAATGTCTCTGTGGTTTTTTGCTATATGGGAAGATTCTGGTTTTATGTCTCTTTCCATTATACTTAACAGAAAAATATTTTTTAGGGAAAATATTTGATATTACATACTAATATAGATCAAATTATATTTTAGAGAAGATATTAATATGTCATACAAATATGTAAAGCTTATTTGTTTCTTAGTTAGTTCTAGTAATAAAATAACGCACAGTATCTCAATCTCATTTAATTTTTTGTTTAAGATAAATTACTTTCCTGGTAGCGTGCTACATTCTGGACAGTAGTCCAGTTATGGATGAGTAAAGATGAATAGTTGGGATTAATTTTTAAATTAAAATAAAATTCTAGAGTATTTCCAATGGCTTGCAAAATTAGGTTAATGGCAAAGAAAGTTATTTGCCTTCTTAGTAACTTTGATCACAGAAGATTACAAAGAGAGTTTACTTTCTGCTGATCTTGAGAGACTTCTAATGCCTGTCACAGTCATTAATTTTAGAGGGCACAGTTTTAAGCTTGTTCAGGACAAGTCCATGAAATTGATAACACAACACAGCACCATGATACATGATAAGTATGAAATGCATTTGCATATCCATAATAACATAAATTCCATGTATATTTTCCAGGAAGTAACAATTACCATGAAAATCTGCAGAAACTCTCTGGTGCATATTAAAGGTGATATTTATCCTTTATAAAGGTGATATTTATTCTCAAAATTATTCAAACCTACTTTAGATTTATTTTGGCTCCCTAAATATTTTTATTAAATATTTAATTTTCCTGTATTCCTCTGATCACCATTGTTTACAAGCAAAATGCTAATTTCTGGGACTCAGATGATGCTAACCTAATAAGAAGAATATTGAAAAGGTGCCTTAACGTTTATTTCCCCTTAGGTAGCTCCAGTGCAATGCTCTGGCCCTGTTGCACAGGGAGGCTGTGGGTCTGTTTCACACAGGGTTGCACGTTTGGCTCATGCCGTGGAAGGAGCAATGCGATAGCAGGATTGGAGCATTTGCTTCCCCTTCCTTCCCACCTCTGCAACCAAAGAGCTTAACCCAGCAACTGAACATATTTAAATCTCTAAAGCTCTCAAATGAGTACATTTACTGTTCAACAAAAGTACCTTCCTGCATGATGAAGACACTGATTCCAAATTTAATTCTGTATTCCTGACATGCAAACCTGGACACATTATACAAGATTTCTATTTACTGACTAAGGTTTGTAATTCGTTGACCAATCCACTGATCAGCTGTGACAGGAAAATTATTATCTCCTACTTTAGACAAAAAGAAACTGATAGAAACTTTCTCATCTTGATCTCAAATTCAGACATGTTAAGTATATAATAATTTATATTACCACCTAGGTAATGTGATACACATTAAAGCAGAACAACTCAATGTCTCTTAAACCATAGTTAATTACTTGCTGATCTTTAACATATTAGGGGACTACACTGAAGTAAAACATAGTAAATCAATAATTTTTCCTTCAGTGACTAAATTCCTCATAGAGAGTGGCTAAGCACACACATGTGGTAAGAATCTCTCCTCCTTGGGATCTTTCAATAACTATTTACTGGACATTTTCAGGTATCAGTAAAAAATCAAGCATTTTTCTACTACTATAGGATGAGGAAACTGTCACACATTCAAACTGTACCTTGGAGACACTCAGCTCTGCTGAGAGTCTCAGCTTAAAATTATTTTATTTGGCAATGTATTTGAAATTAAACCATGTCTGCTCCAATAAGGAAGCAAGCATTTATTGGAACCATCCATCCCTGAAGTCTTCAGCTCCCAAGGGCATAGAATCCAAATTACAAGGGAACACTCACCTATATTTCTGGAAAGCTGTAAAAAGAGATATTCGTGGTCTGAAGTTTTGAAAACATAACCTATCATGTACATGCTCAGTTGCCTAAATAAATGACCTGGTCTTCAGATGAGCTCAGTACTTATAGTTTGGATTAGAATGAACAGGAGCCTGCTGACAGATCCACTTTCTTTAAAAATTAGGTGAATATTTGTTGTAGAGAGGAATCTAATTTTGTTATAATTTTTAATATTTTTCCTAATACATTGCTACCTATTATCTTCAGATTTTGCTGTCTAATCACACATCAGTAATTATAATATATAATTCATTAATAAACCCCCAAGACACAGGCAAATAAACAATAAACTCTATTTTCTAATACAGTTCATATTAGAACTATATTAGTTTTCATATTAAGTAATTTTCCAGATGGTGTATATTAGAAATAAGAGTTCTAGGCACATCTTTGGGTCTCAATCTCACTATTGCACAACCACCAATAAAATCTCCTCTGTTTCACTGAGATTCTCTCACTGTAAATAATTACTCTTGCTGCAGCAAACAGAGGATGTAAATGGCAAGGTAGTTTTTGGTAAGTCTTGAGTTTTGGGGCTTGGGTTTTTTTCTGTTTTCCTCGGATCCACTCCAAAATATGACTTTGATTAGCTTCTGATAAACTTTGAAAAAGGTAGCAACACATTCATTTCAATATCCACAGCTCTTGCACAGGAATTACATGACATATAATTAGGTCTTAAACAGTGAAATGGTGAAACAAGACAGATTGCAATGATGCATTCATTAATATAATGCAAAATTTTCAAAAGAAATAGGAAATACTTCTACACTGACCATAGTCTGTGTTTTCCGGCTCCCAACAATTTGATGGCCAAAAATAGGGTGTCTATAGACAAAAAAAAAAGAAGTAGGAAACTCAAGTTAGACAATGCAAGCATTATACAGTCCTTGGATTGTTACTGGTTTGCATAATCAATTTATATTTTTGGTAGATCTATAATACCATTAACTTGACATTTTTTAAACAGCATTGATACAGAAAATTACATTTGTACACCTGTTTATCACACTAGTGTCAGATTGACAATGAAAAAGAAAAAACAAGTGTTTATTTTATTCTCAAAGTTAAGGGAACAAAACCCACAAGGCTAGGTTATGGGGTTGTCTTTTACATCTTCCCTAGAAATACAACTCTTACTTGTCCTGGAGAATCAGGTTTAGAGGTATAAAGACAGAAGATGCTTTGATTTTTGAGAGTTTTCATTCACAGATTAATATTCAATTCTCTTTCCCAGGCGTTATTTGTTTAAAAATGCCACAAAAAATACTCTGTTTTCACAAAGACATGGAATTCTACTTTCTAATCATTGTTTACTGGTTGTGATTTAAAATGTGATTTTTATTTTAAGGGAAAGATGATAAAGTACCAAAAACTACTTCAACACTACACTTATTAAGATTGCACTACATGTATTGTTAAAAGAATTCACTTCTAACAAATGGAGAATATAAGATTGTATAGACATTTTTTCCTACAAATTACTTCATTTTTAAAATAGCAACTTTTGATTAAAATGGATATTATTGTGGCATTTTTCAAAGAGCACATAATCCCCTTCCAGGCCATTCACTTAAAAGTTGAACCCTGTGATCCCTGTGGGTGCCTTCTAACTCAGAATATTCTGTGATTGAGTGATCTATACATAAACACATACACATACAGAGAATTATATAATATTTGAGAAGTTGAATGAAACTCATTAAATGTGTGAAGTGGTTTGAGTGATATTTCAAAACACAGGTGGTTCTTCAAGAAAACCTTCTGCTTTATTTCTTATTGGGTTTTTTCTCAAATATCTCCCAGCTGCAAAAATGGAAACCTCTTTGCTGCCCACTTCCCTTCAAAATTGTTTTAATGTTAATTTGAAAACCAGCAGGGCTGAAGGGTGACACATTCATACCAATTGTCAATTTAAATATATATTGTGAAAAATCTTTTGGTTTTGTAACATTGACACATCAAATTTAATAGAAGCAATTTAGAACTTGCAATTTATCTAGCAGCAGCAAGGAACTAAAGGATAAAAAAGGAGCTATTACAAGCTAACTTCAAAGACTAAGATGTGTTTCTTGCAAGCTGTTTTATGCTTTTTAAGGGAGCAACAATAATAATAAAATAATTCTGCAATCAACCATTCCTTCACAGCACCACTGAAATCAAAGTGACCAGTAGAAGCACATATAAGCACAAATGGAAAGAAGATGAACTCCTAAAGAATGAATTGCAGTACTCAGCACATTTTGGAGAAGGAGCTTTAAAATTTAATACTATGATTCATATAAAGCAAAAAGTCACCATCATTGAAATACACAGTTTACAAACTGAGAACAATCCTTCCTCAGAGGCACAAAATGTATATCCAGAGAGGCCCAAGAAGAAAAGCACAGCTACATCATTTCTCTGCTAAAAGGAAGGTTAACTTCTGTTCATAGGTTTAAGCTGAGCTTCTAAAAAAATTATGTAGTGAGGGTTCCTAAATACATAGAAACCAGATCTGCTTAAGGAGCCCTCCAGCTGAAACTCTTCTAGTTGTGGGCATACTTGCTGCAAAGTCCATATTAAAGCTCCTCATGTACACTTAGGACTTCTCTTGACAAATTGCATATACTCCCATCCTAGATGAGATTAAAAATAAAATCCATCTTCTGACTTAGAGAAAAATCTCAAACTTTGCTTTCAGCATTCATTTTTCAACAGGCTATGAACAAATAATATATAGTCACAACTATGTTAGTGATGTTAAAGGAGGACTCGGCTGTTTTATACATAAATGAAAAGCTATGTCTGGCCAGACTACTGTTTTCAGTATTTAGTTGAAATAACACATTTAACTTTTACTGAAACTTGCACTTTGGTGGTGAAGGCAGTGTGGGCACTAAACACAAGATGGGAAAGGGGACACGATCTTTAGTATTGTGAAATGTTGTCACTTTAGCTCACTAGGAGGCAGAGATAACCAAGCTTTTCTGAAGGATAAAAAGGTGCAACCTTAATGAGGAAAAAGCAGAAAATCATGGACTGACTACTAAAGATGAGTGTAAGACTTGCTGAGCCAGGGAGGTAAAAGCAGAAAAGTTAAAACAGAACACGAGTTTTAATTATCAAAGCACATGATGAGCCGTATTACAAGATTTCAAAGATGTGTGACAGGGTAAGCCAAAAAGAAACCCCAGTAAAAGGCAGACATTACAATATGAGAGAGGGGCTCAAATAACAGCTAGTACAGATAAGTACAGAAGATTATTAAATGCCTTCCTTGTTTGAATCCCTAGAAGGGGGGAGATAAAGGACTTTCCGCCCAGGGAATGGCACAGAGGCACGAGGTCTCCTTGCCGATGCTCTGAGCCGGGCAGGCACCAGCTGTCTCTCAGCTCAAGCCGTGTCCCTGCCTGCTGCTGCTCGGGTGCATTTAATGGGACTGCCTGAGAGGCACAGCTCATCCACAAAGGCACTGCAGCTTGGCCAGAGCTGGCCCCCAGCCAGCTGCCTCCCAGAGGGAACAAAGTTCAATCCTGCCTGCAATCAGCTCTGCCAACATGCCCAAAATTAATTTGGACATGGAGATAAGTCTACAGGGCAAAGCACAGGGCAATATAAAATTCAGGGAGGGAAATGTTTTTATGAGGTCAGACAGTTCAGGTTAGAAGGCTGATGAAATTCAGGCAGAAAGTTTAAGGATTTCTTGTGTTTTCACATGGGTACAACTGTGTTTATTTCTGAAAAAGCAAAAATAAGCCTCACCAAGCTAAAGAATGACTCCTGGATCCTCAGGACTGTGATTTATATGCATGTGTAAATATTATGTTTAAATTCTTCCTCTGGTATTTCTCTTTCTTCTCTATGTCCAGTATTCAGTAACAATGACTATCAGGTGAGAGTTATCTAAAGTACTGAATTATCTGCATGATGTTTAAAGGGGTGCAAGTTACCTGAAGGGTAATTTATACATGGAAAAAATATTAATTCAAGTAACCTTTGAAACATGAACAGTTATTTTAAAAAAAAAATGCGTAAAGCAGAGGAGCTTCAGAAGATTACAGTAAAGGGAAGAAGTGTATTTCCAGAAAAGGTAAAAATTTAAATTCTCTCTTATTTTTCAACATCTACTCTCTAGATTGAACAATTGTAATACACTATATGTTTCTAGTCTTTGAAAGCTAAAGGTTACTAATATTTGCATTTTTTGAAACCACTTTAGGTCACTGACAGTGTAAAACCCCTACAAGAGGAGGAGTAAACATTAGCTGCTATGTATTTTGACCAAGGCAAAGTCCTAGATTACTTTCTTACCAGGTAGTAAGGACTTATGGTATCACCCTAAGGTACGTGCTCAAATGCATCTACAGCTGCTGATAAAGCTGTATTCGAAGAGTAGATATCTATTATTTACTTTCAAAGAAGGAAATGGCATTGATGTGTGTAGAGATAAAGAAAAACTCTCCTAAAAAAAGGGAAAAAATAGGGATAAGGGACAGATTAAGGTTTAAACAGAAAGAAAGTCCAAAACATCAAGGAAAAAAAAAATCTTTGAAAACTGTAGACACTGAAAATAAAACCTGGTATAAAAATCAGTTTCTGATTAATGGACTTCTGCAATGCTGTGATTGTATGGACAAAAAGCACTAACAATAAACGTGCATGTAGTTAAAATGACTGATGTTTTTCCAAAAGGAATATTCCACATTTTCTTGTCTAATTGCTTGGTTTTAACAGTCATAAAATTCTGGTCTTAATCTGAAGTTTACCTTGTTCCTTATTACAGACATCAAAGAGCTTAATCACATAACATGTGACTATAATGCATGTGCTGAGTTTACATTTCCATTTCTGTTTCAAAAGTCTCCACACAATTTCACGCTTCAGATATTTAACAATCTCAGAGAAGAATTTGCTGGAGAGGTTATCCATGAAGACTACGAGAGAAAGATTTGCCTTGTTCAACACAGAGGGATTAGGAAATAAGAAGAGGTCGATAAGAAGATCCTTGGTCTCATGGAGTGAGGCCATGAATGAGAATAGGAGGTGTGTTCTCATCTGATCTATTAAAAATATCCCACAGCAATGCAGGGAGGCTCTGCTCACATAAATTACCTTCTAAATATGCAAACAAAGCTTGGTTCAACTATTTGTAACAAATCACATATCCAAATACACTGCAGAAGAATTATAGCATCCCTTGCAATGTCATATATTCCTATAGCACAAATACTACACAATCTGTGTGCCTGGCTTCATGATCTAGAAGCTCATAAGTGAAGATTTCACCCAGGAGAGCTATGGATGTGTTATAACATGTACCACAACACCACCATTTTCAAAGAGAAGATTATGAAATACTGACATGGTTTGGTTATCTTTCATGAGTGTAGAAAACCTGAAGGAATTATCATACCTAAGAATTTTACTTTTCCTCAGAAGGAAATATGAAGCAGTTCATCATGAAGTATTAAAGAGGGAACGTTTGTCATTTTGCCATGACACCCACTTACAGCTGAAGGAAGGTGGGTGGTAGAGTGGTTATGGGAAAGTCAAGTACTGTTTATCATCCCAAGCAGAAATAATGCTGCCAGTTTTTATCAGTATGCTTTTGAGGCACTTTGTTTAATTGTAGGTGTAATTTGAATCAGCACCCAGAACAAGTCAGGAGCTAGAGAAATAAGGCTTACCAAGCACTGCTGATGTGATTGCAGACACATTTAAGACTCCAGAACAAAACAATTACAAGGATCTTTATGCCCTTTAACCAGAAAACTGGTTTTGCACACACAAACACATTTTGGTTCTCTTGCATTGTACACTAATGTCATTAGGTAAACCTAACAACATAAATCCATAATGCTCCTGTAATAAAATCATGTGAAATAAAATCCTGCAATATAGCATATATTCTGCAATAAACAAACTATCAGCAGTGGCTGCTGTGCATTGTAAGGAATCCAGTGATAAAGTAAATAGACCTGCTTTGGCTTTACCTCAAAATTAATCAATAACAATATCTGAGCTATTGAAACAGCCACTTGTAAAAATCAGTGTTGCCCACCAACTTTTATAAAACATAATTTCTATGCATTAAACTGTATAACTGAGGAGGGAA
The DNA here is from genome assembly GCA_013397245.1 of Thryothorus ludovicianus. Lineage (NCBI taxonomy): Eukaryota > Metazoa > Chordata > Aves > Passeriformes > Certhiidae > Thryothorus > Thryothorus ludovicianus. Next base: position 153,515 of record VZTB01002459.1, read on the forward strand.
ATCACTAAGCATCTTTCAGCGATCCCTTGTTGATAATAATAAGAAAAGAGTTGTTGTCTCTGAAGCTGCTCTGTTCCACTCCACAAATATTTTTAAAATCCAATTACTTGGATGGGGAAGGAGTATTCAAATCACTTATAAACCTTTGCATATTACTGCTATTCTTCTCTCAGGCACCAGGGAGTTTTTCTAAACAGCAGAAATCAAGCCTTTGCTGAAAAGGAATTATGTACAATCTCAAATGCTTTGCATGATGGATGGCAGATTTCATTGGCATTCTGTTTTACATTCGTTGCACTTGACAAAAATTATTTCTTGGTAAAGAAAAAGGGTAAGATTGCTAGTCTAGCACTGTCAAGCCCATAGGAAGCAAGTAGTGCTCCATGGTTAGTTCAGAGTAATTAAAAAAGAGGTTGAGGAATTTGGAAACAAGATTTTGGCTCTGTGACTCTTCCTTTCTAACCAAAAAGAGGAGGAGCATGGAAAGCAGTGTGGGACAAAGTGTGTCTGAGTAAGGAGCTAAAAAAATAAAAAGTGGCACTGATGGGGTGGTCAGAAAGACACATGGATTTAAAATCTTTTTCCCTCAGAAACCTTAACGGAACCTGTGTATGCCGAGCCTGACCTGAAAAGACAATGCATTCGTTATCACACCTGCAACTGCAAAGAAAATCTGCCAAACACTGTATAATACAGCTTCCTTCTCTTTCATTTCTAAAATCTGGCTTCAAATAAAATCCTTCCCTCAAGGCACAGTAGAAGATCCAGAAAGGCTCTGGAGAGCGGCTGAAGAGCTGTGATGTTCAGATACAGACTCAGCATTCAGAACAGCCAGGAGTGGGTCCAGAATGAGCCAAGAAGAAGCCAGCTCAGTAAGGCTGACTCCAAGAGATGTGTAAAGCAGTGCAATCCACCTGAGGCACGAGGTGTCCACAACACTTCACACTCTAAACTATTGCACAACAAAGATGTTTCAAGATCCTTACAGTGGTTACTATATAATTTTTTCCCCAATTTAGGCATGAGAAAACAAGGCCAGAGAGGTTAAATACATTTGACAAGAAAATGTTCCCAGTGGCAGAACAGGAGAAGACATCAAAGTCCACACCTTCATCTTTCCAAGGTCCATGAATTTTGCTGCTTTCTTCACCAGACTCATGCTTTTACAAGAAACTATTCCTGTTTTCACACTTATTCTCAGATATGTGTGCTTTTCATCTTAAAAGTTACAAAACAGCAAAAGCTAACCCTCATCTCAGAAAATTAATTTATGTTAAATCATGAATTAATTTCATTTAAAAATGGGAGTGTGACTGTCACTAGTCTTGGGTATCTTAGGAGCTTATTTACAGCCAAAAGATACTGGGAAATGTTATTTTTCACAACTATATCAGGACACACTATACATTTAGGGCTTGTAGATGAAATCAGCATATTTTTCTGCAGGATGATATTACAGAAGCTTATCAGCTGATAGGGCAAGTCAGGCATTCCTCACCAAAATGAACATATTATCATTTGTGTGGACATAAAAGAAACATCTCCATGAGTAATCTCTAGCTCAGAGAAGAAATGTTTTCTAACATGCAGCTTGCTTTTCTTATTTGGGCCCCATATATTTATTTGCTTTCATGTAGAGGAAGACGGTGAGCAAATATTCGGCTCCTTTATTGGTCACAGGTTTAAATTACCAAGAAAAGACAATGCAGCTGTTTCTGCTTTTCCTTATTGAGACTAATAGAAAAATTACTCTCTTAATAAGGCAATTAATATTTAGATTCATCTCCTTTGAATTAAACTGATATCACAGAAACTAACCTAATTAACACCTGAGTAGTTCACAGAATGATCCAGATTTTTTTTTGTTTCACATTGTTTAAAAGAGCAAAAGTAACTGCACTCTTGCCTCCTGATGGCAAGAATAATAACTGAAAAAGTATAATTTTTGCCCATAAAAGGGCATTTGTCCAAATGAAGCATAATCTCCACTGCTTTTAGCTATTTCTATACAACAGAATGTGGTTCAAAACAAGCTAGAGATAATTTTATTGTCAGGAGGGAATGTGTCACCCTTTAGAAAACAAAACACCAAGCACATGGAGAACATTACCTATAGCTAGTCTGTTTTTTTGTAGGTTAGGTCTTTGTTTGCAAAGATTTATCTATAGGCATGGCTTCTGAACTTTCCAGTGCTGGCAAATGCATGGTTTTCTCTTTCTATCAAAATATCCAGGAATTTGTGAATCCTGTCCAGTACTAGAAGGGTACTATTTGCAGAGAACCTGAACATCTATTCTAGTGCAAAATTCACACATTTGCAGTTAAACGTTCCTCCCCACTGAATATGTTCTCTTCATCTTCTAATTTAACAGTTCATTTTATACAGTTAATTTTATACTAGCTTTATTTTAGTGGGGAACATGGAGATATAATCACACAAATTTTGCTGTTATAACTCCAGTTAACAGTATGTCACCACTATGTATTTTTTCTCATCCTATACGTTAACAGCTAAAGTTGCGTTGTCACAACAGTAAAGTCACATTGTTGGCATAGGAATAGCAACACAAAAGGTACAACAAAAAAGCAAACAAGCCAAACACTGCAGATACAGACTGACCAACACTTGATTAAAGCATCTTATTTTCATAAGCGTCTGTCAAATAGGTGCCAAATTCTTAACTTACATAAATAAACTGATAAGCTTTTAAAATCTAGCCCTCACTGCAGCTTTGTGTCCAAATCTGTAGGCTGTGGATCTATCTGAGGAAAGCTCAAAGCAGGGTAGCTGCAGTACTCTCAGTGGTCCACAGTGCAGCTAATTCTAGTCTGTGTTTTCCTACAGTCAGACTATCATGCCAGCAGAGGTGCTTATTGTTTGTGCTAGAGATGGAGGCAGGTCAGCAGCTGTGCAGAATTCAATGACTAGCACTCCTGTAAGTAAGTACTATTCTCTGAAAAATTAAGTCCTTGTCCTTCTGGACACTATTTCAGACACCAAGCCAAGAACTGGAGCCTCAACCACTCCATGATTTCTTTCCACTTACCTCAGAAACACATCAGCAAGCCCCTTCAACCAAGTGCCATCTCTCTTCTTTATATTGAACACTGAGGAGAATGAAGCCTCATGAGCTTAAAAAACCCCTTTTCCTTCAAATACTTTCTCCAGGATCAAAGGTAACTTTGGATCTAGGGGAGGAGGCTTGGAATGTTTGCTCCTACCTATGTACACATCTAACTTTCTGTTCTTCTGAACAACTTTTTTGCAGTCTGACTCACAAGATCTAAATATGAAAATAGGATAATATTGTTTGCATGTATGCAATACTAATTCTCTTCCTTGCCAGACTGTGCTGTGCATTTTTAATTATATTCATGCTAAGATTTTGATTTATACAAATATTACAAGTTTTTCTCTTCCCTTAGAGGGGTCTATAGGACTTAAGCCAGAATATTGGTGGAAGTATTGTACAGAGATTAATATAATACAATGTTTGAACCTACGACTGCTCTCCAATCTCTAATTGTCTTCTGCATTTGAAAGATCACAATTTCAGTACAGTTTTATTCTTGATGGCTTCTTATTTAAACGATCTTAAATAAAGTTTAGACCTATATATCTTGAATACAATAGATTTTGTTCTACCAGATATTATTTTACTGCGTATTTAATACAGTTAGAAGCAAAAGAGAAGAATTACAAAACTCAATTTCATAGTGATAGTCATCGTATCAATTCAAAGCAATAAATATCTAAAAAAGAGTTTGGAGCAGCTGTTGGTGATACTTACCAGGAATACCACCTAATAGAAGGAGCAATACAGAATACAGTCACCATTGTCAAAATTGACACATGACAAGCAAAGTGAATTCTTTCCACTGAATCCATAATCTGGTAATTTCGGGACATATGTTTCAACTCATTAGCAATATTGTTCTGCAAAATTCTAGCCCACTAGTCATTATTAGAAAAACAATTCTTCTGCTCCCAGGGCCGTAGTTTGAAATTTAATATAATAAAATACAACTATGTAGGTTTCCAAATAATATATGTGTAATTGAAGGTACAGACATATGTACATATTTATGCTTCCATCTTGTTCTGAACCATTTGCACATTTGTTGTATGCAATGGGACTGACAGATCAATGTAAAAATGTCTCTGTACTTGCTAGAATGATACACACTACTTTGATACTACTGAGATACCAATAAGAAGATTCTCACAAAAGAAGAAAAATAAGTTTACCCTCCATGACTTATCAGATTTCTGTTATAGACTTAATACTTAAAATATCTTCCCCTTTCAGAATTCAGACTATACTAGGAATAAGAAACAATAACATAATTTAGTTTATTATATTTCAAAAAAATTACATTAATTTATTTCATGAGAGATAGTTCCATGCTCAGCATTATCACACTTCTATTCCAGATATCAAAATAGTCATTATCAACTTAACACTTAGCTAAAGATTCATAAATGAAATCCTTCTACCATTTTTTTTATTTAGGGGAATTTCTACTCTCTACCATGTTATGTAAGAAACAAAGCATTGTTAAATTTGCTATAAGCTTTACTGTAAGACCCTTAAGTCTCTATTTGTGCCAATCAAGAACATACTTGAAATACTTACCTGGAATCGATAAAAGGTGCCATCATCCTTCAGTGTTAGAACATGATCTGAGATTGGAAAGAAATAGCCATGTGCTGCCATCAGAGTTCCCAAATGCAGAGCTTCAACTGTTTCAAGAAAAAAAAAAGAAACATAAACTTTAAAAAGTTAAATAACTTCTTTTCAGAAATTTAGTTTTGTTGTTAAGACTCACCTGATATCCTGCAGATAACCACTTTGTTTTCAAAGTCCTATAACCATGAAAGAGCTGTCTTTTTCTATGTAATATGCAACCAAAAAAACACTGCTCTTTCCTTAACAAATAGCTTTTATATGCCCCACTTGTAGCTGCAGTTCCACTACTTATATCAACATTAAAAGGTTCACTCACTTGTTCTGAAGCTGAAAAAACAGCTATCATTTTTACCTTGATAGTGCAGCTGGCTTTTCTTTTTCAGAACAGTTTCTGATTATGTATTAAAATAGTTGATTCCAATTACATGATATCTTCCTCAGCAGCTTTATTAGAGCTACTGTACAGGATAGAGATTTCCTTAAAAGTTTATTACAGGAAAAATAGCAAAGGATAACAGGTTCCTAGAACAGTTGGGTTAGGAAGGTACTATTGCAGGTCATCTTGTCCAACTTTCTCACTCAAACAAAGAAACCTTAAGCTACTTGCCAAGGACCTTGTTGAAGTGTTTTTTGAATAACTCAAAGAAGAGAGATATCACAACCCCTCTGGATAGTGCCCAGATTCATATTTATCCTCTAAGAAGTGCTCATTTGTTCCCATTGTCTACAATTTGGCTTTCAGCAACGGCAAGCACGGATTTGTGTTGTCCGGACTCTTAAACCACTGCAGCACCCGACCAACAGTCAAGGATCATCATGCAGAAAGAAATTCGAGTCCTGACAGCTGTGTTCTTGCTGACAAATGGAGAAAGACATTTACTTTTGTTTCACCCATCATTAATTTCAAAGTGAGAAGGCTTATTTATTTACTCATACTTCACCAGCATCCCAAAAAATTCCCTTCTTCACCTTTTGCTCACCTGAGGATGTTGAATCACATAGGAGGTACAGGAGAAGCAGTGGGACAGGTTTAGGCTAACCCAAAGCCAGCAAGCACATGAAAGGAACAAGAAAGGGGATCTGGACTGTACTTAACTGAGAGAACAGAGCCCTACAGGGTTTATTTGATACCAAATATTTATTGCCATCCCCGTGTTTAGCAAACTGGTTCTTGTCCCTCCAACCAGAGTCATTACCTAAAATACAACACACCCTCTCTGGCAGTGAGCTCTCCAGCCTGATGTAAAACTCTGCAATGCTATTTAGACTTTTCCCAGTTGCAAGCCTACAAGAAATCTAACAGAAGGAAGGAAGTTGCTCTGTTCCATGTGCCTGTGATGTCTTTAAACTCCCATCTGAATTTTGTCTTAATTACAAAAAATTTATATATTGTTGTTATTCACAGAATCACACAATCACTAGGTTCGAAGGGAACTTCAAGATCATCGAGTCCAACCCATGACCTAACACTCAACTAAACCATGGCACTGAGTGCCACATGCAGTCTTTTCTAAAACACATCCAGGAATGGTGACTCCACCACCTCCCTTGGCAGACAATTCCAGTACTTGATCACTCTTTCTATAAAAAACTTTTTCCTAATATCCAGCATATATTTCCCTTGGTGCAGGCTTGAGGCTGTGTCCTCTGGTTCTGTCAGCTGTTGCCTGGAGAAAGAGACCAACCCCCACCTGACTACAGCCACCTTTCAGGAAGTTGTGTTCATTCATTTCAAGCTGCTAAATACTATTATTCCATGAATTAGAAATTTTGAGTCAATGCTTTCTGTAGTGTGTCAGTCACTGGGATTTTCTGTTATTGTTTCAATTCATCTGCCTTTCAATTTTATTAAACTTTTCTTTGTTCTTCATATTGCAATTTATTGCCAATTCAAAAAATTTTTATTTTTGCATGCATTATGTATCTTGGTGGAATGAGAGAAAAATAAGGAAGAAATGTGCTGACTTTTCTAGAGAAAGGCTTTTTCAGACAAGGATGACAGGGCTTGCCAGGGAGCTCTGACACAGATGAGAGTGCATTCTCTTTTGATTTAGCACACAATAAATAGGTCCCAGATTTTTCTCATGTGCTTCCTGGAGTCTGAATCATAATATTTTTCAAGATCACAAGGAGCTCATATTATTTCCTTTCACCCAGCAATTCTTAGATCTGTATTCCTATGTCCAGTTATGATTAACATGTCCATTGTAGTACAAAAAAGACATCAACAAACTATGAGTGAGTCAAGATGGAGTCGACCAGGATCACTAGGGCTGGAGAATGCACTCTATGAGAAGAGGTTGGAGGAGCTGGGCTTGGTCAGACAGAAATAAAAGAAGATTTTGGAGGTGTCTAGAAGTACCTTTCCAATACCTGAAAGGAGATTTCAAAATGAAGAAGCCAAGATCTTTATGAAGTTGCAGGGCAATAAACTAAATAAATGACGAAATAAATAAAAGAGGAAATGGTAATAAACCAAATCAGGTATAATTCTGATTTTCAGCCAAGCATCAGGAGAGGCTGCCCAGATACACTGTGTAATCTGCATCCTTGGAGGGTTTCAAGACCTGAACAGAGAAAGTTCAGGGCAACATGTTTGACTTCACAGTTTACACTGATTTGAGCAGGGAGTTGGACTAAAGTCCTCCTGAGGTCACTCTCAGCTTGAATTATATTACAGCTCTGTGACTCTAGATGGGTCAAGCATAAGTAGAATATAGAAAATATAAAAGGGATGAAGACAATTGGAGAAGAAACTATTTGAAAGCTCCTGCCAGAACAGCCTATACTCCAGGCAAGGTTAGATAGAGAGCAGTAAGAGCTTGTATTCCTCTCACTGACCATTCAGTCATATAAGCAAGTATAGAGACACAATAGTTCTCCATGAAAAAATGGGAAGTCACCTGCCCTTCTTTGGAGGTCAATTAAAGTTATTTAAGGTCTGAATTAGTCCCAACAGCCTATATCTCTTCTCCAGTTATGGAAGGAGAGTAAGGTGATTATACTCTTACCTCAGGCAATCTCATTCAGTTGGAATCCCCACTAACTCAATGTTAAGGTATATCTTTGTCCCTTCAGCCACTAAGCCTTAATATGGACATAGAAACTTCTCTTTTTACTTCCTTAACTAATACACAATTCATTTTCATTTTTTATGACTGTCAATCCATCAGTGTCTTTCAGAATCACATGAACATAAATGCATAAATATTCCCTTTCAGTATCCAACTAAGATCCAGGGTAGCTCACACTTTGAGTATTACAAAATTATACCCAGTGAGTAACATCCACGAGTTTGTATTCCTGCCTCACACAAGGTAGAGGATTAATGCTGATGCTGTGCAGCAGCAGTAGAACTACAGCACACAAAGAAAACTCAGCTCTCAGGAGGTTTCTCATCTCCAATCAAGAGGTTGTCCAGTGTATTACAGAGGCAAGGCTTTGATATCCATCTCAATTTGCTAAAATCAGACTAAGAAAATAACTACTGTAAGAAGCCAATGAAGTACAACAGTATTATTTAGGAAACAAACCCGTGAGCTTGAAAGAGAAAATGAAGCCAGCAGCAGACTAATCGGACATGCCTGAATTTCTAGAATTCAAACACAGACAGCTTCTATATCTCCCAGCTATTCCTCCATATGAAGTTAGAGGATTTTCATTTAAGAAGCACATTTCATCTGGAAAAATGGCAAATGTAGGTTGGGAACTTCAAAAACTTCTGTGAAGTGCATTAAGTAAGAAGAAAAAAGAAGTCTGAAAGAGATGTTTTTAGACATACTAGTTGCCAGGTAGAAAGGGTAATGTTTATATGTATTCAGAATACAAACTCAAAAAATCAGAGGAACAGAATAAAAGAAAAAAAACCCTGTTTTTTAGATGGCAAGCGTACACAAATGCACACAGAAATGCGATATCTACACAACTATTATTTTGCAATCCTCAGTCCCTGTGCATAAAAAACATAGAATGTAAACAACAACCCCAGTCACACACAGGCAGCCTCTCTGAGAAGGCATAATTCAAATGGCAGTCAGCTGCTACACAAGGAATACAAACTGCAGCCAAAGAAAAGACTTCACGTAAAAAATCTGAGGAAGACAAAGCTCCTGAAAGTGTAACTGGTAAAACGGAGCAGACCTCAGTTTCCTTGACTCACCATCTTTTTTTGAAGATATGAATAATCTGATTTAAGGTTCCAGATACATCCCAGTAATTAAACTGTGGAAAAGTGGAGTGGCACATTCAAAAAACAAATTTACCCAAATCACTGTTTTAACCTTCATAGGTAAAAATAGGAAAGTGCTGAGAGCAACAATAGCTAATGGAAGAAGAATTCCTCAGGTGAAAGAGAGAAACGCATCTTTATGAGCCCATTGCAATTCAACAGGATACAAAATATTTTATATAAAATCAAAATACTGCTTTGAATGTAGGTTGAATTCTTAATGTGTATGTTATTGCTGGGCTAAAATTTCAGAAAAAGCTAAAAATTCCATGGTTCACTCTGCTGTTGAACTTTATTTAGTTTAGTGGGTGAACAACACCTGTATACAGATGGATTAGAAATAATTTTTGTGAGACATAATATTGCCCAGCCATCTGCTGTGCCATTACAAGACCATGATCTTGAGAGATTAAATGTCAGCCACCTTTATTATACTTTGTTGTACAAGAATCAGATATTTTAAATGCTTTGGGACAGTGTTGCCTGAAAAAAATCTAAGGAATGGAAAATATATCCTAGTGGTTGAGCTTTGACTTTATTTGCATTTTAAACATAGTGCAGTTTTCTCCTTACTGCAATAATTATTGCATGGTTTGCTGACAGTTTGTTCATCTTAAATTGCAGAGTATGGTAGAATTGGTGGAACAAGTTGTTTCTTATGATAATGTCCACAGGAGAGAATTAAAAAAGAAGACTGTTCTTTGTTTTTCTTTGAAATAAACATGTTTCTGTGCTTTGAAACTCCTTAAAGGATATGTTTTCAGTGATTGGTGTGGATTCTATTTTATTCTTACACATTTCAGGTCTACATGTGGTGTGGTATCTATATTTATTTTTACTCTGAAGTCCGTAAAATACTTTTAGGCATCTTTTGAGCATAGTCTCAAAACATCTGAAGGACCTTGCAGTAATCTCTGAAGGAGTGAGGAAAGAAAAATAGAGTATTTTCCAATTGTGCTCCACTTTCAAAAGTCCTTTTTTGGAGTCTTACATTCTATGTGGAAAGATTTCCTGCAAGGAACTTGTAGGACTTGTGACTTGGGGCATTTTTCATCCTCAAAATTGCTTTATGATATAAAAAACAGTGAAAACCCCAAACTTCCCAGTTTTTCATATATTCTCAGGATCCAAAAATGTCAAACTAATGAAAGCATTCCTTTTTTTCCATGAAACAATAAAGTGTTTGGTACTCTGTGTTATTTGTCGAATCTAAAACCCATCACAGTACTCAAGTGCACTGCAAAGCCACACAGCAGCCTGGAAAAAGAATTAATGAGTCAGAACTTCACAAGCACACATTCTTTGTAAGTGTCTAATGCCAAGACTTTATCACTCAATCTCACCTCACTCCTACTGTCACTTCTCTGCCAGTGTGAACACAAGCTGCAAAGGATTAGAGTAATAAAATACAACCTGCTTCTCATGCTGACATAAAGTGTAGGAGAGACTCACTGTCTCGGCCTGACTTTGGTGTTTAAAGAGGAGAAAATAAACCAGCTAGAAACATCCTTGAACACCCACAACACTGTAAACCACTCTTTCGTCCCTTCTGAAGAACTGAATTTGTAAGGGGAGCAGCACTTGGTGAGAGTCATTTCAAGGAGGAAAAACCAGGTGGTGAAGGAAGAGGCACTATTTACCCAAACACAGTTAAAATAAGGATCATACTTGATTTCAAGATAACAATCACAAAAAAATTATCTGTCAACGAAGCATCTCCTCTAAATAGGTAGGATTTTTTGTGTGCTAGACAATACCTCCTGATGCTATCAACAGGGCAGAGGCTTTGGTAGGAGCATCACTCAGCAGGTAAGAAGGAAAACCTATCAAAGATGTGCTAAGAGTTGTCATCTGCCCAAGGAATGGTAATTTCTGAGATGATGCGTAACATGCATCAAGTCTAGAAACAATGATGTACACCTGAAACATCAACTACTTTCTTCACAGAAACATGCAGCAAAACAGGCACTGTGACAGTGATGAAAGACAGCTGGGTCTTCCTGCATCCTCCCCTCACCACATCCCTTTCTGCCCCTGTCTCTGATGGGCAGTGTGGTTTGCCCTAAGATAAGAACACCAGGTGGGTATTTCAGGAGCGATTTCTGGATGCTCACATGATTACTGTATTTCAATGATGGGGAGATGAGATGCTTGTGATTGACTTTCATCCACATGATCCTGCAAGAGGGTGTAAAATGCTTCTAGAGTCTGGTCCAACTGGGCAAACTGGTCTTCCAAGGCTGGACACAGTTTCTGGGTGGGAACTCCCACCAGCAGGGATTCTGGCAGAGTACATCCAGCCCAAAGGTGAAGAATACTTTAGGATGGGTGAGTAAAATGCATTATGATCCAGTCAAATATAGATAAAAAAATCCTGGAGCAGCTACATTTATGCTTTGATGTTTTGTAATTGTGAATTCTTCAAGGCCAAAGACTGCAAGCCTGTACATTTCTAGCTAAACCTGCTCATATCATAAGCCCTTAGACATCAACTGTTGACCAAATCCAAGACTAAGTGGACTCAGCTGCACTTAGACTTGTATGAGAAGTTTAGAAAACAGGGGAGTCTTACTGACTCAACAGGAAGGACCACAGCCTGATTATAATATAATCCACTGTAGCAGATGATACAGTTGGTATTTAAATATTCTATTGGCGAGATTTACTGTATTAGCAATGAATTTGATCATAATCATCTACATAATCACCATGTCCTACTTCTCATGCCTGACCAAGAGCATTTTCTCGATTACTCTGCTATAGGGACACATTACTAGTCCTGCCTTATGTGCTCACAGGATTTGGGTGAATGGAGGACTGACCTAAATCTGAAAAACTTTTATCCAGATAAGATCAACAGAAGTCATGTCACCATCAAAGACTGAAGGAAAGGGCAAGCTGGCCTACAGTTCCTGGAAAGAATAATAATTAAAAAAAAAAAAAAAAGCAAAAGACATTTATTCATTCACATGAGAGAGAAAAAAGAAAGAAAGAAATTATCATATTGGAGGGGAAAAAATAGTCCTTAAGAAGTTGCATCTCTCTGCTAGCAGCACACAAGCCCTCCATTTTAAAGCTTTTTAAGTATTTCCTGATAATTTTTTATGTTTGTTTTTCATAGTTTGTTTCCCACTGCATTTCAACTGATCACACATTAACTGTTACTATGTCTTATTAAAGCCTGTTTTATTCTCTTAATAAATTTGTATCTTGAAAGACAGATGCACAAGATACCAAAATCCAATGACTTGAAGTGGTAACCAAACTTTTCTTGTTGACCAAAAAAAAAAATATTGGAGCTGCAACATGAGGTCTGAAGAAACAGACAAATGAATGGTGAGGTGGTAGCATTGAGCAGTGCTATAACTTCACCTCTGGAATATTTGTTTGTGGTGCTTATTTGGTGAACTAGAAATGTGCCACTACAGAGACTGGAAGAAATCCATCCAAGCTGTAACCAACAGCTAGACTTAACTACCGGGCAAAAGAGAACACAACACAATTTGGTAACTGGATTTTGTCACAGTTCATTCAGTATGCAGTCATGAAAAGAAGCCAGAAAATGTTTAAAATTGCCTTTATAGTTTCCCTGTCATCTCCAACCTCAATTTTTCAAAGTACCTATCAATATCACACCAGAAACCAGTGGAAGAATCTAGCACTCTACCAATGTAAGTCAATGTAAAACTTTTTCCTCTAATTTCACTATTACTACTTTTTAGTATTTTCTATTTTCAATTTTGTAGAAATCACAGACTTTTCTATCACTGATATCTCTTGTCTCTTGAAATTGAAATGATAGAAGAGTGAAATCCAAAATCCTTTGAAGTGTAGATTTCCTGTTTTTTCCCTCTGGATCTTCCTCTGAAACTGCAACTTTTTGGTTTAAGCTTTGATTACTATGCTTCTTTAAGGCGAAATAGAGGAAATCAAAACCTGTGTGTCTTGTTTTCCCTAATGACTCTCTGAACTTATCTCCATTAGATACTTCTAAGCATTCATTCCCTGCTCCAGCATGAAATTCTGAGCTAATATTTAGAGTCATATGTGTACCCTTTTGAGCAAACCTGTTGAAGACAAAAAAAATTTTTACAAAAAATTCAATTACTGCAAATACACTACTTTTGAGAATCCCTTCATATGAAATCTTGCTCCACAGCTTCAAGCATCTGTAAAAGACCCAAAATACTGGGCAAAGACTACTTCTACTCAGTATTATAATTATTATGCTATTATTTCAAGATTTCTTGTATACTACTTGCCAATCACTACTAGCACACCAGATCTTCCTATTTTTCTCGCCCCCAGTGACTGACTCTACAGATATGTGACAAAATTGCTCAGCTGCAAATGTTCAGCGGGGAAGGCATGTGATTTGTTCTCCACACAACGCCCAAGAACTTGTGCCTGTTAGTATCAGCCAGGAAAGGTATTTCACAGCACAGTTCCCTCAGACACAGTGCCCTGTGATGATGTGCTTTCCTGGCCATCAGCATTGTGCCATTGCTTCTCCCCTTCTTGTCACCCTTGAGGGAAGGTACAGCTGTGAACTCCCCTCTCAGTCAGCTGTGCTTGGACACCACAAGCACTGGGGCATTTGGAAAAGCCCATTCCAGGCACATGACCAGTAGGCACGGCCACAGATAGTTTTATATCTGGGATGGGGTTTCAAAGGAGAAGACCTGTCTTTAAGGGTTGGCAGATATGGGGCACATGAATAACAAATGTGGTTGATGCTCCACTTGGACTCGTGGCCAGCAAATACAAAAACAAGCACAGGCTTTTTTAGTGCACAAAAAAATTTGCTCCTGAAGGAGCTACAGAAGATAACATTGTTGAATCAGAGGGACATCAGTTAGAGTGGAGTTTCTGAAGTTGGGTGAGGAAAGTAATAGGTAGCACTGACTCTCACAATGATTACGGCTGGTCAAGATGAATCATGATATTTTTTGTAATCTCTAAGTCTGTTTTGAAATGAATTGCTATTGCACCAACCATTAACTTTGTGTCATTGTCATGCTCTGCTATCATAATCACAGAACACCCACTTATGACCAAGCAGTTCAGAAAATACAAAGAACACGCAGCAGACACAAATAGAAAAATAACTGCCTCTTTCACTGCATTCAATTCAATAAAGAAAACAATTCTCTTTATAACAATTTTCATACCTCCAGCAAACTGAGAACATAAAATACTGAAAATAATGTTATTTTTTCTGTGGGAAGAGTGCTGTGATTTTAAAGTCCACCAGGAGTTAACAGCTCTATAAGTAAATTGGTGTCGTTGAGACACAAATCAAGAAAAAATGCCATCAAAGCTCAGGAAAGGTAACAACAAAGAATGTGGAGGTGGCTTTTCTGAAGGGTAACATGCCACTCCCCATGTGACCAGATACAGTTATCTGGGATGCTCATACACAAGAATCCCCAAAGTAGTTATTACAAATGGGATCACTTTTAGACAGTATTCTTTGTCCATCTTTTATAGTAGTTTGGTTGGCAAATAAAATGTATTTCACTGTCCTCACCAAAATGAAGGAGCAAAATTTCCACCATTGCTGAAGTCCATGTTATGCCATCCTGCATTTTTATTATAACTCCCATTCCTAGTGCTCACTTCTCCCCTTTGCAAGGGATTTTCATATATAATTATAGAGAACTATCAGTTCAGCTAGACAAACTCTGCTATTAAAAATACAGAAATACTGGCAGATATTAACTAGCAAAAATAGCTCTGTGAAAACTCTTTCATAAGGGACATTTTTTTCCACAAAAAGAGAACAGGCCTCAATGAATGACCTATTTCTTCTCTAGTGACAAAATCCAAATGTAGAAGGAAAAGATGGGACTGATGACATGGCAGCAGAAAAAACTATCAAAGTCTTTAAAATAAATTGATAAAATGAACAGAAATATCTGGTTCAAAATAATGGTCAATCTGTGTTTTATATAGCAAGTAAAATATTAAATGGTTGAACTGTTAGCTGTAGTGCACCACTTATCATTTAATCACTCTCAGTACCAAAGGAAAAAAGTTGAAAACTTTTCTAAAACCTTAGGTTTTAGAAAGACATCCAGCAGAAATATGGGAGAAAAAAGGATGTACAAAACAGACACCCATACAGACAACACAATAGGAACTATAATAAAGGATAAAAGGAATGAAAATAAAGGTAAACACAACCAAAAAAGGAAGATTCAGGATGACTTTTTTGCTGGCTATGTCTCACAACTCTGTGAGTGCTCCTATGTGGAAATAGAGAACATATAATATTATGAAAATCTGGTTAACATATTATCTTCGATTCCCAGAGAGCTCTAGACACGATTTCCTCAAATGTTTTCTAAAGGTATTAAGCAGATCATGAGAAAAGCAATAGGTAGAAAAGAGGGAATAAAGGTTAGGCACAGCAGATCAGTTATTACACTAAATAGTGTAATATTACACTGAAGTAATAATATTACACGGAAGTAATAATATTATACTGAAGGGGAGGTAACCACAGTAACTCTATTTAGTAGGACCTGGACTGTTCAGGATAATCCTAAATTATCTACAGAAGGGTGTGGTGAAATTGCATCAGATATAAAATTTGCTGAATGTATAACATTACTGAAGTCAGCAAAAAGTGAGTTTTGAGGTGATCATGTAAAACTACATGATACTGATTCATCAAGCAATAAAACAGCAGTAAAAACTGAATTTTGATAAATGCTAAACATTTTAGATATGAACCTTCCCTCTCCAGTTGTACATGCTCAGTAAGTGGCTGTTAGGTAACTGCTGCTGCTCAAGAAAAACTAGAGGCGTTATACATGATTCCATGAAAACGTCCACTCAAATCTCAAACAGAAAATAATGAATTATTAGGAAAGAAATAGAAAACAAACCAGAAGACAGCAGGAGTATAAGCACAGCACACACATATAATAAATTCTGAGCCCTCACTGCAAGAAAGAGTTTGAGGAGCTGGAGTGTGTCCAGAGAAAAGCAACAAAGCCAGTGAAGGGTCTGGAGTGCAAGTCCTGTGAGGAGCAGCTGATGGAACTGGGGATGCTTAGCCTGGAGAAAAGGAGGCTCAAGGTGACCTTATCACCGATAAAAAATAAATTCTGTTGACACTAGGTATTTTATACTTTGTGGTTCTGAATGTTCTGAAGCCAAATGCAGTCTTGCATTTGCACAAAACCAGAGTTGACACAGATCTTGTCACCTACTCCACCACATAAACAATTAAAATTCTGATAATTTGTGGAATTTGCATAGATGACTGAATGCAACCAGTGAAATTAGAAAAAAGGAGAAACATTAGAGGGAGAACATCTGAATGGAGAAGAACATGTGAATTAGATCCAACCACCAGCCATAAACAAATGATAATCAGAGGATTCTATGCAGGAAAATTGGAATGCGAACCATGGAGATGAGAAAAAAATAGAGGGAGGGGAGGACAAAAGGAAGAAAAAGAAGGATGGGAATATTGGAAAAATGAGAGAGTGCCTAGGGAATATTAATTTATCCAGGATGAAAAAGTAAGCAATATACTTGCATAATAAATATTAGACCATCACTGTGCCCCTGTGTGAGCAATATTTCTCTACATCTGCTACAGAAAACCTTGAAACCCTCCTAAGGTCAATTATTAACAAAATCAAAAAGCCTCACACTAACCTTCCAGTCATCAAATACTACATATGACATGTAAATATCAAAACATTTTTGTTTACTTGACTATAAATGGCTGCAGCAGCTGTCGGCAGGATGAAATAGGATTTCAACTGCTTTTATTCAATTAAATTGGCCAGATTTAAAATCTCACTTCCACCTACTTGCATTTTCCATTACTACATAACACAGTTCTTTGGCAAACAAGGAAGCAGAAATGTAATGAAGTCTCCAGATAGTTATTTAGCTGCTTTTAATTAATTATGCCAGTGTGAATTGGGAATTAGTAAACATTCTTCCTCTTAAACCTCCAAACTTGGTATGATTGCAATGGTTCAGAAGAAGGCTGTCAAACAGTAAGAAAATCACAAAAAATGCTAGTAAATTTAGTAGAAATGGGATAAAATAATTTATTAGGTAGGTCATTAAAATTCAACTTGTGCAATTAAATAATTAGCTTTATTTCTAAAAGTTATCAGAGTTCTCTATAAAAGAGCATACTTTGCCCTTACTGTAAGGATTAAGATTTCAATTGTGTAGTTTAGATTATGACCTAATTTGTTCTGTAACAGGATGAAAATCATTTCTTCAAATGGTACAACAGAGCACCTGAATTTTTTTCCAATGAAATTACTCAAAATTAAAGCTTATTGATGTTTCAGCTTCTATCAGCTTGATAAAGGTAATAGTTTTAAAATTAACTTTTTATCTCAGTAGGCTTGTTCAGACTTATTTTTTAATCAGTATTTTGTATTCTACTCAGTACTTTTTTTCATCCTTTTCTCTCAATAAGACTCTCAAAGACCTCAGTGGAATAAAGCCCATACTGCCTCTACTGAATTGTAAAGAATATGCTGATTGTTGGTCTTTTCCAATTTTTAAAACCTAATTGAGTATCAGACACATTTTATAAACTAGATTTTGGATTTTAGCCTGAGATGTAGCTTAAAGGCCATGTTACACCTAATCCTATTTTAAAAGGAACACAGTTGAGTCTTGTTTCATTGGAGCTAAAAATAAAACCTCCAACTTTGTACAGAGGGTGGAATTTCACCTTTAATGATTAAAATAAAGGATGCAGGAGTGAATGCCATGTGAAGATATTACAATTAATACCGAAAACAATTCTGAGTAGAATCTGGAGACTTTGATAATAAAGGCAATAATCATTTCCTGTTAAAATAAATATCTTTGAAGTCAGGACCATGGAATCAGGGATCTTATTAAGAAAAACTAAATCTAAAAAACTCAGTCGATGCCTTGCTCTTAACCAGAGATAAGGAAACATCAACAGAGATCTCTTTTATACAGAAAATGTATATGCCACACAAGTTATAGTTGAATCATAGTATGGTTTGGTTTCTAAGAGACCTTAAATTTCATATAGTTTTAACCCTGCTGACAAAGTCAGGGACACCTTTCAGTAAGTTTCTCAAAGCTTAATTAGAACCAAAAGAGATCCATTGTGAAATATGCTATTGACAATATCAGACAGGTTGCTCACAGAAACAATTCTACAGAACACATGTATTTTGTCATACCAATACCTGGTACTATAATTTTTTTTTTACAATCATTTTATTACACAGAAAATTATGCTAGACTGCAGGAAATTCCATACTTGTCATCTTTACCCATTACTCCAAAATGGACAACTATTTATAAATTATACAGACAAAACTCATTTATTCTTCCCAGGTAATTCAAATGTTTCTAAAATTTCTTAATTGCTAGCATGAAAAAAACATAAACTATTTTTTGTGAAATCTTGCAAAATAATGCTTCCTTAAGAAAATAACAAAGGAGGAATTTTATTTAGATATGCTTAGCATGATGAAACAGTTGTAATAGTTTGACCTATCTGGCTACGTGAAGGAAGCATTTTGTCACCAATACCATGGTAACATACTTTGCATCAATATCAGCCATAACCTTTGTATCTTCCCATTAAGTGTAAAAAACACTTCTTGTTTAACCAGATGCCACTCTACCAAAAAGGTCAGAAGAAATGACTGTTCCATCAAAGAAAATTAAAAATGAGTACTGATGTAGCCTACCACCTATCTAGAAGTGACAAAATAAAATGGCCAAACTAGGAACAAATTAATCACTTTCAAGAGTGACTACATGGAAACGACTGTTCAAACAGTACAGGCACATTTGTAAGAAAACAGCTCACTCCAGGTGGCCCAGCAGGTCTGTGTGCTCTTGGAAAACACTCCTAACACATGCAGTCTGCACAGGATAATAGATTATATATATCTGGAATATGTTTCAGTGGAAAAAACATGAAATTCATTAAATCTGATATGTCCTGTCACAATTGAATTGCAGACAGTACGCTTCTGTTCACCATTTACAAAATCTCTCTAAAGGTTTTGGGCAAACAAAACACCCTCTTCACATGAACATTTACCATTGCACTCCTGGAACCTCAAGAGTGGCTAGAAGCCCACTGATTGCCACACACAGGTAAGTACCCCC
Source organism: Thryothorus ludovicianus (assembly GCA_013397245.1). Classification (NCBI taxonomy): domain Eukaryota; kingdom Metazoa; phylum Chordata; class Aves; order Passeriformes; family Certhiidae; genus Thryothorus; species Thryothorus ludovicianus. Next base: position 172,586 of record VZTB01002459.1, read on the forward strand.
TATGCTGCCTGCAATTACAGGAAACCTGACCCATACGTTTTTGCATGGGTATCACAATGTTAATATTATTGGTACTAAAGCAGTGTCTGTAAATTCTGACATTTCCCATTCTCAAACAGAATTTTGTTCTACTTTCCTTTTGTTCATCTGAGATTAAAGTCATTATTCCATTGAAATGTTACAGGATCTGACAAGCTCAGATCAAATTCACCCAGTAGAAGAAAGCTGGGAATTTAGTTACACTAGAATTGATGAAGGCACATGAGGTTTGCTATCAAACAAAATGTGCCTGAATTTCTATCAGGCATATGAAAAAATTAGAGTGTCTGGTGTCCCTGGGTTCCCAGTATGAGGGGTATGGTATGCGTGCAGGCAGTATAAATTACTTTTATTGAGGTTCTTTTTTTAGTCAATATAATAAAGGGGAGCATTCTACTCTTGCTCCACTTCCAGAGGTTTTGATTAATGCAAAGACTGCAAAGGTAAGCATGACCTTTCTATTCCCTTCTTTTTTCCTTCTCATAAGAGACTTTTTTCTCTGTTAGCAATCTCTGGAAGTACCTCCCTTTTGCTTGCAGCTCTCTGGTGCTGTTTCCCAAATGGCAATTGTTTAGAACATCTTGTCTGGCTCCTGCTCTTTGCTGCTACTTTTCTACATATAACTGGGGAAAGGGTGAAACTGAGAACTGAATTATTTTTTAAGTAAACTTTCACAAACTCAAATAAAAACCCCAACATTTTTCTTCTAACTCTTTCAAGCAATGACTGTGTATTCTCAAGGTCATTTTTAGCACATCAGCTGCTGGAGAGAGACTTCACTAAAGAGAGAAGAAACATAAACAGATGTTGTGCTACTGAGCCCACCCCTTTTACTGCACTGGATCAGTGCCTACAGTTCACATGGATGCTGATGGGCATCTTGTTACAAATTAGTTACACCAGTTACATGAAAAGACTATAAATTGTGAGAACTGAAACTGAAAAACCACAGGAGGGCATAAAAAGTAGTCTTTTTCATGACTAAAAAACTAAGATTGAATCATATATATTTTTGAATTCAGTGCAATTCCTGATGTCCAAGAGCAGCAGTAAACTATACTTCAACAGACTGCCTAAATGACCTGGAGCAAAGCAATGTGAATGCAGAGGTTGAGCATTCTAGAGTGGCTGCAGTGGTTCTGCTGGAGCAACCATCCGATAAAGAAGCGCTTCCAGCCAATTTCAGCTGGTTTGCAGCTATGGGAAAATTAAATAAACAACACTCAGGAATAAAGGTACTTTAAAGAAACACAAGGATTATGTCTAAATTTATTAGCTACACTTACAGACATTTTCTGAGACATCTAGATGAAAATTATTCATGGGATGACGTAAAGATGAAATGAGTGTTTGTGAATAACACTATTTCCTTGTGAAAAGACTGGAAAACTCGTACTGTTCATTCTCCTTTAGGAGACAACAGCATAATTTACTACTAGTATGTTGAATGTTAGGGAATAGAAAAATCAAGTGTTTGCAGAAAGAGCATAGAAGAAAACAGTGCAAGAACAAAGTACAGGATTAGACTCTTGGCAATTTGAGCTGATACCTTTAAATCAGATCATCTACCCTTTCTGTTTTATTTTTCCCACTAAGGATTAAAGGAACTTCAGTATCTCATGTGGCCAGTCTGGTGCATTTCACATTATTAATGATCACTTCAAAAAAGAAAAACACAATGTAGAAAAACAGAGTAGATTTTCCACATTAAGAGTAATTGGCAACATCAGCAAAGAGTCAGCACTTACCCTGCAATGGTCAATTCAACAACACATGTCTAAGTGCCAAACCACAAGCCCTTATAATTCTGTAAACTCAGTTAATTGCTTCTTTTCAGGTTGAGATCATGCTTATATTTATGCCTGAATAAAACTTCCCCATTAAAAATAACTTGGAAAATTTCTGTTCCTTAAAATTTTACAGATGAGTTGTAGGCTGAAATACAAACATTTTTTAAGTACATATTGAATAACAAACAATGTAACAGCAACTGTACATTGCATTGTGCACAGCTATCCTGGGTATAAGCTCTCCTCTACTGAAATAACTTCAAAGCTGGTACAAATTAGCAGAACCCACCTATGAGCTCCAGTTTATTTTCTTGATGGAGATCTACTGCAGCAAGTCAAAATCTTTCAAATATTCCACTGAATATTATTTTCCATTTATTAAAAATTTGCATGGTTTTATTGACTGGCAGTTTATAAGTTCCAACTTGTTACTACTTTTTACTATAAATTGCTGTTTCCAGGTGAAAGCTTTATACTTATTAAGACACTGAAGCAAATACTGCTGTCAGGCCTTCTGCCTTGTGTTCTCCCATAAAGCTTCCTACTTCATTCCCATTTAAATAGTATTGAAGTTGTATTCCCTATGCAAAACAAAGGAAAAAACTGCATTTCAAAATATTACTTTTTTATATATAAAGTGTGGCAGCAGCACTTTCTTTGTATTAGTTCTGTGTTTAATTAAAGAATAAGTTGACTGAAAGAGTTAGATGTTTTCACCTTGGAAAACAGAAGGCTCAGGGTGGGGCATGATCACATTTTTCCAGAGATTAGAGGACAAAAATTCTCTTCACAGGGAGCAAAATGGAGATGATAAGGGGCAATGAGTACAAGTTGCATGGAATAAGGTTTCATCTATTCAAATTTTTTACAGTGAGAACAAACAATCACAGGATGTGCTGGAGTGTTCAGGATGAGACAGGACAGATGCTCAGGAATCTCACCCAGGTTTGCTTCTCTATGAAAGTTCAGACCACATGATCTTCTGAGGTCCCTTCTGTGAACCTCTCTACTTTCTCCTTAAATCACAATTTACCTGCCTTGCTTGCGTAAGTAGTTGCACAGCATTGATAGATGAGATGTGCAGAGTCCTTACATTTTTCTGGACAGAGTAGAACATACTCTTATAATATGCACTCCAAAGCCTACTTTATGTTGTTCTTCCAAGTATATGGCTGATATCGAATTTAGAGATGACAATTTTCAGTGCAAACTAAGGCATTATTTATTTCTGCATCACAAAACTCCATAGCTTTCCAATGATTTGTAACAGGACCCTGCGGGGTAGTTTTAACTGGTTAAACCCTGAAACACAGGTTAAAAACCATCAGAAGACACTGGAAATTCAAATTGCAGTGGTAACAGATTGCAGAAATTTAGGGCTTTTCCACACGAGATTCTACATTGACTTGTCCAGAACTGAAATGAAAAGCAAGACACTGATGGATTTTGAAAAAACAGAACTTTTTCAGAAGTTCTGCCATGTGAAAAGCCCTTGTTCACTATCTGTCAAGTTCATTGTCATTTGGCAATTGTGAGCATTACCCAAAGTAAGCATTTTCGGCTATTTGTTTTCTGAAGATCTGAATTTAACCAGCTCCAGATAGCTGACTTTGGACTAGGACCAAAATACATAAGACATTTTTGCCATTGTGGATAGTTTGTTTTCCATCTATGTAATTTGAGAGGATAAAACCCAACTTCAGCTAAATTACGGTGGTGTTTTGGTTACATATGTTACTAGTTTGTGCGTTTGTTTAAGTTTAATTTGATACGAACATAAGGAGCAAGGAGATGTGTTTTCTGTTTAGTAGAAGCTTTTTCTATTCCAAATTTTGCAAAGAGCAGGTAATCTGAACAACATATCCCAGTATTGCAGTTCTGGTTTGACAAATAAGGGTAAAGCTTCCACATCAAGTAAACATAGCCTAAAAATCTTTCAAACTCTGGTAAATACAAACAGGTGAGTGTTTTGTAGCCAACTGAGAAATGCAATATCACACTTATGTCTCTTGAAACCTCCCCATTATCTCCAGGAAGCAAGCATAGGATGCCTTTTAAAATTAGATAAAAATGTAGTGATGTCTTTCAAGTAACAAGTCGATACGTTGTGAACTGACTATTTCCAAATATGAAATTATGTATTAATAGTCCTCGTTACTCATTGTCACAATTTTAAATGCAATGATTTTGCTTTTTGCAAAAAAGCAAAAAATCATACTAGAAATCCTACTTTGATTTCTAGTTTGACAGCAAACGTTTTAAAAATAATGACAAAAATGACCTTCAAAAATGTAAAAAAACCCAAAAAAAATCTAAAAGAAAGCAAAGAAAAAATCATTTTGGATCATTTTTAAAGAAGGAAGATTATCTTTCCTCCGACCAAAAGAAAATGGGAACTTCCATAGCACATTTTATTTCTACAATTCAACATTTTCTACTAGAAATCATTCCTTTAAGGAAAATTTCTGATCAGGTAACTAAATTCTTGTAAATCCAGGAAATAAATAACAGCTAAATGCAATAACCAAACTGTGTTTCCTACTGGGCACACAAGAAACCAATGGCAGAGTTTGGAACCAAACCCTTACTTTCATGCCCAAACCCAGCTGATCAAGAAATGAACTGTTCTTCCTCATTTCCTCATTTCACTGATTTTATTTGCATTTCATTTTCCATTTAAGATGCTATTGAAGTGTTCAAATTTAAGATTAGCTTCTGGTAACACTACAAGAATGTATTTTATAAGTTCTACTTATTTTTTATATATTGAAAAATTCTGTAAGAAAACAGCATGTATTTAGCAAACTATTTAGAATAACTCTGAGTAAATTCCTCACAGACTCAAACACATTTTCTACCAAAGAACTATCATTATCATTCTCATATTGTTTCCTGGTACCTGCTGCAATAAAATGGATAATCAAAATCATCAGATTGTCAGTAAAGGTTTCTAAGATTTTAGGTCTGTTTTGCTATTAAAATTGACTGATCAAATATTGTCTTGTCACTCCCATTACAGCAGAAAACAAAGTCAGGACCAATAATTTTGAAAAAGCAAACTAGAATTTGAAGATGAAAAAAACAAGATAAATTACCTGGGTCTTCTATGGATAAATTCTTCGTTAACCATTGAACAATATCTGATCCTAGGAGCAAAAGAAAAGGCATTTACAGATTAGTAAGTTTTCTCTCACTATTCTTCAGATCCCTGAGGCAATTCATATTGATCTCTTCTTGATTGGAAGAGATCTACATTTTTTGCTCAGTTTGTCTAGGAAAAAAAAAAACAACCCACTGGCCATTCTATTTTAGTTTGGTGTTATTTTAGCTTTGTTTTAGCAGTGAAACATAGAACTTCTTTATTTAGTCTAAGACTTTCAAAAAGTAATAGAAGTGCATTAGGTGTGCAATAGTAGTCTGCATTTTAAAAATTAAACTATGGCAAAAGGTACACAGAAAAACACTTTATTAATCGGTCCCCCACTTAAAAATTAGTTTACCACTAAGGAAATATTCAGCTACCTGCATATCTACCAGTGTATCAAATTCCATCTCATGGCTAAGCTCTTGACAAAACTCATTTTTCCCTTGGTGTTAAAGGGCTTTCCTTACCATTCCAGTCTCCCTTGCTCTCTATCCCTTCAGTCATTGCATATCCTTTTCTTTCTATTTAATTTCCTGCCTTATTCTAAGGTCCCATGCTATTGCTTACCTCCTAATACATTTGATACCAGATTTCTTCCTGCTTTTCACACTGAGTATCCTTCCAACTTCACCTCCTAATTCCTAACCCATCTGCTCCTCTTGGGCATGCACTTCTATCAATTACATTTCTATCACACTTTGCACTTTATGCCACAAGCTGAAGTCAGCCTTGTTTTTCAGACAGAAAGCTACAGTTGAACTTCACCTGCTGTGAACATGATGGGCAAAATAAATTATGAAGCATTGCTGCAGACAAAAAACGCAAACCACATTTATAAGTTGAGGAACTTGAAATAAACAAACTGGCTTAGGGAGAAAATGGGTAAAACACTGAGGGATGTTATGTGCATGTTCTTCATGTTTCATGATACCCCAGTTCAGACAAGCAATGTCATATAGAGAGAGGTCACATATTTCCTTATAGAACCAATTTTTAAGTTACTCATCCATTTCCCAGCAAGCATAATAACAAAACTCTTTTATAAACCTTAAATTTAAAACAATAATAAAAATATATACTTATAAACTTACACAAATATAAACCAAATCAAAACAATAAAATGTCTTAAATGTACCATAATATATAATATTAGAATGTGGAGTATATTTCCCTTGTCACTCCTTAGATTTAGACTTCTTCTTGTACTTTACATACTGCATAATTTTCTTTGATTTTCTTAAGGCAATGAAAACAATATTTTAAAAAGGCATTTCAGAAAGAAAGGAAATTTACTTCTCCTTCTAGCTTTTTATTTATTACACTTAGTGAATAACTTTATCATGTATTTTAAAAAGCCTCATTGATTATATCATAGTTTTCCATGTGTGTATGCATTACAACATTGATTACATAGCAGTAAAAATCTCTAGAGACTTAACAACCATAGTCCATAGCAAACATTTTTCATTGCTATGTTAAATGTCTAAATTTTGAGAAATTTTAAACTGCAATGGCAGAGTTTCTCGTAGCATTTACATGGCTTTATTCCTTAAATGAGGTAATTTACCTTTGCTGCTGTTGGAGGTACACAAAATGTTTCAGACAGATATTCCTACCCCAAAAATATCTTTATTTTAGAAGTACAATTTTAGTCCTTTTTTTATACATAAGAAATTTACAAGATTGACACTGAAGGAAGATTTTTAGTTTAATCTAAGATGAAACTTCATAAACCTTAATGACGCAGTTCCAAGCATAGCTATGTTTGTCTGTCATCTGATGAGAGAAGTTAGTCAGCCCTAAATATTTTCCTAAATCTTCAAAGATCAAAGACAAAAATAAGAAAAACAAAATGACATTTTTTTAACTTATTCTTCTTACAGCTCTCTCAGGTACCATATGGAAATTTTTTTATTCTTTTCATCTCACCTTCAAACATTTTTTTCTTTTTTGCCTCTTTTGAAAACTTTTTCACAGTGACATGCTGTATTCCTCAGTTGCTGGCCTCACATTTGAGTATATATGGTCTGCACACAAGAAATTTCATCTCCGTATGTTCCAGTGTCTTTTGGCTTATTATAAATAATAATGGGAAATCAACTTCCTTGAAAATGGCACCATCTGATCATGAAAGTTCATTGATGCTCTATTCACTCTTTACCCAAAAGCCATTGCCCTGACACATGAAAGCCTGGACTGGAGTTTAGGCCAGCTATTGCATTTGAACACACTGGTGATTCCAAACTTTCATGACAGATGAATAAATATCAACATCAACACTCTCTTTCTAAAGTGAAGACCATTCAAGTAAAACAAACTTGCAAGTAATTTGTCATATGGCAAGTGAGAACTATATTAGTTGATATTTCTTTGGGGCCTACTCAAATAATAAAGGTATTAACTTGAAGAGTTTGCTGAGTGTTTTTTTAGCTACTAGTTTTAATGTCTAATCAACAATATTGTTTCTCTTAATTAATCCTGTGCCCTTTTCTAAGGTTTATTATTTATGCAAATGTGTTGCTAAAAGCAAAACCATTACTCTAATTTTTTATCTCAGTTAAAAAAAAACAAGGTGGCAAAACAGGCGAAAACCAGAACATAATACTACCTGTGAGTGTAGCTTTGAAAAAAAATTGACAGTAAATTCATGACAGTTTTCATACATGACACTTGACATCTACAGGAATTATGATCCAAGACTATAAATTTCTTTATTTGTAAGCAAGAATTAATGTTTACAGGATGAAAAATCTTTAGTCTTCAAAACTGTTTCTGTCTTATCACCAGAAATCTAGCAAAAAAACAAGCTAGTCAGATGATATCAATTTCATGGAAGCCACTACCTTGGTACTGGACTCACCTCAAAAGGAGAATTTCAGCAATCCAAAATAGAAAATGTTTGTTGTGTCAGATACTCAGTTTTTGTGTACCATTTAATGTGTGATATCAAAGACCCAGCTATAACACTGTCACAGCAGACTCTCAAGTTTTCCAGGTTTCCCTGCCTCACTTCCAGCAAGCAGCAAAAAAAGGCAAGTTGGCTATTAGAACTGCAAGGTGCAGGAAACTTCAGTCAAATTGCTGACTGAATTTTGAAATCCCAGAAAAACCTTCAGTTGTCATGCCAATTTCTAAAGCAAATAAAACTGGACAAAGGAAAGCAAGAATTTTTAATTATATCCTAAAGCTAGCAAAAGCCAAAAACATTTGAAAAACGGGGGTCTTTTTAGACATAGAGCCTGAAATCCAAGACTGAGATTCCTTAAATGCGAGCAACTATCCTGATAAAGGCAATAAAATTCACATGACCTTACTCAAGTCCAAAAAAAAGACCAACTTTAATTTTGTTTAAAGAAATGGTTAAAAATATGTCTATATTCATATACAAATGAAAAAGTCTCAGTCATGTTCTTTGTGAAATGTACTTGCTGAAAATTCCACAAGTGATTAATTTTAAATGAAATAGTTTAAAAATAGCAGTTGCTGAGGCTGTCACAGCATCTTAAGAAAATATTTCGAAGGAACGCACACTCTCTGAACTCTACAATACTAATTTCCAAGTCTAAGTCATAAAGGCCAGGGCAATGCTAAGTTTATCTTTCAGAGAAAATCACCTATTTTAAACAAGTTCTTACAGAACACATTTTCAAAAGGTGCTGGTTCTGACCTATAGAAAATTTCACAGGAATTATAAATCAAATTTCTGCTATGCGTAGATGCAATGAGCCATGTAAGCCTTGATCTTACAGAAAAAAGATGATAGTAGTACTGAAAAAGAAAAGCAAAATTCAAAATGCTCTATCTTTTTCAAAATTCAAAAACATACCTAGTAGAAGAGAAGGTGAAAGAAAGTATATTTTATTCATCAGAATCACAAACTGAGAGACCACTGAGAAACTTAATTCAATGATTTCTTACCTCAAAAACAGACAGGTTCAACCTTGCAAAGAAAATAATCTTTTGCTGTTGATATCTTGGTTTAGCAACTAAAACTTATTCTTTTTACTTTTAGATCTCAGGGCATTTGCAGATAATGAAGAGGAAAAGTGACACAGGAAGCTTCCCTTTACTGCTGATACCAAGAGGGTTTTGCTGTTGACAGTCAAGGCTTTTGCCACCTGAACTCTCAAGAGCAACAGAACCACCATGGTTATGTTTGCCCAGCACTGTGAAATCTGGGCAGCTGGGTCTGTTTGGTGCTGAAAGGCAAGAGCAGATATTTGGGTCCTCCCTCAAGGGAGCTTTGTGGTCAGCTGGCTCAGCTTCAGTGCTTCACCACCACCTAGCCTGGAGAACCTGGGGAATTTTTTAAAGGGCAGCTCACAGTACAGGACACTTAATAAACACGACTCTAAAAAATATCACTGTCTAAATTTAAGACAAGCCTATTACTAAATTAGTAAGGAAACAATATTCCCATTATTTATTTTTATATTGAGAGAGGAATGTATTGGGTCATTTTAACTTTCATCTTCAACATTACTTCATGGTGATACATCAGGAAATTAAGTTTAGTCACCAATAAAAACTTCAAAATCCTTGATCATGACTGAAAAAAATAAAATGTGCAATTTCATTTCTCACCACTGATTCAGACATTTGAAACACAGAAAGTGGATTAGATGAGCAGGGAGATTGTAAAAGTCAATGGCCTCCCAGGCTTTCAGCACTAGCTGTTTTAAAACAAAAATTGCTCTCTGATGGAGAGTAGGACTCTGCAAGAAAGGCCTGTCACTGGTGAATGGGACAAAACTAATCTGCACTCTCCCTGAAGTTTTCACAATCACAAACCATAGCATATATTTCCACAGTTATATCAGCATGGATATTTTACAATTTCTTTTCTTTATCTGAGAAGAACAGTTTGTGTATGAATTCTTAATGCATATATCTGACAGAAATCAAGTACTATATAGTTACAGGCAAAAGGGCAGAGGGAAGAAAAACAATGGCAATATTATATTTGGTTTAAAGTATGGAAAAATACATTATTATCCAGTATCTATACTGGATTATCGAGATTAATTTTTCCCTATGTCTATTACAGCTGAGCAAAGAGAGGTTTTGCATCACTTAATAGCAGTGTGCACAGAAAGGTGAAAGAAGGATGCAGGGACTCCTCTTTGAGACCAAGGTTGCAGAAGTGGCTGAGGGATCATATACTCCATAAATTCTTGCCACCCTATATTTTTAGTTACTAGGTTTTTTCTTTCCTTTCTGTATTCTTTTGGTTTAAAGTAAAATAGATTTATAGATTTAACTTGGTAGAATTTTTTATCCTGAGTGGCAACTTGATAATTTGAATACCCTGCTGATTGCACTTACATATTTAACTTTCTGACCTTTACTATTTAAATGGGTTGACTTTTTAAAAAGAAAAAAACATCATTCATCAGAGTGCAATTTGATTAAGGAAATTATTTACATCTCACCCTTCACACAAATTTCTGCCACTTGTTTTTCAGAAGTACTGATAAAAACAAATGCAGAAACTTATTCTTCTGGCTTATCCTAACTGAGGGTGGACCACATTTGAGTTATATTAAGGAAGATTACATGCAGGTGCAGATTTAAAAATTTCATCTGAATAATACTAACTGTAAAGAGAATATGACATTTTAATGAAACTACTGAAGCACAAAAATAATTGCATTATTCTAGTTTTAAAACAACAGAAGCTGAAATATACTTTTTTTCCAAAGTGAAGATAGATACAAGAATTTGCAGAAATAAAACCCTCAAATGAATCATCCTCCTGCTTCTGAGTAGGATTCTTCCATTCTCAGCTATAAGCAGTGGTAAGAAATACGTCAGCCTAGAAGGGCAGAAAGGATCCATAATTCTGACTAGCCCAACCTTGTGAAGAACAACACATTGATACTGTTACGACTTTCTGCTTTAGAAAATTCATCTACATTCTTACTGTGAAAGAGATAATAAAGAATGTAAAAATCTCTTCCATACCAATATGAAATAAATCAGTGGTGCTGACCAACAACTGCAAACCCTCGAGTCACACTCTGTCTCTTAGCCAAGCTTCAGAGCAGAAATCTGGTTTACAAACACTAAAAGGATAATTAAATACAACTGCGTATCTGTGCCGCTCTTTATTCTAAAAGTGGCAAGTCACACAGGTCCCATGTCCTCCAGCAAAAGGGACTGTTGCTTCATTCCAGCAACACTAAACTCTAAAGTTTCCCAAAAGACATCCTCCACTAAGATCTCTTCCACAGCCACAAATGACCATTTTACAAATGACATTGGCATAATTGCCAATATACCAGTAACCACTGGTGAAACCTCTGTAATCCCAGGGCTCTTATCCCAAGCACTGGAGTTTAGCATCTTGCTGAAGAACGCTGCTCCATGCTAAACATTTGCAAGACAAGAGTGATGCTGCTTAGAAAAATTAAGTTGCCTGAAAGCCCTGTACAGCCTGTCTACTGCAAAGGAATTTTTATGCTTTTCTTCAAAATTATATAAAGCCTTCTGATCTTGATGAACAGTAAAAGAGTATCAGTGTGCACATGACATGTAAAATCTTAAAAACTTCCCCTATGTAAACAAAAAAATTGTGGAGAAAAAAGCCCATAAAATATAAGTAGAATTTTGAACACCATAAAAATGCCCTGAAGAAATTTATGAGAAATCTTCATCTCCAAATAAAAAAAAACAAAACAAAACAAAAACCAACCAACCAAAACCAGAAAAAAAAATACTTCATTTTTAAGTACAATGCGCTTTTTTCAAGCAAAACTTCTACAGACCGAGATAAACAAGGAGGCCAGGAGACTTATCAGTGAGACCTACTTGATTTCCTGTTCATCAGAAACCTTAAATAATGCTACAAGGAGATAAGTAAAGTGATTTCCAACTTTTGTCATCATGATGCTCCTTCCTTTTCTCTCTCAATCAATTCCTCTCTTTACCTTTCAAACACCTACAGACACATTTTGGTGCTATTCAGAAAAAAACAGCCAAGAATTCAGCTACTCATCATTTTCCCCATCTACCATCACCTTTGGAAACTCAAGCTAAATCTCATCCTCCAAAATAGTTCTGGATCCAAGGCCAAGTGGAGAGCAGGAAGCTTCCAAACACCAAGCACAAAGGTGCCCATGCTCCTCCCAGCCACCAGTGTGTACTGTGTAAATCAACAGGCAGTGAGGCTGTTCTGCAATATCAATGCCCTACCTTGTAGGCGAGTGCAAATCACCAGCTTAAATAACATTTTCTATCTTTCTCAATGATGATGTAATTTCTTTTTAAAAATAATGAGAAACTCCACGTGGAAGAGAACAGTCGCTACCACATGTTAATTACATTCTCTAAATCATGAGGCAGCTTTAGTCCAAATTTCTGCTCAGACACAAGCAATTTCAGGCCTTTGAACTTGACTGTCTCCACCTCAGTCTTTAGGTGTTCTGGTTGGGGCATTCTGGTTGTGGCCCCTTTTAATTCCTTTTGCTGGAGCTGTAACTCTTTTCTGTTAAATAGCTAGGGAGATGAGAAGAGAAAATAAATTATTTACAACCCAGAAGGAGACCTATGTGGGAAGTTGAGCCCCTGGAGTACCCTCCCTATGGCTGTGCAGTCTGGTTAATGGGAAGCAGAACGGCATTGGCAAGTGTATCCTAGTGGAGAACACTGCAGGGTATGAATGTAAGAGCATCCACTCCCAAGAAATGCTGAGAAGGAAATGGATATGCCAAGTTTGACGTCCCATTCCTGAAATAACATATAAAAGGGCAATAGCAACATCACTTTTGTCTAACTATCTTGAACTCGCACTCTGAAAAGTTCATCCAAGACTATTTCAGGAAAACGGATAATGTATTCGTAGGATAAAAATTTGTCATAAACAGTTCATCTAGCCTTTTTGTACCTACTGGATGTTTTACTGTGTCTTGCTGACAACTCTGTATATAGAAAACAGGTAGATTGATAAGCATACATTCTTTCTCTCATACACATGTCAGTAAGTGTTTGAACATTGCACTTTGATAATCTTCACAGCACAGTAGAAGCTGCCTGAGTTTCTCTGCCACAATAAACTCTTTTGTTTTCTTATCATGAGCAGTTTGAAAATAGAGTGTAAAACCAAAAATCCCCTAAGTTCAAAAAAAAAAAAAGCTTTGTGAAACTCTTGACCATGCTTCAAGTAATTATGCATTTTTTTCATAATTCCACATTAATATCTATAAGAAATACAATATTTTCCTTCAGAGCTGCTTCTTGTAATTCTTGGCATACTGGTCCCCAAAAGACACCCACACACAGATGGCAATAGAAGGAAGTGAGGAGCAATGTAATTTCTGCTAGACACTTTTAACATTCATGGAGGATTTTCACAGGGGAAAATCCTCAAGTCCTAATTCAGGGGTAACGGGAATAAATATATAAATTATGTTAGACTTGATTTGGGATTTTGACTCCAGGAAGAAAGTCAGTGGGGATATATTGACTTGTTTTGACAATTGCCCAGCAACAATGTCAATGTACTTCCTCACAAAGTGTTCCTACACAATAATAGTTAACTTATACAGTTGGTTTGAAAATGGGTTTTTCCACTGTTGCTATTTCAAAACACTCGTTCAGTGACTCATGCTTTTACTGTTCTCTTTGCTTAAGACTCTCAAAATTGATGTCCAAAAAACATCCCTTTGATCAGTGTAGATTTCCTGACTAACCCAATCTGTTTAATTTAGTTATTTTGACAAAAGTACACCTTTTAGAGTGATTTAGTGATGCTTAGTACAACAGCACAATGTGATGCTCTGCAGAAGCTCCTGAACCACAAGTATCCCAAGAATTTGATCATTACCCAGCCATTCTCACATATACAGAGAGAAACCACTCCAACAGGAAATTTCTTCTCAATAAAAAAAAAAATCTACAATACAGCAGTTGCGCAAAAATACTTATCTTCAGAGATACAATCCACTTTAGGGACAGACTACAGTGAAAATTCTGAAAAAATTAATTTCATAACAAAATTACAAGAAATTTCAGAATAAAAATACTTTGTTTGACCAAAGTAGTCATGTGAGGGTTTTAGTTCTTTTATCCCATTGTTCCACAGCTTGTAGCACAGATCAGTTATTCTTCAACTAGTAATAATAAATACAAAGTATAAAATACAAGAAATTTTGCTGAAGCTCAGTGGAAACCTTCAACCTTAATCTGAATACTGAAGTGTTACACCAGAAATGTCACTGACTCTGATCAAAACTTTGCTCAAGGCTTCTTTTTTTATCTACTTGAAATATGAAATGTTTTAATATTCAATAGACCACAGAAAGTTCAAATGAATTTCTATTCTTGATTAATCTGTGTTGGATGTTTTTGTGGTATTTCCTCCAGATCAATGATTATTTTAATACTGCTATGTCTCAGAGTTTACACTTCAAAGATCTGCTGCATGGCTACATATTCAAAAGGGAAAGGAAATTAAGTTATTCAGATTTTAAGTACCTATATTTTTAACCATTATTCTGACTGAAAATCTAATCCCATTCAGCTTTTACCAAAATATGAGACTGTTTCAAGACTGTAGCATGCTCAGTTGCTTGGCATAACAAAAATCACATTATACAGTATGGAATGAACAGTGTTAGAAATTAAAATTAGTTTTCTCCAACTCGACACTTCCACCAAATTCATCATATTTTTCATTTGCAGTCTTTCATCATTATCCAGAGATAATGAACTAATTTATCCTAAATTTTTATAACTGTGGTGCACAACTATCTAAAGCAGATATTATTAGGTGTGTTCTCAAAGATATAAAAATCCCATAGTTCTTTTCATGGTAGTTCTTTACATAAACACCTCAAGAACTCTGTCACAATAAGGGTAAAATTTATTAGCTCTTGAGGAAAATTCCCAAATATTCATTGAATTATAAGTTCTGCTGACAACTGAAATTCTCTAACATGATTTGTCCATCAATGGAGATTTATCACAAATTGAGATAGACATGAACTACTATTTTAATATGTAATCAGCCGCTCTTGGGTTTAAAATAAACTGAATCATGTCATCCATAATAAGGAATATATTTCTATTTCAAATTGAAAACTGAAGTATGGTATATGCTCAATCGTATATACTTATATATATGAGTATACATATGTCATTTTATATACTATGCTCCCATCCATCACAATGAACTTAGCAAACCAAGAAGTAAAACTTGGAGAAAATAAATCCCTCTACATCTCAGTTTACCAAGTTCATTCCCTTGCTGCTGTGCTTCCAAGGGACATTCAAATCAGCATTTGTAATATATAAATTGCAGCCCTGTAGCTGGTATTGGCTTTTTCTCTATGACATTTTTAAAGGAATTCAAAAGCCCACCTTTCTGCTTTGACAAGTAATGTGGTACAATGTTAACCAAATATATTTTTGAAGCAAAGTGCTTTGCTTTCCATCAGTATCAGGCAATGTTCACAGAGCCATTTCTAATGTCTCCAAACAGTGTCTGTAAAAACCTGCTTTCTCCCATCCCTACCCCTCATATTGATTACAACCAGAGCAACCATTTAATAAGACTAATCCATGGCCTCATGGGAAGCATTTGTAAGTTTATGTGGAAAAGCTGGAGAGAGAAATTTTCCACCATCCATTAACAAGTAGAAGAATGGTGAAAAAGACATTCTGAACAATCCTGGACCACTAGCCCAAGATGTAACCTTAGGTATTTATTTCTACAGTAAAGATAATAGTTCCTCATGATGTGCTGTGGATTTTGGGGGCTAGAGAACAGAGAAGTATTTTGAAAAGATCAACCTGTAAGTATTAGTGTAATAAATAATAGTGCATGTCCTGGAATCTGGAGTCTATTCTTCATTTTATTTTAATGTACATTTCAATGTTTTATTTCTTTAGATGAAACAGCTGAGAACTGATGGTGTCTTACTGTAAACGTAGGATTAGTCTTTTATAACGTAGACTTTTGAGTACAGAAGCTCTTTGTAAAGATGAGACTATAGTTCATTATTTTTTCCTTCACAAAATACAGAAAAAAAATAGGCTCATACTGTTGCCTAGGAGTATGCAGTGATGTTGCATCTTTGCGGTTTACATTGTCAGAGTAAGAATAAATATTATCAAGAATCACCCTTGCTTGAGGGACCGTGTATACACAACCATTCAGCTACCTATCCAAACCAGTCCTAGCCCCCTTCCCAGCCCCTGTACAAACCATTTATTTGACTTTTGGGTTCTCCACGTTATTTTTGAGGACCTGTACATATTTTATGTAAAATTGTTGATGGACACCATTTCTTCCTCAACCACTGACTGCATACTCAGGAACAGATGATACATATGGTCTTGGGAAAATAAAGGTAGGATAAGTAAAGAAATAGCAAATTGATATAAAGCAATATAAATAAAGCAATATAGACATCCACTAGATAAATAAAGCAATAGATAAATAAAGCAAATAGCTATCCAGTACTAGGAGTACTGTTCACTAGTGGAAGGCAACAGTAGACACACCTCTCATGTTGAGGGCCTGGAGACAAAGATTTGCCAGTCAGCTAAGGAATTGTGCTGTCTACATGGAATATGGTCCCAAGGCTGAGAGGGAGGTGGCAAGAAGACATCTGGGAAAAACACACTCTTGCTCAATCTTCTTACATCCTTAAAAGAGTTCTAAAGTGAATTCATCAACAGATTACAAAAGAAAACTAGCTGCCCTCCCCTGCAACAGGAAAAAACCCAACAAAACCGGGAAATTAAAAATTTAAAGTGTTTCTTCATAGATAAATATACCCTGTTCAATGTGGCATCAGCAATTAAAATGATTCTTCTGCTACCTTATTGTCAGATAAGAAATCAGGAGAGAGCAGCAAAGGGTGCTTGTGCTTGGACTAGCAAATGGCCTGATTATTGGCATTATGCAGATCACTTTCACTTGACGGCCTGGGAACAGAACTGTTCTCCCCTCCAAAATACAGGAGAAAGGGAGGAGTGGTAATATGAGTGGTGAGAGCTTTTCCTGATGCAAAACAGAATGGATATAAGTCTCGTAGAAGGGAAGTCTTAAGTAGCTTATCCCCTTCAAATTTCAGCTTCACTTTAAATGAGACAGGTTTACACACAGAAACTAAGAATATACTAGGCTGTTCTAGTCCTTCTTTCTACTATTCTAATTCTATCGGCATAAAACTGGGCTCCTGTCAATAACCAATACACAAATAAATGCCTGCCTTAGCACTGTTTTCAATAAATTATGTCCAGTGGATAGGAACAGGCTGCCACATTAACAGACAGCAAAACATGCTGCTCTCAAGCAAGAGATGACCACTCTATTTATCCTGCAGAACACAAACATAGCAGCAATTCACACCAGTTAGAAAATATCAGAAGAATTTCCTCATCTCAAATTCACTACTCTCATCTTTTATTGACTTAACAAAGAGCATGCTCTTTGGCCATTGCCATTTCTAGAACAATATTTTTAAGTAATGGCTGACGGAATATATTTATATGATTCTCTTTTTTTCTCTTTTTTTTTGTAAAGAAAGTGACGGCATACTAGTTTAGGTGAGTATAATAAAAATATCTATAGATTCAACTTTACAACTAACCTCCATTCTTACTTATAGTATTGAGTTTTCCCTCTCATGTAATGCTTCTAGAAATGACTGTCACTCAAGGAAAGGAAGCAACAAGGTTTTACTACTGTTAAAACACTTTACATTTCAGCAATTTTTCCTTCTCACATACTTAAAATTATCATTTAGCTTGTGTTATGAAAGATGTCCTTGCTAGTTAGTGTTTTCTTGGTTTTGGCAAATAAGCTAACAAAGGTAGACAAGTTTTTGTTCTTCAAATAAGAGCATGTGCAGAGAGAAAATAGAGGAAAATTACAGCCCTGAGCACAGGTTCTTAAGATGAAACCCCCACAAGTAACTCTTGTTATATACATAGCAAATACAAACATGTAATGCTTTAGTGATGCCTAAATTTGATGTACTCTAAACTTAGTAGAGATGATTATCACCAAACCAAGCATATCAGTGAAGGTAGATCATCTGGCAGAGGTAGGAGCTACTCTGCTGTTTCATGTTGCAGAGCTTATTCAGTAATTTTAATACAGAAGGATTTTTATACTAACTGCTATACAAACATGTTGGAACAGTGAGTCCCTCTGCCAAGCATCCTACAATCAGCATTTCTGATGTGACAATTTAACTGAATAATTAGATTTTCTGCGTTGCTCATGTTCAGTGGTTGCTCAGTAAAGCCCCTGACTTGTTATTCTCTGAGTTTCCCCAGTCGAAAATGCATCTTCAAAAGGATGCTTCACGAATCACAACAGAGCCAGAGACACCCGATTTTCTTACCTTCCAGCACTCTTTGAGGCCCTCAAACTTCATTTTGATATGAAGTGGAACCCCAACATCAAACATCAAAGCTTTGCACAAACTGAAAAATTAAAAATATTTTCCTTTAATGCTATCAAAAAGTGTGATTCAATAGGGACAAAACCTTTTTCTTAGCATAAAACAAACAGAATATTTCATCTTCATCTTTCTGACTCATATGACAGCTTCTAACAGGAGTATAATAACAAAACAATAAAAAACCCTCAGTATTTCAGTACTTTCTGATAATGGCAATGTCAAAAAAATTCTCCTGAAAAAGCGCGGCTCTGAAAACTGGTTTTCCAGATACAGCATCATAAATGCTTTTAATGGATAATTCTTCTAAATTAAGCAGATGCAGAAGGCTTGAACAGAACTGAGATGGATGTGCCTCATTATCCTATGATCTCTTTGAAAAGAACAGAGGACAGAGCCATAGGATCTGCTACACGGAGCACTCAGGGACATTCAATTGATACTTTTAGACACAAGAGATAAAATAAGAAGAGAATAATGGGCAATTTTGTCTGCCTTTTTCTCTTAAGGTATTAGCTTGTCAATCATCATCAGAATAAGTAAAAATTTTTATTCCACTGTATATCTTTAATAACTTGCCACTTCCACTTCAACATAAACTAAATTCAAAGATATTCTTATTGTGCAATATAAACACTATAATGATAGCAGTGATAGCTCTCCTTATCTCATACTATGCCTCTCTCTTGATGAGTCATTTCTCCTCTTACCATGTAGTAAAGAAAACAGATGAGCCTTGAAAAGCTGACACTTTCTGCAATTTTATATAGCAAATACCATTTGGAAAATGTATTTGTAGAATCACAGCTCCCGTAACTACTATACCAATTTCCTGACAGTGAGTCAGGAAACGGTGGGAATGAAAAAATTTGGGAAGTTATCTGGAATTTAGGTTCTAAAAGATGCTTTCTTTGAAAATAAGAGTAAGAGCAAACTTAGTATTTTGGCAGTTTTGAATCATATCCTTTTAGGCTTTAATTTAAAATCTATTTTTAATTCTGTTGGAATGCTTAAAAGTAATTTCTCTTTATTGAATGATAAATCAAAGGGAATATATGAAGCCATTTTCTGTCTTAGTTGCAATGGGAAAATCCAAAGTAACTCCATTACAGTCACTAAAAACATTTCAAAAGTTTCAAATCATCATAGTCTCAAGAAGTGATTGAAAAATATATCGAAAGATGGCTTAAATTCTTCTATGACATATGTTGAGACTTAGAGAAAACAAATGGCAATTTAAAGTTGTTTAAGAAACTTGAAGTCTATTTCTTTATTCCTTCTAAGGAGTATGCATGCAAAATTCTGGTAAAACCATAACCATCTAAGCTACTAACTTCTAACAAGAAACTTCTCTATACAATACTGTGCATTTTTATACTCATCTGCACCTTTGTTAGCTGACAGGTGAAAAGGATGTGCAAAAAAAGGGTCCAACTCTTCAGATTGTTTAAGAAGCTGTCCTGATTGTCACTCAAACACCTTCCTGGGCTAAGCAAACTAAAGCAATCATGCTCCAAACTGGCCATGATCACACTCTATACAGAAGAAACTTCAGGCTATTTTGACATGAAACACATTTATTTTACCAGAGGCATTATCAATGTAATGATATTTGCTCCTTTAAAAACACTTTGTTTGATGTATGATGGATGCCTTCACAAGGAAAATTAGACAAATGCTGGTAATTAAAGTCATGTATGTAAAGACCAGGAGAAGCTGTGCTCCCTCCCCTCAATGTGCAGGGAAGCTGAGGGATGACAGGTCTCTGGGGTGTCAGACAGGGAGTGCCTCAGGTGCTAGCTAGGTAACTATGCTGAAAACAAAGCAAAAGGAAAGACAAGTGGGTATGTGTAAACAAGTGGGATGGGTTATTGAGGGACATTTGAAGGCTATTTGAAGGTTATTTGAGGACCTGCTGTTGTCATGAGTTTGACTGATGTAGTCACCTCCACCAAAGCTGGTTACCTATATTTGGCACAAGGGAAGGGATTTGAAAGAGGAATGATCACTACTTTAGAAAGCTTTTCAGCAAGGGGAACAACAATGCTCAGTTTGTCCCAGAAGATGCACTACTAAAATGAATGTTATTTCCTAAAGATGTAAAACTTATCAAGTTCCCTGCAAAGAATTACAGAAAATTACTTAATTGATTTACAATTTGTACAATGGTACATGGAAGAACTTCAGCAATATTAAGTCCCCTAGTATTACTATGATGAAATGAGTACACAGTTCACTTTATAGCTGTGGTAATGGCCAGAGACCCCAAATTGAAAGACTGCTGCCACAAAGAGAGAATAGTTAAGCCAATGATGAAAATCCCAGGGACTTAATTTTAAGCCACACTTATGAGCCATAGGTTATGCTAGTACACCTTTGGCAGCACCAGGTTTTTTGGGTTGTTTTTTTTCTTTTGGGGGGGTGGGAGCTGGTGCCTTTACAAGAGGAATACTATACTCATACTATACTCAAACTATTTAAAAAACATAATTAAAGAATGACAGGTAAATTTTCATGTTGTGTCAAATGGGAAGATTCAGCCTCAATAACGTTGATTGTTAGCCTGCTGAACAATCTATTGCAAGTACTTCTTTAATAATGAATGACCCTTGGTCTATTTATTTATAAAAGCCATGCAAGATACAGGAAACATACAGATAAAGGTCAGTGCTTAACACGATGAATTCAGGCAGGACTTCAAAGTATATCAGGCTTGTTCTTGATTTTATTTAGTATGAAAATTCTTCTATCATTTGCATTGATGGCTGGGCATAAGTTAAATGGGTTTTCATTATTTTTTTTATTAATGTTAGCATTCATTTTGCCAGGTTTTTCTTTTTTTGCCATTATTTAAGCAGGTGAGAGGGAATACAAACTGAACACTTGAGCATTGAAAAGAGTTCAACTTAAGGCTTTCTCTCTGGTTTTTACACATTATCCTGAGGTTTTTACACATTATCCTGAAGTTTTTACATACATTATCCTGAGTATCCGCCAGATAAAAAGGTCATGAAAAAATATAGCATGTATATCATACTGATCACCCTTTTCCAGCACTTACATTTCTATCACATCCTTTACATTTTTTGAAATGCTAATTACACTCAGTCTGCTGTATTATACAAAAGTTGCTTTAGGAAAATCAGATTATTTTTCAGCTACAAATGGCCAATAAAAATAAATGGACTACTTGTGTGATTCAGTGCTCGGGTTGACACCGTTAATAAACACCCTTGACTAGAAACTGTATAGAAGGACCTTGCAGATAAGGAGTAAACTCCTTTGGAAACCCAGGGCAACATCTCACTCCTAATGTGCGCACCCACACTTTGTTAGATTTCAGACAATTAACTGGGCCTCTAATGAGCCCCACAGGGAGTCTGTTCGGTACCAGGGCAGCGCTGGCTGGGAGCACTCTGGGGATCCTGAGCCCTGCTCTCCAGCCGGCAGCAGCTCTAAGAACTCACCTGTGGGCACCCAGCTCCTGCAGGCACAGGATGTTTCATCCCCTCCAGCAGAGCAGCCCAGGGCCCTGACCACAGGGGTGGGGGGAATTCTTCTTGTTTTTCTCTGACCATGCTGAATAGGTTCAGATAACTCACCCATAACCATAAAAACTAGGTTGCTGTTTCATAGCTGATTAGACATATGCATTGGTGCTGTGGTATACGTTCAGTATGTTCAGTGATTTAGTTAGATCCTGAGTGAAGAAAGATCTAATCAAACGTGCATGGATTTTACTCAAGTTTTTCTTCCTGTAGAAGATATTTTGGTATTGGTTTTGTGTATAGAAATCTTTCAAATTAATCTATTTATTTTATTAGCACTAAAGTTGCAGGGCTCACTTACCAATAGAAAAATCTCATGGAAATAGTAATACTTGTCAAAAAAAAAAAAGCATTTTGGATTCCAGGCACAATTTTTTACTCTGTTTCTTTCATTCTTCTTCCTTACCAAGTCAATAGTAATCACAGATGAAAAACATGTTGGTTTTTTTTTTTATTACGTCAGCAAGAGGAACTTTTTCCTTTCCAAAATAATGGTAGAAAAGATACTTCTAAAAAATTTCTAATAGTGATACAAATCTGCATTAGATCTGAGACCCAGCGCTATAATCTCCTTATTTGACAGATCTTTTGATTTGAGAAGAATTTCAGTTGACTGACGACACCTACTGCAAATGTTACAACAAATATATTCCATTTTTGGGTTTTGCCATGCATTGTGCCTTTTTATATGCTTGCTAGAGCTAATGCAAAACTTAGGAACTCTTGCTTTTAATCTGTGCAGAGTCACTTTTTTTTCTGTTTGCTATTTTTCTGTAAACAATATTTCCTGTTTGGATAACCCACTAGAAAATACAGCATTCAAACTGAGTAACTCCCTTGCTAAAGCAAAAATTACATGTAAATTTTTTTTAAAAATAATTATCTGCACCCTTAAGTGATGTCTTGGACAGAAGGTAACAATACTATTCATTAAATTGTATTTTATCTATTTCTCTTATTTATGGATTTCTAGATCTGCCACTACATCTATCTGCACATAAGGATTCCATTTTTGAGTACAGATAGTTCCGACAGTGTCTATTTTGGCTGGACTAGTAACAAACTGAGCACAGAGATTCAGCTAATATTGATGTCCAAGTTTGATGGAATGGCCTGAATAACCAGGCTGTAGGGATGTGCCAGAAGAATGCCTCGAATACACTGAATTAGAGATTTTCCTCTTTTATAACAAAGGATCCAAAACTATTTGACACAAACCCCTTAAACTGGGAGCTACTTCTCAGATCAACAATTATGACTTGACCTAAAATAGATGTCATACATAGAAGAACTAAATTGACCTCAATATTTATTTTGTTTCCTATACTGTTCTAAAAGAAATAAAATTGGAAGGAAATTTAATTTTAAGTTTTCACTATCAAGCAGTGAGTTTTCAATTGAAAACAATTATAATATTGCATTTTAAAACAGCAGTACATGTGTAATGGAGACACTTAATTCTTACAAAATAGTAAGATTACCACAGAGAATAAAGACAATGTCTACACAGACACCTTGTCCTGGATAGCCATAATTCAAATAGCCTTTTATGGAAGGTGAATGTCCTTCAAAACTCACATCACTCAAAAGTTAGAACACACTTTCCATATAAAATTCTGCTTCTTTCAAAATAATGACTCATTCCACATTTAATAATTTATGTACACTGAGGAAATCTTTTCCTGTTTTCTGATACCTACATGAATAATCACTGCTCTTAAATAATCCAAACAGATATTGTTTCCAAAAAAATACAATGCTTTTGATCAAAAAGTATAAATCTTGAAGCACTTCGGAACCTTTAAAATGGTAGTGTCTGATACTGCCATTCCTTCTCCCCTTTAAAGATCTAATGGCACCTGCCCTCTTCCCAAAGCACTTCCTGTTCAGAAGTCTGTTTCAATTCTTCCCTGCAACTGAGAGTTCACAGATTGCCTTCCCCTTTTTAAAATCAGGTGGTCCTCCATTTCTCTATTGGGACTTTCCAATTAGTACACTAGTTTAAATTTGTTACTCTACCAATATATTTTGGTTCTCCTAAAATACATTTCAAAAGAGTATTTCATGTTTAATTTATTCTCAGTTTTAACATTTCACTGAAAATGGTTTCCCTCTAGCGTCCTACAATAGCCTGGCTTTCATTAACTGCCCTATAAGGTCTTCCTCTGCCCAATACACAATTCCATTTTAATATAGCTGTGTCCATTTAAACTTGTTCAAACGCTTTATTAAATTTTGCATCCCATCATTAATGATTAGAAATAAAAGGTTTAAGAATAATCAAAAGTGTAATTATATCAGACTAAATCCAAAACTTACTAGATGACAGTTTCGATTAAACATGGCATTAAAATCTCTTGGAATAATAGGAGGAGAGCTCTACTAACTGTGACTAAATTACAGAGGTCATTTAACTCATTGCAGGGGTAATTTATACACAGTGTCCTAGATCTCAGCAACATCACATGTAATTAAACACTACACTAGACCATCCAATTTGTGCGTACTTTACCTTTCTGCTGGTGTGACAGAGCTCAGGACAACCATGGCTGAATTGTACCTGCTCAGTACATTGGAGCTGTGTTCCCTCGCACTGCTGTCCAAAGGAGCTATGACCAACACATGGAGAGAGATGCACATACCACTTACTTGGGGATGATTGTTTCTCCTTCTTGAGGAAGACAAAACATGGAGAAGTGTATTTTTAAGACAGAGGAGTGAAAGCGAGACAAGCTGCACTCTTCTATGCACTTTCAGCAACTGTCCTAGAACAGTAAATTGTTACTATGACCAGTTTTCCATTCATTCTCTGGCAAATAGGCTCAATCACTGGCCTTTAAATGGTCTAGAGTTTGGGCACATCATGCCTGCTGGAAGATTCCTTGTAAGCATGACACAAAATTAAGATTAGCGTCATAATCCCTGCTTAAGCAATATGATGTTCTTTAACACAACCATATTTTCTACCTACTTCCAGTCCAGAGCAACCAACTCACCACAGGCAGAGCAGACGGGGTCCCTCTGCAAATGCTGACCATGGTAACGGTGTCTTCATGGCTTGTCATTTTAGCACTCATGATAAATTTTTTAGATGATACATCAACAGTCTTAAAAGATGTAACTAACACACAAGGCCTAAATATATTTGTAAAACTGTATTTGACCTCAGGTACAAAAGCCGAGGAGATGAGTCATTCCACCTCCACCTTTCATTAAGATAGATTCTGATTTGTTCTACTGAACAGAGGCTTTTTAAGTATGAAAGGACTTGATAAAATTTTTTAAAAAAACACCCACTTCTAGAACTCAGGTATTAGGAATACAGAAATACTACTACTCAGAAAACAAATGAATAGAGAACAAAGAAAGTCTATTTTTCTCAAAAGAGTATAGAAGAAAGAAGAATTCAACTTGATTACTGATTAAAGAAACTAGAAAAATGAGGAGAGGGTAAAAATGTGGGAAGAAAATCAGAATTTATGTGATAAAACCATTAAAGGGCAGGTTTAGCTCAATGCTTTTTCTCTATTAACAACATATTGCCTGGTCTTGAGATACAGCTCAGAAAACAACTGAGCATTTTACTGTATACTTATTAAGATCTGCAAGCTTCTTTTCATAATAAGCAAGTCCAAAACTTACAAGAAGATGGTCTTGATGAAAAGGCAAGGCATCTGACATATAGACCTATAGAATCAGTTCTACATGTCTTTAAACTACTTCCACATTTTAGTTGTCTCACGTTTTGTTATAAAATCTCAAAAGGCAAGAATTCTGGTACCAGACAAGCACATGGGTACTGGCATCCATGATAGCCTTGTATGCACATATTATGGTAATTGCCTCTGAAGAAAAAAAAAAAAAACATGCAAAGAAAGGCCCACACATCTGCTTGTACACTCAAATACTACCAAGCTTTTTAATAAAAAATATTATCTTACAAAATATGTGCTTGGCGAGGGGAGTTTAATACTAATTTCCCTGTTTTGTTTTGGTTTGTTTTTTTTTAATATTCTCAATGCTTTCTAATTAGTTTGGCTTCACTGGCCAAGCCTCAGCAATGACTATGTCCTCCTTCCTGCAAGCAAGTCATTCTTTCATGCCATCTACCTGGATTCTGGAAGTTTCCTGGGTTTCTGCTCTGTTCCTCAGACACCAAGCTCACCAGCCTGCTCCTCCTGACTTCCTGACAATCACTGCAACAGCTCTGCCTGTTTCCCACTGTGGTCTAACCTTTGCTACAGAGAGCTGTGCAGGGAAGCAGCACCTACTCCACTGATCTTCCCTAGAAGAGGACACAAATAAACCAAGAGCATCCCCACGGAGGCCTTCCATGCTGAATAGAAAAAGCCCCAGATGCTGTGTGGCAAGGCACACAGCAGGAATGCCGGGCTGCACGCCTCCAAAGCTGCCAACATCCTCTGGCCTCGGGGACTGCTTAGTCAGTGGGATAAGAGAAAATGTGGTAACTACAGCCAGCTTGCATGCTGGTTTTGTAACATCAAGGCTTACTCTCCAACTGCATAGACTAGAAAGCAGGTTTTTAAACAATAAACTCATTTATTGACCTTTATTATGAAGCTCAGGAGTATAATAGGCTTTGTCAAATGTGTGGAGTGTTGTAAGCAGCACTCATTGCACATTTGGGCACCCTTATTTCCGGTTACGAAATTGCTCTTGATACCGTAATTCCACTTAAAATTATTTTGATAATTTGTAGAAAATTGATTACTATCAATGGACTCTTTATTTGCATAATGACAGATTGTCAGTCACAGTATACTTTATGAAAATACCTTTACTTCCCACGAGAGTGACTTTCTAACTTAATGTATGTTACTTTTCAGGAACGCAGCTGACAGAAAATAGCAGCAGAACTTCTTCAGCATCATGCAAAACTATCCAATAGATAACTTCAGCAACAACCGAAATATAAAAAATTAAAATTACTAAAATTTATTCCTTGCTTCCTTTTGCAAAGACAAGTCTGCAGTCTTCTGATGCAAGTGCAACGACAACATCTTTTTCCTCATAGCTGGAACCAACAGAATTAGGAGCTAAATCACAAGTAATCTTGTAAACTCTGCTAATTTGATTTCTTGCTTAAGGGGCATATTCTCTGGGGAATAATTTTACTTAGTTTGATTGCTTTAACTGCTGGCCAACTATATGCATGTGCCTCTAAACATAGAAGATTGAAATCTGCAAATACAGAACCACTGCCTTTTTGCATAAAGTTCATTTAAATATTTCAAATTACTTTGAAATAATAGATTTAAAGACAATAAGGTATAAAATTATGTACTAAAAAAGTAAAAAAGAAATATGTACTAAAGAGTAGAAAGAAATTATGTTGCGCTTGAAAAGCCACAAAAGGAGTCAATGTTAGACATCACTCAAGAGGAAAATGGGATTACTATTCCAGACACATATATATCATCCTAAAAAGAAAAGGAAATTTGTTTACACTGTATTATATCTAGCAGGATGTAAATAATATGTTACTTGTGCCTATACCAGCAGTACTTATCAAAAGTCTACATTGCTTGCTAAATTATAGTTAATAATCATTGTGCCATCAGACAATAGGGTACAATGCCACATAAATTTAAAAAGTAGATATTTTTCAGTGCATACTCCAAAATATAATTGCATCAATAATTATTGTCTCTGTCTATAAAACAATTACAGTACCTGCTTAACTGCAGCATTGCATGCAGAAATTCCCTGTAACTACTTTGTTCCATTCTAATTGACAATATATTCGGGATCCAACCTGCTAACACATATTCCCAGCTTTAGAATTGCACTGCACTTTAGAATTATACTGCACTCTACAAACTGACATTTACAAATCCCATGTTCCCTTGCAAAGTTTTGATTTTTTGCAAGACAATGGATACTTTTTTGGGACTCAAGGGTTCTGACCTTAAAGGAACCAGATTGGTTTTCTTTTCCTTTTGTCCAAATGGATATTCATTTCTGAAATAGTATCCAGAGACTACTTAACAAGAGTACCATGAGACAGATTTCACATTGTGGTAACATTACTAATGCTGATCAAGGACTTCATGATGGGACTTCATTTGTCTTCAACTACATGTTTTCTCTCCCTTTTCTTAACACGAGCTGCAAATTTCAGCCCTGTCTCAGAAATTAGTGATGGAAGACCAACCCTTTCTTCTGAGAAAGCATTTCTCTTCTGCCTCCCTCAAATTGCTCTGTGTAAAAATTCCAATATGATTAAAACAGCTTTGCAGTCATAGAACTACCTCTTAAACTGGTGCAGTTAAATAGTTTACTTTGGTCTGCTTCCTAATTAAAACAATTACTTAAAATACACATCCCCAACCAATTCTTACTGACACTTATTCCACTAGTTCTAATCATTGTTATGCAACATCAGTAATATTTCTTTTTAAGAAATTTCCAAGAGATAGCGAGGAAAGAAAACCATTTTCACAGACCTCCTGAATATATTTCCAAGCATTCACTCTTCTTTAGACATAATCTAGTCTTTTCTTTCTACATGCCATGCACATGACAGATTTTAGCTAAGCTATCACTACTACAGATGCTGCTTATATCAGCTTAAGAGGGTTTCTGTTAAGCTGATATACTATGGCCTGCCTCCAGGGGCAAATACAAATGACATAAATATGCATAATACTTTTATTTGTATGTCTGTGTTGGATGGGGCTATTTTCCCTGCTTTCTCAAAGTACTGTACGCTGATGCTGATGGAAAACCAGCAAAACACAATTATTAACCAGTGTTAACAAGAGAAAAAATGGTACACTACTGAAATTGAAGCTGTGATAGATTGTGGAATTCCTAATAATTTCAGGTTTATGTGAGGCTGATTCAGGGCTCCCTTTTCATTTGACATTTTCCATTAATGTTGCACGTCCAGAGACCAGGGTCCAGGGTGGCAAACTAGGTACATTTTTGGCTTTGTTGAATGCAGTAGGTTTTCCCATACTCCTCTTAAAAGTTCTTACACTTCAAAGCTGCAAACCTGTTCCACTCAAAACAGTGGCAAAATCTTACACACAAAGAGATCAGTAAGAAGGCACAGCAAAGGGAGGGAAGTATTTCCATTATGAAACATCATAGCAGGAAAAGGTAGCAAAAAATTCTATTGCACATCAACAACGCCCAGAGCTAATTCTCTGGAAACAGGAACTGGGGAAGAAGTATGCATTTGGGAAACAAGATCATCTAATTTAAGCTGTGCATTTCATGTGGACAAACCTCAAAGATGAATATTCCTGGCAATTTTCTATCTCATAACAAGTGAACAGCTATTAATATTTTTTTTGCCAACATTGCAGGACTTCTATACCCATTTCTTTTGCAAATGTTTGTGAAAATAAACCTTTCATATTTTAAGGGAAAAGAAATTTATGATGATTGTTTTCCACATAGATTACTTTAAAAGATTTTTTCAATGGGTTTTCAGTATATTTCAGTTTCCTAGGACAATTTTGCAAAATTGCTTGATTTTTTTTCTCTTTATTTCCTTTTTACTAATGCTTCCAGTGGCAATTGCCACTGAATCAAAAAGTAAGCATAAAATTTTTTGTTATGTTCTTTATTTAGGAAGCAGCAATAGCCTTTAAATTAGTATTTGTTGTTCTGTTTAAAATAACGTCACATTTTGAAAAGCTTTTCATTTCAATAGAAATTTAATAAAGGTCTGATATTTATACATTCCTTAAAATGAAAATAGAGAGCACAATCACTTTGGGACAGGCTGCCCAGATAAGTTGTGGCTGCCCCATCCCTGGAAGTGTTCAAGTTCAGGTTTGATGAGGCCCTGGGCAACTGAATCTTGTGGGTGATATCCCTACCCATAGCAGGGATACTGGAACCAGATAATCTTTAAGATCCCCTTCCAACCCAAACAATTCTATGATTCTATTTTAGCAGCTAATCAAAAGAGCTCTTCATTTCTTTCTGAAGAGCATTCATCTCTTTTAATCCCAGGCCACCACAGTTTGTTCATTCTGCTCTTCCCAACGGCAAATCTGTCACAAATCTAATTTTCCGTAAGATACAAAAGTTCTGTCAAGTTTTAAGCAGCTTTAAATCACCCTTAGTTACTACTCCAGTCACTTAGTTACTATCCCAGGTGAAGAGATGCAGACAGCACTCAAATACACAATTCAGTTTTCTGTAAAGTATACAAAGCATCGCTCATTAATCACTTAATTATGTCAATACTTGGAAATTATTGTGTGTCCAATCTTATGGCTCCACTTAGTCAATTTCTTCTGCTCATGACACTAAAAATCATGAACAAAAAATATGTACTCCCAAAAGATCATGAACATTTGAATGCAAATCAGTCACTCTGACAAAATGACGAATGCAAGAGAATGTTTTCATCCAAACTATTCATTTGGGAATAGAGGTTTATCAACTTTTGGTTCTCCAAATTCTGCTTTGAAAAGTGAAACTGCAAAGATGGCAAGTCCCTGCTCAATCTACTGATCTGAGAGGGCACAGGAGAGGGAATGATCCAGCTTCTGTCCTTCATGAACTGGCAGCAAGATTTTCATCAAAGCATTTCAGTAAGAGTAGAACCTCATCAAGGCAGTGAGCTTACAGTTTTAACACTGAAGGCTCGGTTTGCAAATAACAAGAGGCTCATTTGGCATAAAGAAATCAGCAATGATTCTACCATTAAATCACACTTTAGGACAATGCAAGAAAAGAGAGATGAAGAAATTGATAGAAATGTACCATCTAGGAACGTATCATCAACCCAGCATGGAAGACACTGAAGTTAAAAATAAGGTCTATAAAAGTCCAGACTTGGGAGATGGGAATCCTAGATTTTCCAAAATGGTTAATTTACTCTGGAAAATCTCTCAAAAAAAGAAATTCCAAAATCCTTTTATCTACCTATAATGCAACATTACTTTGGTCCAAAAGTACCAGATGATCGAAGTGTTAAGCCTCGTGGATTTTGCTTCTTGCCAAACCAAGTAGTAGAGCTCTCTATTGCATTTTGTGTTTCAGGATGGAAATCTCCAGTAGTGAAGTGGATAAACCAATCAACTAATTTCACACACAGCACTGAGAAGTCATCAGATGTTAACAATTCATTACTCAGCTAGAAAAGATCAAAACTAATGACAGATGAAACTCTCTTTCCTGTTATCAGTCCCCTGAGTCATCCAGTTCTCACTGTAGTGCTCCTCATTTTTTGCTGCCTGCCTCTGTATAACAAGCAGTACTGTTGCAGGTAGCCCCTGTGACTCATTCCTTGGGCTCACCCACCTGTGATTTGTGAGTATGATGAGCTATTATAACACTGCATTCCTCTGGAGTCTCTCACTACATCTGTCCAGGCTACTGAGACTGCCTGTCTGCTTTCAAGTTGGATTTTTTTATGTTCAAACACAAAAAAGCTTTAATTTTTTTACCAAGCATACTGCTACTGGTAATTAATCATTATATTAATACATTTGCCAATCAAAATGCAGTATCTTGTAATTCTCATTATTTCCCAAACAAAAGAGAAATCAGCATTTTCTGAGATCAGGAAAAACATTTAACAAAATTTAGATATGGCAATAATCATCTTTCTAAAAAATAGAAAAACACAATGTTTATATGGAAAAGATACCATATCAACTGTACCTACAGGAATGAGAAAAAAACTAAAGATTTCACATGGATCATATTTTCCAGTCAAAAGTAAATGAATGTTTTCATTTTCTCTTTAACACTGGAGATGTTAAAAACACACTTTTCTACTGATCTCCTTCTCCTATTTCTGTTGGTTCAAGCTGTGCCTACATTCCAAAATCACTGAGCCATGCATCAGAAACACCCTGTAATAACTAGTCTGAGCATATTTTTCTTGAAAAGTTTTTATTCTCCCTCTGTGTCTATTCTTTAACTGAACTTACATTTCTCATAGCTCTCCATGCTCCTTTAATAAAAATTCTCATGTTCCACACTCAAGCTTACACACCGCTCAATTGGCACATCCTCTACAGGTTTTATTCATCACCAAGTTCACCCAAGTATTGCACACTTTAAAATCCTACAAAGAATCACACTGATATTCCATAATGACCACAAGACATCACTACACCTTCTTAATGAAATATTCATGTTCTGATTAGCTTAGAAAGCTTTCAGTGCCAGTACTGAGTAAACCACCCACACCACCTCACAGACTTCCAAAACAAACCTTCAACTATCACTTTGTCAGTAAACTCTGAATTATTCTTTCTCCTTCAAAATGAACAACAAAGCTTTGGCATTTTTTTCTACTCCTTCTCAGCAAAAATAAAAATTATATTCTAGAGCTCCTTCTAATCTCCATGATTCATATGTCAGACTCCATAAATTCATCATTTCACCCAAGTTTTTTTTATCCATTTCCAGGACTAAAGATGAACCACAGACCAGGAAAATCACCTACTCTTTATTCCCAATACTCTAACCCATGTTAATAAAGAATGCACATTACAGCCTTCATGCAACTATTATTGCTGACCAGCAAAATGTCTATGTGTATCACCCTCTTCACTCTTCCAAAACATTTCAAAAGCATGAGGATAACAACAGTTAGTCCTTCTTTTGTTCATCAAAATGCATAATCACAGAGAAGGAGCAAAGTCTCCTGCCTACTTTTTTCCTTAGAGCCTTAAGAGTTTCAAATTTTTATTTCCTCTCTATAAATGTATGCAACATAAAGCAAAATGATTCTTCACCTTTTCAAAATTTCACAAAGTGGAATAAGCCTTAATTTAAGATTATATTTTTCTGATGCACAAAAATCTGTATAGTGTATATGGAAATATCTGTATTTCAAATGTTTCTCTCTGTTGATATTTCACTTGTGAAAGCATTTCAAGAATGACTCAGTAAAGGAGATAGTATGATTACATCATCCTATTTATTACAATCACATCATTCTGTTAAATTCAAATACCACACCTCAGGCTGATTTTGCTAATGCAGTCATCTTTAGACATGGCCAGCAATTCAGCAATAAAAATTGACTGCTCTTTCAACTAGTTTCTCACTTGCTGTCTTTAGAAGTAATACTATGAAACAAAAATACATTAGAAAAATGTATATAACAACATAACTAAAACTATATCACACAAGACTATTCCTTCAGACAATTTATGGACATCCTTATCTTTTACAAGTTGTTTAAAGAACTTATAGAGTCTTTCCTAGGTGCTTGCAGAACATGATTTCACTGTGGTAGAGTTATCTGCTTTGGTTCTCCCCATAAAAAAAACCAAACACAAAACAAATGCAAAGCTCCAGCATTAATGGGGCATAATCCAGGACAGATGGCTGTGTACAAGACATCTTTTGTGCACAGACACACACTCATGCACACACAACACACACACACATATATACATATAAAAATATATGAGCATATAAGTATACATATTTTAACTGAAGAGCATCCACTTTGATGCTTTTGTGGGTATTAACATATATTATATTATATACTATAAGTTTTGTTAAATATATTTACATTATTATCATCATGTATCCCTATGATCCTTAGACAATATTCCCAAGTCTCCTAGCAATCAACATTTTGAATTCAAGCTGATATTTGTCTCCTACATAAACTCCTAGCACATTGAATGAAATTAGTGACTTAGGACACAGATTTGAAGCTTTCAGATTCCATTCAGGATAGAGAACTGACAAGAAAGTAGATTAATTGAACTAAAATGACAGTTATGCTGTTCTGGTGGGAGTTTTAGTCATGAGTAGCAAAAATACTGGTACTCTCTGGTATTTGAGAAATAAAATCAGAAAAGAGAAAAAAAATTACTGTCCTATGATGTTTTTTTCCTCCTGAAGCTAACAAAGTTAGCTTATCGATAGAAAAGTTGGTACATCAGTAACTGCTATATAATAACTGTATATATATTCTAACTCAACCTTTAAAAGTATGATGTGTATTCCAGGGGAAAAAAAAAAAAAAAAAACCACATTCTGTCTGGTCTATTTAGAAATCCATAGTACACAAGTTAAGGCAGAGATTAACAATTAATATGAATTATTCAGTAAGAGGCCATGCTGCACTAACTCATGGCAAATAAAGGTCCATTCTCCAGAGGCTATTTTCTGTGCAAGTTTCTAAAATCTCAAATCTATTTTGTAAAATCAGGAAGCAATTTTGTTCACTCTTAAAATTTTATCCTTCCTTATGACAGGATTATTCACTACCAAAAACATTCCTAATGTTGAAAATTAAAATATAGATATGTTCTTGGTGTTCTGGACAGTAAAAACTTGTATAAATGTATAAGGAAACACTCCTTATACAGAGTGTGGTGTGTGGAGTGTGATGTTGCTATGAAATTTCTTATCTCCATGTACTGGCCAATACACTAAACTCATACTTGCTATACGAGCTGGGTAAAAACCAGACCTGACCTGCCTTAACATAGTCATTTTGAGACATTTCACTTTTTGTAGTAAATTAAGTATTCCCTTCACTGAAGTTTCAGGACAAAAACAGTTCTGTGTAAATCCACTCCAATCTAAGAGAAACATCAAAAACTTCTATAATTAAACTATTCAAAGGATAGAGAATGTCTCCTCTGGACCAGATGACTGTGAATTCTCAAGTGTACTTATTTAAAAGTGTTTCCCACTAGAGCATCCCCTTACACAAGGCAGAGTGAAAACTTTCAAATGGTATGAAATTCACTTTGACTCTTACCAGAAAAGACACTGGGAATCTTGGAAAGAAAACTTTTCACTGTACGGATAGGAATTCCATTCTTCTCATCTTGCATGCGGGCTATGACATCTTCCATCTGAATAGAGAAGTCAAAAAATAAAAAAAAGAAAAAAAAGAAAAAGAAAGAATAAATAAATCTAGAATTATTTCCTAAAATTAATCTACAAGAAACCTACAAGACCTCTCAGAATGACAGGTCCGCTCTTTCTATTTCTTTCTTTCATTTATATTCCACAATTTTATAGAACAGGATAAAACGATAAGTAATTTGTTCAGGAAAAACAGCAAAAAAAAAAGTGTATTCAAGGACTCTTGTGAGAGAAACAGCAATGCAGAACAACCTAGTTAAATTTAGATTTAGTTAAAGTACCGAAAAGAAATTCTCAAAAAAACATTGTTGGATATTAAACTTCATGTTTTGATTGCTTTAATGGTATTGTACCACATATAAAAGCAAAATAGACATCTATAGGCTTTGAGGGGACTGATAGACCTCTCAAAAGAATTTTCAAAACAAAACAGAGCTTTTAAGTTCAAAGCAAAAACTCCTTCTTTTCTTTTGAAAAGAGGGAAAAAATACATGTTGCAATTTTGAATCCCTGGAGACAGCAGAGCCAGAAACATAAGATTTCTTTGTAGGTAATAATGGAGTAGGTATAAAAATATTTTAAATAATTTTTCAAGTTTTCCTATGTATATCTTTTTTCATTAATCCATTTTCCAAATCAATTTTTAGGCTAATTTAATTTGGACCATATATTTTGCCCAACTCAAAGGTTGACTTTCCTCTGAACTATGACTGGAAAACCCTTTCACTGAAAAACAAAGAATATTTAAGTAGAGTAACTGGCTTACAATCCCAGTTTTTCTTTTCACATTTCATAATTAAGTTTACACATTTGATAATTTCCACCTTTCTTTATTTGAAAACGTAACTTCTCAAAATGTTCAATGAAACTATTATGAAAGTAACTACAACTATTCTTTATTTTTATTTAAATCACCAACATGCTTCATAGGAAAAACTCTGTGAGACAGGACATGTTATTACTCTTTTATTAGTCAAAGATTTAAA
The DNA here is from genome assembly GCA_013397245.1 of Thryothorus ludovicianus. Taxonomy (NCBI): domain Eukaryota; kingdom Metazoa; phylum Chordata; class Aves; order Passeriformes; family Certhiidae; genus Thryothorus; species Thryothorus ludovicianus. The sequence continues at coordinate 208,349 of VZTB01002459.1, forward strand.
AATTTTTGTACATCACTTCTGTACCAGACAGGCTCCCAAAAACTTCACTAAAAGTTTGCGGCTGGGCTGTGCTATGGAAGCAGAATAACAGACAAAATTCTGTAATGCCCCTTTTCCCCACTAAAGTCAGATGTCCCACATTAGCAAATAGCAAACCAGCATCAATTGGCTCAATAAGGGAGTTGTATAGAGCCAGGAAAGGGAAGAGCATTTGGGGTCACTAGTGGTGCACTTATAAAAAAGAACAAAGACCAACACCAAAAAAAAAGAAAAAAGAAAACAATATAATTTAGCTTGACTTCTCATGAAAAAGCTATTTACACATAGAGTGTCTGGAGGTTCCCAGGTTCCATATATTTATAGATCACATATTAACAACCTAAGGAATAGAAATCCAGCATCATTGTCCAAACCAAAAAGTAAACACAAGAACTAGATAATGTTAGCAAGCTGCAAAAGACTCAGTCTATTGTTCAGAATTGAGCAATGTGCAAAATGTAACAGAAGAAAAGAACCAATATTCATCTGACATGGAATTTAATTATTTAAATAGAAAAGGCTATTAATAGATTTCTGAAGAAACTGTCAAGCATATCAGTGCTTATTAACCATTATCTGTGAAATGGCATCTGTCCCTACATTTTTTATCCACATAGTAACTGCAGATTCGTATCAACTCCTTCCAAATTCAGTTGTTAAACTCTTATTTTGCCATTAAGTGAATAAGAATTCACTCAAATTCAAGTAAATACTTCTGCTGATCATATTCAATGATAAATTCTACACATGCAGAGTAAGCTTGAGAATACTGCTAGAACTGCAGAGTGAATAATGTACATTACACTAGGACAAGGTATAGAAGACAATTTGTACATAAGGCAACACACTAGAGGTATATTTGCAATATAATAAAGATTACTCTAAACACAGGCTACATGTAGCATTCTCAAATATAGTATTACAGGTTAGAGAGATGCAGCCACTGCTTGCTCAAGAACATGAGTGCAAATGTTGAATGCCCAGTGCTGTCAGTAATCAGTCATTTGAGAGGACATGGAACAAATTGTTAACTGACATTTACATATGTTTTCCTAAACTTTTTTCAAGGACAGGATTGAATCTAAGCAGCACAAAATCTAACTCAGAGAGATTGAAGCTCTGGGAGAGTCCTCTTGTTTTGACTAGCAACGTGAGCTCTAGGATGTCTACACTGCAAAACTACACCTTTCCATTCATATCAAGCTCACATCATCCTAGTGTGTGTTGGGCATGAATTCTGACTGTGCAAACGGCAGCTCACACTCCAGATAGCATTACTGGGAACTACCTGGATAACTCAGTGAGCAAAGATTACCTCCTAAGTGAGAAGAAATGTTCTGAACACACAACACAACAGCAGTCCACTAATTAGGTACAGTTGCCCTCTTGCATGAAAATCTAAGAAGCTACTTGTGGTTTTCGGTTACCTAAATCTTAAATACAACAACTCTAGAAAATGAAGGGCAATTTAAAAGAAAAAAAGTTTAAATTAGAGATTCAAACCTTTCCAATCCATCATATGCAGGTGCACAGTTTAACTTCCAAAATATGCATTTGCTGTTTCTGTTTCAGCTGCTTTAAATTCAGCAAATTTATAACCTCTTCCACTGAAAACCATTAAACTTATTTATATTTGGGAAGCAGCAGTCAAGAATGACAAAAGAGTCAGAGCACTCTTCTGTCATTCATCAACAATGACCTAAGACAACGAAAAGGGCAGAATAGTTTAATTAGCATGATGAAAGAAAATCTTAATCTAATTTTGCTAAGAAGCCTAATCTGGGAAACACATGCTTCTACCTGATATAATAATTTTCCTTCCTGATATATCATTGTGTTTTTCTGAGTCACCTGACTCAATGCTCAAAAATGAAATAGAAGCTTTTTCATTTCACTTCAGAATTAGACTTTTTTCTGTTCATATGCTCTTACCTGGCTAAACCTGTCTGGCCCTCGTCTTGCAGTGGGATCCTTTTTAATCCTAAACATTCTAAAGTAGCTTAAACAAATCCACAAATAATTTGCATCCTGAGCATTCTCAATATGCTTGAGAAGAGGAAGTTGCAAAAGCATATCTTTTAGCTTTTCAGTCATCATTATACATCATTAACTGGGAAAGTATGGCTAGAAAGACATTTCAGTGCAGCATAAATCCTACAGAAGGCTTTATAAATAAACGTCTTCTTCAAAAAATGTGCCTTTTTTAACAAGGTAATTCTAACTCTGACAAAAACTCACTAAACTTCTGATGCATCGGCAACTCAGAGCAAACTTCCAATATTAATATTTAAAACTTCACTTGTCTCCTTGTGAAGATAATTTGCAGCCTTCATCTTGACACATAAAGACTCTGTGAAATCTATTTCAAAGCCTAACTCTATGACAGCAGCGACAATGCATCTTCTCTAAAGCAAAAAGAAAGCAGATAACAATATTCTGTAATAGAAGGGCTACAGCATACAGGAGCCACTGAACAATGACAACAGACTCTGCTCTGAACACACTGGGAGCTAGGCATGCAGGCATGCCCAAACTACCCCAGGAGCAGAGCCAGTGGAGGTCTTGACAACATGCCAAGGACAATATTGTTTAGCTACTTACAGCTAGGTGAAAGGAATATAGCTCCTAAAAGCAGAATTTTTATGGTTCCTAGTGCCACCATGACTTGTGATTTGTAGTCTACGGGGGGAAACCCTGATCTTTAAACTTCCAAATCTAAATATGAACTTCATTGCTGCTCATCTGCCCATCTCACAAAATTATTAACTTGAACCATAATTCAGAATCACTGCATCTTAAGTACTGGTTTTGGTTTGGGTTTTCTTTTTTCATTAAGTCAAACTCTACAAAAGTGAAAAATAAAATATTTGTTAGTGCAGGACAAAAGTTTTTACTTCCATTAAAATTGAGCCTAAATCAACTCCACATAAAGATGATCACTAGATGCTAGAAAAAGTAATTCACCTGGAACTAAGCTAGTTCAAGAGATAAATGATAAAAACTTGAAATCTTAGCCTACTTAAGACATACATAGGTGTACATACACAGATGTCTTAATTTGATTTCTGCCCCTTAAAAAAATAAATTCCATGCTAGGGAATTAAGACTATACTCAGGAATGCCAAAATGAAATAAACATAATTTTGTACTCAGTTATCATAGATCAGAACAGGTATTGCTCTTATGTTGGCTGTACTGGGGTCCATCCACACTACAGCTTTCTTCATTTTGCCAAAATATTTTTTTCCTTTATACAAATGCAGGGGTGGAATAGTCCAGTGAAACTAGCTACAAACCTCATCCAAAATGGTTAAAAAGTACAGAGTCACAGTGTGACTCTTACAGTATGCAACATGTTTCCTCAGACATTTTCTCCCCCCTCTACTTGAACACTTTAGAGAGTCCAAGGTCATTAGTGCAGTTGGCCAGTATTTGCAGGAAGTTTTCCTCAGCCTGTCCCCTGTGCAGAGCTGTACATCAAGCAACATGGGCTGAACAAAACTTGCAGGGTAAGAGACAGATACAAGGTTCCTTACAGTGTAAGGGCCACTTTCTTCTGACTGCCTCACTGACAAGCACAGGTATAGGCAAACTGATTGCCAGATCAAATAATTAAGAAATAACCATGGAGACAGAGGGTTAATTGGATAAGATCTTAAGCAAGTTACATTAGTTATATATGTCTCCTTCAGTTTACCCAGTTGTATGAAGCAAAGTCACCAAAGTAAAGAAAATAATCTCAGATTAAGAATGCAGACAACTCCTTTACTAAAATGTGTAGAAACGAGGGTTTTGTATCTTCTTGTCAAAGATCTTAGCATTTTTCATTTAATGCAGAACTGAGTTATTTAAATTCTTTATTCCTACTAGATATGAAAACTAAGTTTAAAACATTCAGAAGTTCAGAAAAGTACATTTAGATTTTTGACTAAAATACAGTGCTGAAAGATAGGTTGAAACATGCAAGACTACTAAAGCTGTTAATGACAGTCATGCATGAACTCTCTGAGCTTGCTGATAAAAAAGCAGTCAGTCAGGAGTTTTTCTAAGACAGCAATATTGCATCTCTGGTCTACCAATACAGGAAACAGCCCTAGGTACTCTCTGGTGAACATTAAATTATAGAATAACTTAATTAAAAGAATACAAGAATGACTGGCCTCTATTTGCAGAAATAATTATTTGACATCAAAAAATCAAATGACAAATCAACACAAAAGTTTCTAATCATATTAAATAGATGCATTGGAAATAATTTGAAGAGCCTTATTTTCTACATGTGCCTATGATGCTGGCACCTCTGCCTCATGTTTCTTTCCTGCTGTTTGTGAAGACACTGGTATGAGCAAATAGTTCATCCTCTGTCCCTAAACAGAAAACATGGAAAGCAAAAGATGTTCTGGCTTCACATGCAGCACAAAAGCCTGTATTTAATCATTACCACTCATTACTCTTATGGCTTCATTTGTAGTTGTTAATGTGAATTTCTAATTACGATTAAAATTTCTTTTCTCTAATTATCCATACTGTTTCAGTTTCAACAAACAGGTAATTTCAGACTGGTTGTAAAACAAGAGTGGTACTATGTATCTAAGCCTGTGCTTACATTAAATGAGCCCAGGGCAAACCTTTGTCATTTATTAGGAATAATTGAGGCTATTTTAAATCTATTTGAAAATTGATTTGCTAGTTCTGTGCAATTATTTTTGAGGCCTAATTAAATGAACAGTCCCACTGGGCTTCTCCTTACTATTACTCCTGTATGTTCATCACTGAACTTGCATAAATAAGACAGGCACTGTACACTTTGCTGATTTAAAATTATGGGTTTTAATGATAATTTTAAACATGATCTTGTTTTATTCATGCAACTAAAAAGCTGACTCATCAAAACCACTGTTTCATTTAAAAGGTTCTTGTAGTTTAATAGAAACCATACAAGTAGTTCTTGTGCTTTTCAAATACCTATGATAATACTTTTTGAAAGAAAGACAACTTTAAAGCATACTCTGAGCACCTGTCATTAACCTGTAATTATGTGGCCTGTTTGGAAGCTAAAGCTGCCAGTGATGCCTAGGCAAAGACTGAATACAGGGTAATCCTCGTCACAAGAAACTGCACAACATTGAATAGAAAATCCTATTTCCTCCATCATTCTACAGCTATTTCTCGCTGTTATTTCTTTGGATATGTTGATCTGAAAACACTTACTTAATACTACATCCCAACTCCCCATTCACAAAAA
>VZTB01002459.1:213669-271492 GCA_013397245.1 Thryothorus ludovicianus
AAAAAAAAAAAAAAAAAGGCTTTCATTCCAATTCAGAAAAAAAACCACGAATTTGCTTGTATCACTGTAATTTTTTTTGAGAACTCAGAGTGTCTGAACACTGTCAACAAACCTATAAAACTACAAGGGCTATTACTCTCACCTTTTTCAATTAAATGTTTATCTCATCTAAGAATCCTACACCTGGATATACAACATACACCCAGTTTGCTGAGTGTATATCAGTGCTATACAGCTGGACTGTGAAGAGCAGACTGAAGTAGTTGCTAAAAACAACTCAACTGGCATTACAGAAAGATCATATAACTTTAAAGGAATATATCATACTGATTCAGCTTTAAAATCAAGAAAAGGTTATAGAAAATGCCATACTAAGTCTATGAAAAATCAGGCAGTTGGCAATTCCAGCTCCCTAGCCCTCATGAAAATGCAATTTCAAACAACAAAAAAAAAAATCTTAAGCAAGTTAAAAGGCTATTTTTTTAATTAACCACTTGCAAAATAATTCAGATATGCTTTAAAATTGTTTTATAGTATTAACACTTCATGATTTATTTTTACTCTGGCTTTTCCTAGTCAAGAAGCAATTTCTATATTTAGTCAATGTCAGAATCAGATACAGAAAATATAAGAGGCTATGAACTGATGCAAAAATTACTACTTTAACTAAATGGTTCTCACGCCTAAATTCCAGATAGATGGGAAAAGCATTTCATTTTATTTACCTGTTTTTCTTGGAGCTTAGAAATTATTAAGGAGAATTAATTAAAAAAAACACATTTCTCAAACCTTTAATGTTATTATTGCACAACAAAACCAGAGAAAGCTTACCAAAAGGAGTTAAAAAACACATCCAGATAGTGAAATTTCAGAACCACCTCAGTCAATGATAATTTTGGAAATTACATTTCTGCTTTCAATAAAATGATCATTTCAATCACATGTATGAAACTTTGGTTGGAATTACAGAGGAAAAAGAAGAATCACTATGGACACTTCAGAAGAAAACACAGCTTGATGAAGGAGGTCTTCATGAAAGATTTTTTTAATTAATAGATTTCTTCAAAACTACTTAATTCAGAATAAAATACATATTTTTAAAGCAGCTGAACATATAAATAATTTTTATTAATCTGTCAGATCAAGATTTGAGCTTCTAGAGAGTGCTATCAGAGACAGAGTAATATTTCTTAAGCAAAATACAAATTTTTTAAAATACAGTCTTTCAAAGCCAAGCTGTCTCATGGGTTTTACTGATCATTTGTAATATGATGGTCCTGACACTAAAAATGCAATCCCCTGTACATTTCAGAAACACAGAAGTTCAATGGAAACCTGATCTCTGAGATCCCAAATGGATCTTCCAAAACAGTATTACAAAAGTGGTCAAAATGTTTTTTTTCAAAGAAGAAGAAAAGTAAAATTTCAAAATTCAACAAAAAAAAAATAAAAGAGATTCTGGTCAGTACATGGGCTGAGATTTAAAAGAAGAAAACAGATGCAGAAGATGGAAAATAAAGAAATAGGTTAGCTTATACATAGGTAACTCAGATACAAAAGTGAATTGTAGCCAATAACACATTTTGCCTTCACAAAAAACAATCACAAAAATATCAGCTATAACAGAGTTATGATATATTCATCCACCTAACAAAAAAGTGGTGTTCCTCTAGAGAACACTTACATTTACTCCAAAATATTGTCATTTAATTCTAAAATCTGAAAAAAAACGATTTTTTTTTCCTAAATTGGTGGATCTTTCTTATGTTATCTGTTATTAATGGTTTTAAATCTAAATTTGTCTGGTTGGAAACCTCTTTTCTGCACTTGTTAGATGATCCCAAACATTATATAGCCACATCACAGAAGCAGGTCATTTTAGAAGCAGCTACTGTTGACCAAGGATGAAACCTTTCTTAAAAAGTAAAATATAATTATCCTTCAAATACTGATGAATGAAAGAATAATTACAAGAAATGTGTCAAATTACAATGACAGAAATAATTTTAGGGTAAACAATGGTGATTATCTTGGTGATTCCTGCATTGCTTTCTGCACTGTGGTGGGGGAAGACTGAAGGAGGCAAGCTGATCCTCTGTTAATATTTCAGCACCTAGAGAACAGAAATACTGTATAAAAACTTCATTTCTAGTCTCTTGGTCCTTGAAATTGCTCTGAGTCATTAAACTCCATTAAATACAGAAGTAAAACTGCTACTATCAAAATAAATTTTTACAAGTGACTTTTAAATCATGTTCTTGTACCAAAAAAAGGTTGTTAATTGTATTACAGTATGGAAAGCTTTCAGTATCAATTCTATTTGGCATTTTAAAAAATAGGCTGCTGATGTAATACAGTAATGTAGTATTATATGACAGATGGACTGGTTTCACAGTAGTCTGTTCACCCTCTGTTACACAACTTACTTGAAAACAAATATTTTATTCTTACCTAACCTGAATAGATAGAAAATACAGTTGGGTATGTTCTGGCTATGTCAGTTCTTAAAACATGTTGAATTCATCCATTTTCACTTAAAGAACAATGTAAAAGAAATGAAAACAAATTAAATACTGAACTATTGACCTGCCAATGAACAGTACAGTTAATTAATGGATAGAGTGCACAGAAAACGAAGTCATGTTATATTCCCTATGCAATAATAATAAAAAAACCCACCAAAAAAACCACAAAACACCAAACATATCAGGAAGGGTATTGAAATAAATGAACTAGAACATTTAAACCTTTTTATTTTTCATAAAAATTTAGCTACCAGCATTCTAATAATGCCAGTTCATTTTCCCTCCTTACTAAAAGTCTTGTCATCATCTCCCCTTTGAGCCAGCAGAAGCTCCAGGCCTGATCATCTTTTTATTCCTCTTGAGAAGATCACACACACTCTAGTACTAATTTTCATGCTAAAAGAAAAATTATTTTATATGGCTTTTTTATATTGCTAGTAACAATTCAGGAAGTGTAATGCAAACTATAGGTTTATGTAAGCCAGGCAATGCATACAAATATTAGCTTGTCCTTCAGCAACAAAAATTATGCATTTGTGCATGTCAAGCAAATTTTTTTCATCTTTTATTGAGCATGCAAATTAGTCAGGCTTTTCATCACTCAGAGCATCAGAAGATTTAAGAAAAATAGTTCATAGGTCTTATTCAGCATGGAGTAATAAAAAATTAGTTATATATGTCTTTTAAAAAACCATTGGGGTAAATTTATGTGAAAATAAACAGTTTTTTCTGCATTGGTTTTTACATTTCTAAAATATATTTTAATTTGATTATGGAAAAACACTCAAAAATGTGAGTATTTGCTTTGAAACAAAATTATAAAATGCAATTTAAATAAGGAATAGCATTTTGCAAAGAATGCCAAAACTGCCACCATTTTATCTATTATTTCTCAGCATTTCCAGAGTTATTTCTGTATAGGATTCTAACTGTATCGGCCAGACTCTAAGACAAATTTAAAATCTTATTTTCCTAGAACAGAGGAAATGTTTCTATGGCATTCATAAAGTCCTGGCATTCTTCTATAGATTACTTAAGTCATAGAAAAACAACTTGATTAACAGAATGTAGCCCATTGCTTCCTTTAGGAGATTTTTGGAGGAGAGCTAGTCGGAATTTTGATATGGGTTTTTGATCCTAAACAATGAATGGGTAAAACAGTAATAAAAAGTTCCTTATTTACAAATGAAAACTAAGTTAGCCATACCCTTTGACCAAAGTAGTCTTTCACAGGAGTTTTCTTAAAAGAAATCACTGCTAAAGAGCAGCAGTGCCAGTGCACACCTAATTCCACTTTACACAGTTACCTTACAAACACAAGCCAAGACTTCTTGGCTTCATCGCTTATAATTAAATTTACCTGATTTCATTCTTCACCCACTGAAAAAAGACATAGTTTGCTCTCAATCCCACTCTAAATTGCTGTACTTTCACAAGGATCCTCTGCCACGCAATGATTTAGGAGCAATTTCAGTAGAGGCTTATTTATCAAAGCACTTAAACAGTTTGTAAACATTAGGGCTGAAATTTTCTCAGAAAATGGAAGCAACTAAATACCTAACTCATTAAGAAACAGTGAACTGGCATATCAAAAGACAGTGGGTGACACAGTGATGAGTGTGTATGTTCCAGTGCTTTGTGAAATAGGACCCCATTCTAATGTGCCTTTTTCCAATTTATATTTTGACTGGTTGCAGCATAATTAGGAAAAGCAGAACATATTTTATCATACTTCCTTTCAGTTGTATGCAGCAATTGCATCAGCTCTAGTATCCCATTTGACTTGGACTGAACGAATTAAGGAAATTTAAAATAGACTATGTACCTTTGTCTAATTTAATTTTTCTCTGTTTTTAAAAACATGACATTTGTCTCACAAATTTATGTTACAGTTTCCCAGAAAAAACAACCATACTTTAATTTCCTTTGGAATAAAGAAAGCAGAAAAGGCTATCTTGCCATCAAAACACTAGACCTTTTGAATTCTCATGATTTAGACACTTCAAAGCAAATCAGATCTGGATGTTCTGTAGTTGTCCAAATTAGTAATAGTTTGACATTTACAGTATCTACATTTTATTTTCCTTTGCAGTCATTTGTATTTTGATTAGAAACATTCGATGTCTTTATTGTCAAATTACATTTGCACCACAAAAGAAAGTAGAGCAGCAGTCATTAACAGATTTGAAATATGTGAGCTCTGAGAATTGTGAATAATGGCTATAAAACCATTTCTTTATTCTACCTGATACACAATTGGGAAAGGAGATATTCTTTTGTTATAAAGAAGTTTTGGTGTTCACATACTACTATATGTATGCAATGAGATTACATCAGTACTAAAATCAGACACACTGCAACTTAACAATCAAAATATGAAAATGGATTTAAGTGAATTAAAATTAAAAAACATAAAACTAAAATAAATCAGAATTAAAGCCCACAGATTCATTTGTGAAATTATTTTTTACTCTAGGAAAAAAAAATAGGCAAAACACTGCAGGAAAGAATTATGGAACTCTATTTCATGGTCAAATTTTTTTTGCCCAAAGGACAAACTCATTCTAGTTATTTGATGCAGTGAGCACTATATATGACAGAATGCTCACTGGAAGTTTGAATGCCAAACCCACCTTTCTGTCAGCCATAGGGGTGGACAAGACGTTCTCAACTCAACCTCAAATGTCTCAACTGATATGTGGTTGGTTAATTTGAATACTCTAAAAATTCAGAATCTCTGTAATAGATCCAGTTGGATCAAACTGGTAACATGAATGAGAACAATTTTCATAGAAAATTGTTTTGAACAGAAAAGCTTGATTGCAATAAAGCCAGTTCACACTTGAAAAACCACAAGTCTTTCAAAAGAGATTTTTTTCTGTCATGATTTTATCTGTTTTACCAGTTTAAAGGATGGAAAGTAACCAGGTTTAACAACTGAAGCACTACTTTAGTTAGTCCTGTATCTGTGTTAGGAAGCATTTAGAATGACCTGTCTCATACTACAAATATATTAGCTAAGAAAAATTGCTAGAAGAAATTAAATTCTTACTAAAAAAACCCTATATTTTCCCATAGAAAGTGATTACACTGGAAAAGATCTTCACTCTAATAAATTAAAATATAATAGAGGTAGTGTGCAAGCACCTACACCTTTGAAGCAGAAACCACAGGTTCCTACTTTTGTCTGAAAAGAAGCAATACATTAAACAATCAGTCTTTACCTGGAAAAATTAAAGAGCTGCAGATGTGCACAAATACAGAAAACCCTAATTCTGTTCTTTTAAATGGTTTCAAATAAGGTCAGAGAAAAGTAAAATACCCTCATACAGATAAGATTCCTCTGGCATTTGGAAAAAACAGAACAAGGGACATTTAGCACAGCAGTCACTTAATAAGGACTTCAGAATCCTTGTTTTTCTTCACCTCTTTGCTACCAACTGGCCTTTGACAAGTTACTGTAACTGCCAGTGGCTGAGAATTGTGAAAGACAACTAAGAAAACAAACATTCAATAAAAAACTTTCTAAGGCTTTTGATGTGCTGGAGCATTGTAATTCTAGATAAAATTGAAGCATACAGATTTTAAAACAGACTGCAGTTTCTTTCTGTTCTAGAAAGCTGCAGAGTCCTGACATTTTTCCCCACCCTGTATCTTCTCAGAGACATGAATCAAAGTCTACTGTAGTCAGTGAAGTAATTTCCTTTGATATTTCAGGAATAAATATTAGCATCACTAGGCATTGGGCTTCTAAAATATTAAGTACTTCATGACTGTCACAGCACATCCTCCTTTTCTATCAAAAGCTAAACTATTTATAAAGTTCTAGAAATTAAAGATGTTGCGTTCCATGCACAAACCCACAAAATTGTATTTCTGTACGATCCCCCCTTACAATTAACTTAACATCTTCAATGTTGATGTCTTGAATTCATCTAATATATTAAATTTTTCTGAGAAGTTCATTATTCTGAAGGAGAATGTTTAAAGACATATTTGTTTACTGTATGCCTCTTTGTTCCATCATTACCTTATCACATCCTGTAGCAGTACATGATGTTGCAAGAGAAACATAAGGAATAACTTGTACACTGAAATAGCTTTAAAAGGCTTTTATGTGTTAGACAAAGCAGAAAGGGAGGAGGGAAACACAAAGAGGGCAAAGGAAAGATTCATGTTCATTATCTTTTCATCTCCTTTGAAACTGCGTAGATCTGCATTTTAGTTAATGGTCATCATACACACCCTTACTAGGATTAATTTTTTTCATAATCCTCCTTAAAGATAATAAGACAGAATCTTTGAAGCCTAATACTGAAAAATGAAGTTACAAAAGTATTCACTGTCCCATAACATTTGGCAAGACCTCCCAAAATCCTGCATCCAGAATAAATCACTTAGGCAACAGCAGTGTATTCTTAAACCTTATTTTAAAGGAAAACATTATTTACAGATCAAATAAAGCTGGTGTCTCAGGAAATCTTGTAACATCAAAGACCCCAGGTCTGATTGTTATGACAAAAATGACAAATTCTGACAAACATAAACATTACATTTTAATCATTCCCCACTCTAAAACAGCCTCCACCAGAGAGTGACCATGGCACTTTTGGTACTATATCAAATACTTTATAGATCTGTAATAAGAACTACTGTTACATGTTGAGATTTAAGGCAAAAAGATGCTAACTAAAGAGGATGGAGACTGTAAATTCTGAGCAAATCTGCTGAGATTAGACTGCAGGCAGCAGTGACTTCTAAGGTAGTATAAATGGGTAAAAGCAATAAAACCATTTAATCTCTGAATGCTACATATCCAGTGTAGATAGGCTGGTATCAGGGCATTCATGACACACTTGGCTCAGGAGCAGTCTTGAACATATTAATGCCCACTGTATACCTTGCAGCCTAATGCAGACTGAATTGAAGACTTCTGCATCAGTATCCTGTTTTCAGCTAGGTAGAGTTAATTCCTTCTCAGTAGCAATTACAGTGCTGTGTTTTGGATTTGTAACGAGAATGGTGTTGGAAACACACCGATATTTTGTTTTTTTACTAAGTCATGTTTATCCCAAGTCAAGGACTCTTTTCTTGTCTCGTGCCTTGCCAGTGAGGAGGTCCACAAAAGAAACTGGGAGGGAGCACATTTGGGACAGTTGGCCCAAACTGATCAAAGGGATATTCCACACCATAAAAAATGTCATGCCTGGTATATAAATGAGGGGAGTTATCCAGAAATGCAGCCAATCTGGGTTCAGGAAGAGGGATGTGGCATCAGTCAGCAGGTGATGACCAATTGCATTGTACATCAGTTGTTTTTCCCTTTTTAAAATCATTATAATTTACCATTATTGTTGTATTTTACTCTATTTTCAATTATTAAACTGTTCTTATGTCAACCTACAAATTTCACTTTGATTCTCCTCCCCATTCCACCACGGTGAGGGAGCAGAGAGGTATGGGTTGAGCAAGAGGCAGCATAGTGCCTAATTTCCAGCTGGGCTTAAAACACAGTAATCAGGAGATCAGGTTCCATTCTGAGTTCTTTTTGTCCTTGGTAACATTTGTAAACTCACAGAAGTGAACCTAAACCTTGGCTTAAATTGAGGAATTAGTTCTACAACATCATTGAAAGTCTGACATTCATTCCTAAGCAGTAGTCCATTCTCCATACCAAAGTAGTTGTGAGCATGGCTTAAAAACATTTGATGCAAAAGGGCTTTCTTGAAGATGTTGGAATATTGTATTGGGTTTAGATTTCTTATCAAACCATAGACTTAAAATTCTAAAATTTTTGTTATATTTATGAATCCACACAGTAATCACTTGCACATTGAACTGAACGTTCCAAATAAAACACATGCAAAAAATCCACAGACACAGAAAGTTCATTAGGAATAATTATAAGATCAATTTGACCCCAAAAGGAGGCAGTTATGGTTTGCTTTATTTCCTCTTTTTATTATGTCAGTTAGGGTTCTTATCCTGTGAGACCACCCCCACTGTGTGCTCTAAAGGAGTTGTATCAATCAACTGGAAAGTGAGAATCAGAATTTGTTCCATAACATGCATAGCAAAATGAGAAATTTAGACTTTATTTTAGGGCCCAGGTTATTCCAAGATTACATACTCCAAATCAGATCATAAAACTGTCATTTTTTACCAAAAACTCAAAAGCAGCACAGTGCATTCCCTTTGATAGCCCTCAGAGACAAAGCAATTAAAAGATAAACCAGGTGCCAAAAAATAGAAAAACACGTAGTAATTCCCATAGTTTGTAACAACTGAATATTGTTGCTGGTAAACCAATAATCCCACAAGATTACTGCATCAGAACACCTCACTCATACACAAAATAAATTTTTTTCACACTCGTAAAGCAGTAAGCCACACTGTTGAAATCTATTGAAATTTATTTTGAAATAAATTTGAAATACAGGGCTGAGCTCCCTCTGGCCTTGCCCCAAAGCCTGAGTGAGGGTACAGCCCCACCTCAGTCCCTCTGCAGGGACATGGAGGCAACTGGGACAGGGCAGTACCTGAGGGCTGCTCTGAATACCAAACTGCTTTTGCTGCCTCTTCTCTTGCATCCTTGCCAAGCACATACATAAAACAATAATTAGTTCTTAGCCTCACTAATGCTCTCCTAATGTCATCTCAGATGCTGTCAAATCCATGTCTCCAGCACTAAAAATCAGATTAATATAATTAATAAGTGATTAATGTAGTTTATTTTAGAACTTCAGGCATTACAGCAAGGCTCATATAATTAAAACATCCACAGTAGTTTTGTTACATTGATTACAAGCTTAACAGCATTTAAAACATTTAACTTCTCTAGATTTTTAAAATTTAACTTGCAGAAGTAAAAACAGTATTGTTCCCTCTTCTGACTATACATAAATAATAAATATCTAGAGAAGATGCAGTGATGAAAAAGTGAAGTGTGGAAAAGAACGAATGAAATGATGGAATGTGGTCCGTGAAGGAAAGGGTTAAACATCTGCACCGAAAAAAGGAAGGATCGAGATTACCAAATAGGTAGAGGACAGATGTGAAAGACATGTATGTCCTAGGCAGAGGAGTTTAACTAGATGATCCTAAAGGACCCTTTCAGTAGCCTTTTGTGATTCTACTGACCGATGAAAGGCAGAAAAAATGAGAGAATTAACATTTTGAGTGACACATGAAGTAAAAAAATTAAATTATATTAGGTAAAAGGTTTAAGGCAAAGAAAGAAATGAGTACATAAGTTGTGAGACATAATTTCAATTTAAACAAATAAAATAGATGGTTATTCCAGCTTCTGCAGCTGAACATGAGAGTTCTTAAAATTTAAATTATCTTTATGTTACCTATACTGGGAGCAAAGCACAGCTTTCAGTGCTGTTGCAAGAACCACAATTTCAGTTATTAAAGATGCATAATACTATACTATTTTAAACATATTATTCAAATTCAGGTCATGTTTCCTCATCCTTGGTATCCTCAAAATTTCACTGCAAAAAGTTTGGCGGGGTGTGACTGATTTTGAGAGCCTTAGTAACTATTTAATGGCTCATTCAGGATGATGCATTACAGAGAAGGATGATGCATTACATATACATCATGTCTTTTGTGCAGACAACTGAAAACAGTTCATACATGGAAGAAAGAAAATGAGGTCGGAAGAAAATGAGGCAGTGGTTTTATGATGAAATCAAGTAATAATGAAATTAATCAACAAAAAAATAGAAACACTTTTTGAAGACAACCTACACAGCTGTGCCTGCTGACACATAATGCAGACACAAAAATGTTTTCAGTATTTAGATGTCAGAACTTTATCATATGTTCATCCTGTCCCCATCCAATCAAAACCTTTGAGAACCACACCACTGATCTTCTAAAGCTATTTTAATGAACACTATTTTTTTTTAAATGTATCATTTAAATCTTTATGCAGTAATTCCATTTTATATTACTAAGGTAGAAATTATTTTAAAATAGTACATTTTGTTTCAAAACCATATTTTTTCCAGACACAGCAGTATAATTATTTCTGCTAATTTTCTGACTAAATGAGACAAAAGCATCTTTGCTATAAACTAAGAACAGGGGTGCAAAAGGACAATGAACAATCAAGTGAAGAAGGGGTGGAGCAGATGGGCAAACAAAAGCTGTCTGGGATTTATCAGACACAAGAGTCCTTGTAATCAGCAGCACAGGACTAAAATGATCCCACCTCAAACATGCCCACTTAAATAAGGATGCACCTACAGGACAGCATTGTGAGGAAAACCCCCTTGCCTTTCCTAGGAAATCAGCACAGGGTGCCTCTCTGAAGCACCTGTACACCAACACAAACAGCAAGAGAAACAAGCAGGAGGAGCTGGAGATCTTGTTGTTCCCAGGAGATTTTTAGAGGACAATGATGGTAACTTCTTGACAGAGATAATCGACAATCTAAGGGCAAGTGCCCTTTCGAGCTTCACAACCTCTCAAGAAAAAACTGGTTGGGGGAAATCTTGGCAGCAGTGACCAAGTCTGATCATCTCACAACATGCACTTCCTCTTTCCTCAGAGTAATTTTTTATGGAGAAACAATATATGCATTTTGTATATAAGCCACTGAAGAAAATTCTCCACACAAATACAAGCAGGCCCTGCCCTGCTCTGCAGTAACAATCAGCCAAGTAGCCACGTGAACACAAAGGCAAGAACCTGACAGAGCCAGACTCCAGACCCATGGCTTTTTTCAATTTGGGATTAGTGGGGGGCATAAGTCACTCATATTCACCTACAAAGGACAATACAGCTCTACTATTAGTAACTTGGTAAAGGTTGTCAAATAAATACAGAAAAAGCAATAAACTTAATCCACACTTCACAAGAATAGACTATAAGCAAGTCAAACCTCTTTCCCTCATTGTGGTGTCTGTCAGTACTTGCAACCATCATATCCCAGGTTTTGAAGCAATCTAATTTTTGGGACTGCAAAGACTGAGACAATTAACTTGAATTCAAAAAGGTCTGCCATAATTTAAAAGATATAGAATAAAATAAAATGTAGAAAACATCTCTATTTTCATATTTTTCATCATTCTTCCAATCCTACTGGACAAGAGGTATCTTTAATATCAGCTTCAAAGGCTCAGGTGCGAAAAAGGCTTTTAGATTCAAAAATCCTTCTCTCAAGTCATACACATAAATGTCACAAACACACACATACAGAAAAAAAAGACTCCATTTGAAATTGATTTTAGGTTTCTATGAACTCCACCTACATTATTCTTATTACTTTCTGACCACTCCAGACTTTCTTTACTGTTGCTTAAAGCTGCAAGATAATGAAGCTCTTGCCTATCTGTCCTTGAGTAGAATACTGTTCAAGTCTTCTCCTCTTTGTCCTGGCTTTGAATCTCCAAATTTAAGGTTTACTTTTTTTTGCATATATTGTAGTTGATTTTTATGCTTATTTTATACTTGTAGCTTACCAGTTAACAAAACTTATTTTGAGGCTAAATGTTCAGTTCGTTAGATAAGCTATATGATCAAGTTGTTAAATAACAGTGCAAAGAATAAAACACATCCCACTAAAAAATGATTTGCCTTTACTGCAGCACATGTTACCATGGAATTCATTTTCATTTCAGTCATAATAAAGAATTATTCCCAAGGCAGTTATGGGCTTATAAAATTCATAAATTCTTTTTTACTTGTCAGCAGAGCCTCTCACCTAATAGTATGCAAATTTCCTTTTGGATTTAATTTTGATTCATAAACTCTTTTAATCAATTAAGTGTAATTGAACTAAAAATTATAGCAATACAGGAAAGCTTGCTCAGATAGGAAGTTAAATGAGATGATCAATTCCTACCATAACAGAGCAATTCTTCCAAATATTTGATTCAAGTTTCACAGCTTTCATTAGACACATGCAGGATTTTTAGATTTTTTTTTTTTAATTGTACAATGCAATTCAACCCCAATATTTACAGCCAGTCTTATCAATAGTTCCATATAAAAGTGGGCCACTATCTGTCTGAGCATCAAATTCAGCAACTGTTTTTCCTCTCTGTGCCTCTCTGCTTTTCCAAATGTAACCTACTCTTCTTTCCTTTCAAACTCTCATTGACCTATGTGCCTTCTAGTGTCTGGTAATACATCCTTGAATTCAGCTAAGGTGTCAGCCCTTTTCATCCAAATTAACAGCACACAGGACTCTTCTCCACTCTCCAGAATTCAAATTGTGACATGTCCGGGCCCCCACTTAGTAAGTATCCCCCATGTCATTGATTTTTCAGGTAGGGACTACAACTGACTTCTTCAAATCAAGTAAAATAATTTGTTTGTAAATCACACAGAAATATCTTTCAAGTAACATTTCAAAATTAAGACAGCTACTGCTAGACAGATGGTTGAGCTCTGTTCCAACTCAATTATTTATCATTTTGTAGTTACGTAGATTGATTTCTGCAGTTTCTTTTAGGTGCCTGAAAAAAAAACAAAAATCTATAATTGACAGATAATGAGCCAGCTAATGAACACTATGGAGTGCACATACTGCAGGATGTACTGCTTCAGAGTGAGAAAAAAATACCAGAAAAAACAGCATAAAAAACTTGTGGTGATTTCTTTTTAATTATTATTAATGGAGATCTTGCTCGCTCCTAAGTACAAAGAACTGACTAGTACTGGTAATGAATCCTCTCAGGAAATCATTTCAGTTCAGGTCTCAAGCTAGAAGTTTTCCATTTTGTTTGTGCTAAATTCAGGCCTTTTTATGAAGACATTGTTGCCACTCACTTTCTTTCACAACTGAACCACATCACAAGCTTCTTATATGCAAATAATTAAAGAGACAGTCCTTACAAGAAAAGGGAGCATAAAGGAGAAGAAAAGAAAACAGCAAGTTGGTACACCTAGACAAAAAAATCACGTACTTCATATACTTCCAAAAAACTACAAATACACACTCAGAAAATATAAATATAAATTAGTTTGTGCTCATTTACAGAAGGATAATCTCAATAGGACTGTACCAAAAGACTAAACAAGCATGAAGCATTTTTCAGACATTAATATTTTTCAAAAAGACATTTTAAAATGCAATTTTATTCTAGTATAAAATAAATATGCCCTACATGCATAATTTCAAGGCAACCCAGGCTTAACTCAAGATGCAGCTCCAAAAGAATGAGATTTTGTAAAATAAACTCAATGAATATTATATTTCTTATTCAGAGCTGAGCACCGCCTCTTATTTAAAATTTCCCACTTTCTGCTCCTTCTACTGAAAAAGAGGGGTTTTGTTTGGTTGAGTTTTTTTACTTTTTTAAAATTTCAATTCTATTGTATTTAAAGTAAGTCACTAGATACCAATATAATTATTAAGTATTAGATAGTTTTACATATTATAAAAGCAATGTGAGTTTCTCTTAATTCAGAATTATGAAAATTAAATGGAAGAATATTTTATTTCAAGTCTAGTTTTGGTTTTTATTGGTAAAATTGAGTTAAAGAATTCTAAATTTCAACCAGTCACAATCACTTAGTATGACAAAGGTAATTTATAACTTTTTTGCAGCAACACAAAGTGTCTCCACAATGAATATGAAATACTTTGGCAGGATAACAAGCTCTATGAGTGAGTAATTCTGCATACTGAAACCCTGACTATTTCAAATTTTCTTCAATGATTTTTTCCAAACAGACACTATTCAATTTTACAGACCCTGAATGCTATGGCCTCCCACTGCCAGATAGAGACAGATTCAGGGCCCCTGTTTTCTGCCCTGTCTCACAAGGAGGGTCAAGGTACTTCAAAGCTTTAAAAGAATAATATGGTTGTCAAGGTTGTAGCTGCAAACATCATATCCACTGATATCAGTGGAAAAAAAATATTTCATTTCTGATTTTATTTTAGGACTTCCAAGCAATGAAAAAACAGCAACTGAGAACTGATTTGGCAAGTAGCTAAACTAAGAGATTGAAACCTTCAGAGCATAAGAATCAGAAAGTTACTTAGTAGAGCTACCACTGATGAAGACCATTTCTATTATGTAATCTATGTAAAAGGTTTATAAAACCTGAGATTTTTTTTTTCATGCCACACTTTCTCTACTGCTGATGACTTTCACATCCTTGTCTATGCTGAATCAATCACTTTGATGCTGTATGCACTAATGTAGGGACAGAAAGCCCAGTAAGTGACAGCAAATTACTGTGGGGCAAAAGTTTGCACTCCTTGTCAGCATTGTGTTCCAAACAGACAGATATTGTACAAAGCAACACTACCTAAACCCATTTAAACTATTGATTAAGCCAGGCAAATTATTTGATGGCAAGAGGAGGATCCATCAGTAGAAAGACCAGAGGTATTCATTCCCATTCGTTTGTAATTCTGAGTTTTAATAGATTTTCATTGCCTCTTTTTCTCTTACTTGCCTGAAACACCAGAACACATTTTTCTTCTATTGTACGACTCTCAGCTTCAATATTTAATTTACCAGCCCCAGGAAAAATCTCAAAAGTAAGAGCAGATAGAATGACAGAATATCTACCAATAAAATCCAAAGCATAGTGTCATTTGTAATTTGACTTACAACACATTTTTCCATGCCAAGAAATCAAAACAACAGACAGAAACAGAGAACACCTCACTACAGTTATGGAAATAGAAACACACGAATACAATGCTTATTGGAATTCCCTCTGTCACATTTACATAGTGGTGAGCATTTTACAGGTACACTTCCATTTTCTGTGCAAACAAGACTGAAAGAAATAGGAATTTAGTTGGAGACACAATGTGATAAAGAGACTTCAAGTACAAGTTAATGGCAATATCGTGTTCCTGCCTATTCTTACAATTACATTTCAATATTAATTGTACTCTTTTACATATGTTATGCATACATGATTATATACAGCATCAAAAAAGTATAAACAATAATAATATGAATTATTTAGTAGTATCTATTATAATACTAATTGTAATAAAATAATTGAAATATTAAAATCCTTTTAAACAGTTTACCCATAAAAACTCAAACAGGAAGAGACTGCTTAGCTTCTATCTAAGAACCTAATTGCTCCAAAATCCAAAAGAAGGAATCTGTTTTAGAGACAGCACATAAATGTGTTTCTTTTTGAAGCCACATCATACATTCCTATTAAATCCTAAATCTCTGTATGTAAGACCTTGAATTACTCCACAGGGTGTTCACTTACTATGCTGTGAGAAAAATTGCACATGAGCTCCTAACAAGAGGCCCTGTAAGGATGCACATACTCCTCCTGCGTGGGTGTCGCGGATGGAGCGACGCACTGCACTTGTAAGAGAGAAGTAGCAATAACTTTGTTGATACAAAACAGCAATTTAACAAAGCTGAATAGTAAATGTTTCAGAGGTTTAGCAAGACTTAATGGCAAAGTGCACTTCATCATTTGCTCTAGAGAAGAGGGTCAGACAAAACTAAGAAAGGATCGCCTCACTCTCTAAACTTTCTGAGGGAGTTTAAGGTGTGCTGGATGCAGACCTAATCCAAGACTTAGCCAATTGTTTATGTCTAAAGAATTATATGTGTACAATCAACCCTTTATAACACTTAGAATTCAGTTTCAGCACATTTATTCTAATTCACTTACTGACTCAGCCCAAAGCAGTAACTTTAAGAGGTGTCTCAATTCAAGGGAAGATTCTGGTGTGCAGCCTTCTGCCACGCACGAGAGTTCAGTAGGCCCTGGGCTGTCCACTATTTATAGAGTAAGATGATTTGCTTATAGTCACATTCATGTACCAGCTGTAGTTTGGTTGGCACACACTCAAATAGCCCTTAGGTGTTCAGCAAGGCTTATGGCCCTAACTACTGTGTTCTGTATCTTCCCAGAGTCCAGCTCAAGCCAGAGACAGCCAGTCAGACACCACTGATATCTTGTACTCAAGCAGGAATAAAAAGAGCAGGAGGAGGCAGTGGGCGCACCATCATAGTGAACAACTTAGCAGTGCCTTGAATTTTGAGTGTCCTTTTATGTTCTCAGTATTAGTGTCTAGTGCACAGAACTCCCTACAGTTTTTTAACACCAGGAAGAAAGACAACAGGAATTGTTCATCTTCCAATTTCTCAACTCCTCCTGGTCTTTATCTCACTACCAGAAGCCCTTCAAGCTGAGACCTCAGTCCTACTGCCAGTCCATTTCAAACCACCACAGCTTTCTACCTGAGTCTAAACTCAAGTTTTATGAAGATGTACAACACTTCAGTAAACCATAACTGAAAATAGTCTTTGCTTTAATATTTCGATTTGAAATTTGAATGTTTCTACATTTATTGCTTTAAGTGTTATCAGCTTCTTAGTAGCTGCCATAATTAGGCATAGCACTCCATATGGATTGATTCTTATTTTTTTAAGTTTCAAATGTTGTGGTTTTGCTGACAGATAAATGAGTCATCAGTCTGTCAAATAAAAGAGAGCAAAAAGATAGGTAAGAAAATCTGTTTTTTCAAGGAGGTCATGGAATAAGTGGGATTTTAGAGAAATTAATATACTTTTTATAAAGCTGCTTCAAGTTCAAGAAACAATTACCTGGCACTGTAGCCATGTATGCCTTAAAAATGCTGACCACAGCAGATGCCCAGGCTGCACTCAGCCGAGGCTGAGGATGGCACTTCAGAGCCCAGCATGACACACTGGTGTTCTCACAGCCTGCAGCAGAGACCTGTGTCCAAACAGAGGGATGTCCTCCCCACACTCAAGCTCATAGCAGTGGTGCCTACACTGTCATCATTCAGCCTCCCTTTTAACCCTGAAAGATTTCTGTGCTTCAGCACCACCCAGCTAAAACTCACATCATGTAAAGCCTGGGGGAAACTTCATGGAGTGCAGCAAGCACAGCTGAAGGGGAGAGCACAGGTACCCCATCTTCCTTTGCTCCATATGACTGCATATTCACATAGCCTTAAAGCTCTCCTCCATTAAAAAGAAGATACAACCAGTTTGGGGGCACCTTAGTGAACTTGAAATGAGTCCATTAATGGTCTTTGTTATTGTTAATCCAAAAACTACAAAGGAGAAGAAAAGGCATTTGCTTTCAGAGGGTGAAGGATACCTCACATGCAAAGGCATTTAAAGCATTTGTTTCCAATTGTGCCATTGACAGCTATAAAAGGTTACTTTGTTCCTCCCACAAATTCGTTGGTGACACAGGATACAAACACGTGCTCATATAAAAACTAAAAAGAGGGATTCACAACAGACAAACCCTGATAATCAGCCCATTCTCTTTCCCTCAAATGCAAGGTAAGAGTCTAGAAAACCATTCACATCTACACTAAATATTTCTCTCCAAAGACAGCATTCAGCAGCAGAGCACCACATTTGCAAAACTTTCCTTCACTTGCCCGATTTGCTTTGTTTTTATGGTCAAATTGTTGCACCCAAGAGTGACTTTTTATAAGCTCAGACTGAGCCAGTGTGTGGTCAGAGGTCAGAGCTGTGAGGTACCTGAGCTACGCATGAAAGAAGCACTGATATTTAACTGAGTTAGAAAGCTCACTGAGGCTTTTGAAAAACATCCATGGAGGCATTTCTATTTAATGTGATTTGCATGTTAATTCCACAAGCTCAGTGACAAAGCTAAGATAGTGTCATCTGGAGTATTTGGAGTATTATGACAAATCTTTAGATATTTATACTGTTTTCTATTGTTTTGTCTCTAGAGTTTCTTCACTGCTTTATACCAACACCAATCAAGCTAATTGAGAACATCACTGCATTTTTGGTGCAAGACTATCTTAGAGAATGCAACTGAAATATTTAAAAGGTATAATAAATTTGCATTTATATTAGTAATTTGCAGGTGAGGGAGGATGGTTACCAGTGATCACTGTTTGACTGATCCATGAAAATTATCACAGATTCAAGGGCAGATATGTTATAAATGCACTCAGCCATCACTTCACTAGAATACAGCAATTTCTGTGCTTATGACAAAAAGGATTAGTGGCAGATTTTGTGCTGAAGGTGATGCAGTTGAAGAAGGAAAGTCTATGTCATGGTTTAATTCCTTTAAATTGGTTATCTCAATGATTCATATCTAATTCAGCATACACGTTTTTGATATTTATAATGTTTCTGCACTGAGTTTTACAGCACTGTTCATGTAGCCACGTGAACTGCGCTTTTTTGTATGGTCTGTGTGTACTGTGCAAGCAGCAGATGAAGCATAAAGCAAGGTGTTCTGCCAAGGTTTGGCAGAATGGTGGTACAAGTCATCAAAGGCAAACCTGTCACAGAAAACAAGCTCAGAAACTCGTCTTACAAATCTAAAAATGCGTGATTGAGAACACCAGCAATGAGCAAGGCTTTCCTGCTATAGTTATGTTACTGTTTCTCAGCACTACAATGGAAATTCTGTTTTCCATATTATCTTATGTGCAAATATATCTTAAACTTCACACATACTCTACACATGGTCCATTAACAAGAAACCATGCATGAAATATTGCAGACTTTATTGTAAGATAGATCCAAAAGTGACAGAAACCAAAAAGGCAATGATAGAAGTTCCCTTCAAAATTCTACCAAAAATTTGATTTTTTCAAATTAATGTTCCCATTCTGTTGATCCTTATTATGCAAAAAAAAAAAAGTATTTTTCAGGAAATTGTTCTCTTTGTGAAATGATATGAAATGTCACTTACCAAAACACATTTCAAACAAATAAATGACATCTAATTTCTTCCAGATTATATTGCCATCTGAAAGACACCAATATGTGTGAATGAGATTATAAATTGTCCACTCTGTTTTTCAATTTATCTCTGAGTTTAAGGATTCAGAAACACCATGTTTACCTCTGAAGAAAATGAAGGAACATCTAAAACACAAACAATGAACATTTAAAAATCTCTTAGGGTAAGCTAAGTATAAATTAAATAGAACAAAGTTACAATAGGGCTATGTTTTCTTCCACAAACAAGGCATTCATTATTTTTATTATTATTTGGATTTAATCTACTTACACACAATTGCATAATAAAATAATCATATTATCTTTGTATACATATTAAAAAACTGATAAACAGCAATAACATAAACTGTCATTTAATCATTAAAAATACCAAGCAAAGCCAAAATCAGGGTTGCCAGCAGTGCACTGCCTAGCTGCCTTCATGCTCTCCCTTTCAGGCACTAACATGACATTGTGCTATTTTTGCCTCACCTCAAAAGATGAAAGACTAACTGAAAACAGCGAGGCATAGCTGACAACTCCATAGGTTTTTTTTCCAGCCTACTGCTCTACTGCTTTTTGGCAGTACTGAGTTTTTGTCTAACATTCTCTGGACATGTAGGAGTCAGAATTAAACCCTATTCTTCAACAATGAATTTCAGGAAGCTTTTCAAAACAGAGTCAAAGTAGCCTTTCTGATTCAAAAGGCATTTTCAACTTTTCAGAAGTTTAGGCGATACATTCATAAAAGGAGAGACTCCATAAATCAAAAGGAAGTAACATTTGTGTGTAATAATAGATTTGATGAAAAAAGCTACCAGTGCAACTCTACTTTTAAAAATGATTGTTCATATACATAAGCCTAAGGATCAACACATATCTGCTTGTTCTTCTCCTGTTGTTATTAAACAAAATCTGTAATACTCTAAGATGTGGTTACATGATCGTCTGTGAGTCCGAGAGAACACAAAGGTCTGGGCTATAGGAAGAATAATCTAACCTAATTGATCTGCACATAAGTTTAGTTTCAACACATGCAAAATATTTCTTGAAGCTTTGAGATATTAAGCCAATAGCCCAATTTGTCCTATCTACCACAAATTATGAAACATAAAATGCATTGAGGGAAAATATTCAGCATGATTTTATTAGTTGCACTGTTCCAGTTGAAATGCTTACATATATCATGCTATCTAGTTCTTAGTCATATGCTAGACAATTTATTTGCTATCACATGCTCAAAGGAAACCTACACAAAAGCTCAACCAAAACTACACAAAATACATACAGCTCTGCATGAATTTGGCATTGCCCCATCACCAAAGAAGCAGCAACTGCTGTCAGCAAGGTTTCTCACTTGCAGACATTAGCAGAGCCACACTGACAGCTTCCAGTGGCCGCCAATGTTTGCTTAGTGCAACAGTCCCTTCAGCTTAGGGAGAGTAATCAGAGGAGCAGGAGGCCATCTCCCTCTTCTCCCACTGCACAGAAAGGGGGGAGGCAATGAGAAGCTTTGTAGCTGACCCACAGCTACAGAAGGCAGATCTGTTCAGAGCACAGAAGGAAGGGAAGAGCTTGCTTGTAAAAGCTTTTAGATATTCTGCCTGTGGGGAAACAGGTGACTTCTGCTGCCACAGCTGGAAACATCTCCAAAGCACTCAACCCAAACCTCCTCTGTATGGGTGCATGCTATTGCCAAGGGAGAAGAGTGAAGGATGAGATGGGAGATGCACAAGCAGCTGCTAACAAGTGTTGTCCTCATTAAAGACCAAGGAGAGTTGTATGTTTGCCATTTTAAATAAAAAAAAAAAAAAAGAAAAAAAAAACTATCTAAGTGTTATATTTACCGACACCAAAGCAGTAAAAGTCTGATGTCATATGTAACAGCTTACCTATGACATACAAAAGGACATATGGCCTGATGGGGCTATAAAAACTTCTAATGTATGTAGAGTGGGTATTCACAACGTATTATAGCTCAGTGTCATACAAAGGCATTCATGATACATCACAAAATCCTTTTAGATATCTGCAAGGGCCAGGCTCAAAGACTGTGACTCTTTGTAGTAATGCAAATGTAATGCTTAATCAATACAATGAAATAAAGTTGATACAAAGTGACATATATAACCACATGAAGCTTATTATTGGTACTTTGAGGTATAAATGTGTTTCAGAGAGATTTTCGGTGTTGTTTTTCAGTCAAAATCCATCATAGCTACCATAACAAGGTGTGCTTGATGAAAAGACAAACTGTTAATACAATCTTCAGACCAAAATTATCTTTCTCATTTGTGCACAGATGGCAGGAAACCAGCATAAAAAGTCTGACACTTTCTTTATACATAGCTAAAAAAAAAATTAGTGGTTGTAAACCTGTGTTTTATATTTTCAGATTGAATTCTTCTAGAGTTATTAAAAACATGAACATGCATTTTAAACTTCACTATGATTTTCTTAAATAGAAAGTAGATAATTTGAGCATATTTTATTCACCTACAATTACTCTGAAGGTAAGATTTTCCTTTGCTTTTTTTCTATTCACTTCCTTTTTGTTCTCACATGGAGAATGAAATACGGACACAGGAATGATGCAAAAGAAACAAACGAGGCTTATAAATATGCTAACAAGATATAAACTAGAGTTTTCCTCAATCTGTTGTAGTATTTTCCTTGAGCCAGAGACTCATTCTATGGCTTGTGGCTCTTTTACTGAATTGAGGAATCATTAGGCCTTATCAACAAAGTGAGTGTTGCAGACAGGCATTGGTATTTGGATCTAAGTTAATCTCCTGCATAAAGTGAGGACAAATTGTATAGTTACTTTGAAAGGAAGAAAAAGAGGCTTAGGACTCTAGATTATCTGTTCCGCTAAGAACAAACAGCTCCCATGTGAAGAGGATTTGGTGAGATAAGTGCTACAGAAGCACTGACTTACAGTAGTTCAAGCTGACTCCACAATCCACTGACAGAAAAGTTCACAAGCTATTTCTTTCATTTATATTCTTTCTTGATTATTCTGTGAGCAATGAGAATAACCATGGCTAGTTAAAAGCTGCAGTCAACAGTGGAAGCCAAGAGGCACCACTACCTATTTACATTATTGCCAGTAGCCTTCATCCCAAACGTGAGGCGTCCTCATATTAAAAAAGCAAGTGAAATTCCCCTAGTGCTGTTGGAAAGTTGTCCTGGTTTTTTTTTTGTTTTTTTTGTTTCCAGAAGATTGACAGTACAGTAACTACACAGTCATACGGACTTGAATCTGGAGGTAGCCTGGAGCAGGATGTCTAAGCGTGTGGAGTAATCCATCCAGCTCACATTAATCACTGTCCTCATGAATCTGATTATCACCCTTCTCAAGGACACACAAGATTCACCATGTTTACTTCAGGACTATTACTCTACTGCAATAATACAAAGAGCATTTTGTTTTCCTTCCCCCTGCCTGAAAAATCTGCTCTTGCTCTTTTTCATTAAAAGGAAATCCATGTTCCCCACACTTCCTCTTTTCAGTTCACCTTTATGGGGTGAAGACAACAGATTGTTGAAGCTTTCAACAAACATCTGCCTTATCATAGTACAGCTAGAAAGTTGGAGATGGCTGATTAAATAGCATTATCCAAAGAGATATCATAGCAGAATCCTCCCCTCTATTAAAAGAAAAAAATAAAAATCAAAATAAGTCAGGAAAACTCAAGAATATTCTAAAACAGGAGAAGTATCTGGAGTGTCTTGAGACAGGTATTAGGCATAAGAATAAGTAACACAGGATAATGAAGAACAGAATATCTAGAAAAAGGCATTTCAAAGCACAACTTGGTACACCTCATAAGCCTGCTACTGAAGGGCTGGTGAGCTTAAACACTAACAATCCCTTAATGGAAATTATGTAAATTAGAAAAACATTAATAATTACAACAGGATAGAAATGGCAGAAGATTCAGGTAACACATCCACTCCTCAGTTCCCTCTGCAACATTTTGGTCTTTACTTACAAGTTGTTTGAGGCAACAAAATAATGAAAAAAAAGCAACCAAGGATGAGGCTAGCTTAGAAATCCTAATGTGAGAGAATCTTAATGGTTCTGAAAGAAATTCCCTACGTTTGGAAAAATCCCTAAATTATCTTTTTCTCTTTAGTAGCAGTTCTGTAGCATCAAAAGCATATTTAAAATAGAAAAAAAAAAAAAAGACCCAGCAATGTACATAGCTCTTTGATTATATCTGATTATTTCACTTTAAAAGAAAGGAAATACTATTCCCCAACCATCTCCTCTGTTTTCGGGGTTATTTTGGTGACACTATGAAAGAATGAAACAGTTTTCAAATGCTAGCACCAACATTCATTTTAAGAAAAACCACAGTATAGTATAAGTCACAGCAATTAAATTTTAAAAGCTGAGTCAATAAGCTCCTCTTTTAAAAGCAGAGTTATTTTAACTGTGGTCAAAAGCACACGTAGGGGATCTCAAAGAACTGAAGTTAGAAATTTTTTTAAGAAAAAATTGCAGAAAACACCCAAACAATTGCAGATATTTAACATGTGTCAGCAAAGAAAGTTCTCAGAAAACTCATACACAATATTTTGATCAAAAAGGAGCAGGCAATTGAACAGTCAATCTCGATGCCAGACATATTTTTTTCTGCTTCCTTGGGAGAAAGTAACTCTGTGCTTTTTCTTGACAACTACATACTCATAATATTTTTCTTGATACTTCAAAGTGTGAAGACTTCCATACTTCTATTTCTATGCTTTCATTAGAAAATACTTCCAAAAGCGTGCAACACTTGCTTAGTACTAGTTTTTTATCTAATCCATTTAGAAGAGCCATGAATTTTATGAAAGAACATGTAATAAATGAACTACAAATTTAAAGAGAAATTCTTAAGTAACCTCTATGACTTAGCTAATACTCTGGACCTAATTCACAGAAAGTACCTTTAGTAAGATTTTTACTTACATAAGGAACATTTCTCAGAGGTAAGCTTTCTGCTCCATGAGCTGTCAATCTGAATCATGTTTGATATAGTGTGGTGACTATGAAACACAAGTTTGAGCTTAAGAGAAAGAAGACAGGTCCAAAATAAAGCTACCGTTTTTATGCCAGTTGAGGTACATTCCAGAGGGGAACTGCAAAATATAAGAGTAGGATGAAAATATTTGTCATTTTATGACTTAGTTTTAGCAGACAGAAGCAACTCTTTGCAGCCAGCTTGTATGACCTCAAATTCTATGACATGTCTGTAGCAAAGAGATTTTGTCTTAGAACTGTCTCAGTGTCCAACTCAAGCCTACTTCATTTTCTTTTGTTGGGTGGGCGGGAGCTTTCCTGAAGTGGCAGAAAACTGTTGTTTTAAGTAAGGGTTTCAATATTGAAAAAAACAAACTGTCTAAGAGTTCACCTCAGGGATGATACTCTAATATACCAAGGCACTGCAAACTATTCCTCCCTGAAAGGGATTTGCTAAGTATGGAAACAGATTCTTCCTATGACAACTCCTACTCGACTTCCAGACCCTAAAGTCTTCCTAAAGAAAATATTTTCAGGCTTTCCCTGCTTCACCAAGCAGGTCATCTTTTTATAGAAGGAGATCAGATTGGTCAAGCAGGACTTGCCTTCGATAAACCCATTCTGTCTGGGCCTGATCCCCTGGTTCTCCTACATGTGCCACATGATGGTACTCAGGATGACCTGCTCCATGACTTCAGCTCTGAGGCCAGGCTGACAGGTCTGTACTTTTCTAGATCCTCTTTACAACCCTTGGGTGTCTCTTCCAGTCAAAGGGCACCTCTCCAGCTAGCCAGGACTGTCGGTCAGTGACGGAAAGGGGCTCAGTGAGCATATCTGCCAGCACCCTCAGGATTCTTAGGTGGATCCCATTCTGCACCATAGACTTATGCAGGTCTAAGTGGTGTAGCAGGCAGGGTACCATTTCCTCCTGGATTGTGAGGGCCTCATTCTGCACCCTGGCCCTTGTCTTCTACCTCGGGGGACTTGGTACCCCCAGAACAATTGGTCTTTCTATTAAAGATTGCAGCAAAAATGGCATTAAGCACCCCAGCCTTTGTCACTGTGTTTCCTGGAGATTCTCCTTACCCCTAATTTTGTTGCCAATGTATTTACAGAAGCATTTTTTTTTATTATCAGAGGATGGCCTGCTTCAATGCCTGTAAGATTTCCTTGTAAAATGCTGAGCCTTCCTGGATTCCTTTGCTCTTCAGTCCTGCCTCCCAAGGGACTCTCAATGAGTCTTCTAAAGAGGCCAAAGTGTGCCCTCTAAAAGACCAAGTTTTGGTGATTCTGCTCTTTATTTCTCCAAGAATTAAATCCATAATTTTGTGCCCAAGACTGCCTCCAACCATCACATCACCAGCCAGCCCCCTGTTCACATAACACAGACACAGCAGGCTGTCCTCCCTAGCTGTCTCTCGCATCAATGGTGTCAGGAAGTTATCTCTCACACACTCCAGGAATGCCCCAGACTGTTTGCTCTCTGCTGTGTGCTATTTCCATCAGACATCTGGTAAGCTGAAGTTCCCCAAGAGAACAAGGACCAGTAGTTGTGAGATTTCTCCCAGCTGTTTACAGAGCATTTCATCTGCCTGTTCACCTGGTTGAGTGGTCTATAACATACTCTCACCATGGTATCTGCCTTACTGGCCTTCCTCCTGAATCTTACCCAATAGACTATTAAGCATATCATCATAAAGCTCTAGACAATTAAAACATTCCTTAACACAAAGTTAGTCCACTGCCTCTTCTTCCATGCCTTTCTCTGAAATAGCAGACCAAAGAACCCTGTCAGCACATTGAAACTTCATTTGGTTGTTGCTCACTTGTACAACATAGAAACAGCAACACTGAGATCAGAAGGGATTGCTGGAGATCACCTAGTCCAAGACACTGCTCAAAACAGGGTCAATTACATTGCAATTGAAAGTGCAAAACCTCAGTGGTTTTCTCAGTAATTTTAGAACACTTGCAAGTGGTAGCATTAAAAATTCTGTGGCGTTGCCTAAAGCTAATAGATTAAATCCTTTTGTTATTCCTGCAGGTGTTGTGTTATTATCTAGCAGAACATTATGAACTTACAGTTAAAACTGTTACATTTTTGTAGAAAATGCTAAGATATTTTGTAAATATCTTTGCTTGGTTTAAATAATAGTCCCTTTTAATCAAAGGGAGAAAGTCGTGCTATAGCATAAGCAAAAAAACTTTCACCTTTTCACTGATGTAAGAAAAACCTAATTAAACAATGGCAAACACTCTAAAAATGCACAGTACATTGAAAAATATGTTTACTGATGAACACTAAGTAACAAAACATTAAACAGATGTTAATGAATGGGAGATAGCTTTATGCCTGCAGGAGCTGGAGTTCTAAAAAATTTGCACTTCTACTTAGACAATTTTTTTTTATTTCTTGCACAGCTGTTCATCCTAAAAAGACTTTTTTTTTAGCTGACTTCAAACTTCAAAATAATGCTATGTGTTGACATATTGATTTTCTTTTCTGTCCAACATCCAATTCCCAGAATCTGTCCAAAACAAAGTACTCATTCTATGTAAAAAAGGTAATGCAAATTACACCACTAACATTTTTATATAGTGCTATTTCCCTGATGCTGAAGAGCCTGAAGAACTTTAACCATCTCAATCATAACTCAATCTTTCTGCTGTTCCACTTGAAGACTTTGAAAAGGTTACCATGGGGACTTAACTAGAATAGCATCATATCAATTAGAAAGTTTGGGAAAATGTCAGTTGGGAAGTACTTCTTGAGGCAGACAATCTGGAATTTACTTCAAGAAAAAACATGGAGAAAAATCATACACACATGCATTCATTTACTTCCTAGCATAAAAGAAATCCAGTTCATAAAGCAAATTTAGTTTATACAAAATGCTAGTAATTTCTCTGTTGTTTTTTTTTTTTTTCCTGCATATTTAATAGAGACTCCTGGTCTCCTGTCTTACAATTTGTCTGAGATTGAAGCTCTTTGTTAATTGGGTGATTACAATAAATTTTATTTTCAATGCCTTGAGGGAAAAAACATTGATTGACTATGAAAAGCAACTGATGCTGTATCCTCAGAAAAACATCAAGACCTTAAATTTCACTCTGTATTAGACATAGAACATACAGAAAGTTGCAGGGTATATCCCACTAGCAACAGTAATTAGTAACTTCTATGAGCAGATCTTGACACAGGACTTCAGCAAAATTAAACTCCTTCGATGCCTGCAATCTGATAACATGCATGCAAAATATTTCTGTATCCCTATGTAATCTGGCAACAAATCAGCAGCTTTTAGTCTGGGGTTGTGTACTAAACACTCTCTCTCTCAAAACTTTTGTACAGTTTGTGCTAGAAATGCTTTCCTATCATGTATTGTCATTTCCAAGAAAAGTTCCTTTCAAAGTCACTTTTAATGTAACCCATGGAGAAACATCTACACTAACTTCTTAGAGCAGTTTTTATTAGTGCTGTAATGACAAAAATTATAAACTAATTCTTCCAAACAACATGGAGAAATAAAACTCTAGGAATTTATATGCTACTGAGAATATGCAAGTGTTGCATAAGAACAGAAGCCAGCTTATTTATATACACAGCAATGTTAGTTCACGCCTAATTTAATCCTAAGAAAAGGAGACAGTGTGTCAGTTGCTCTAGGTTTAATTGGACCCCATATTCAAACATCCTTATCAACTTCATAGAGCAGATTTTGATGTGAAGCTCTGCCAATATCCTGCGAGTTGATTTTCAAAATAATGTGATTATTGAAAAGACAGAACTTTGTGCTACAGTAATGTGCTTAAATAAAATCACAGCCATTTACCTTTCCTATGCTAGTAAGAGGACAGAACTGCAGTGTTTAGAGATCTCTACAGTCTCTTGTCAAGAAAAAACGGTATTTCTTTTTATTTCCCCTGAAGTCCAATATTTCTTTCTAGAATGCTATGCCTCTCCCTACCTTAATTAAATAAAACTTCATGAGTGGAACCTATCTACAAAGAGCTACAGTCCAGAATTAGCCTGTGGCAGTGAGGAGAGCAAACAACAGTTGCACTCAATCACCTTTATGTTTTCATTACACTTATCTGAATTTTTAATGTTATCTCTATGTCTAATGACAACTATTGACTTGGAAAATATATTTCTTGTTTGTCAAGAGCTGAAAATCTGCTGCATTTAGCATTTTTGATAAGATAGTACCATTATTCTGGATATGTACCTTTTCCTGTTCTTATCCAAGACATTTATTTTTGCTTCAACAACAATCACAGTAAAAAGAAAATAACCAGACATATACCCATGCAAATTTGCATAACATGGAGGTTAATACATTTTTAGATACTGTGAGTGATATTTGTTGTCTCTAGTTAAACGATTACTACTCAAGAAAGGTTGTCATATCACAGGCTTTCTCAATTAGAATTTTTTTTGTAAAAATATTAAACACTAGATAATCTAGTTTTTAAAATGTGTTTGGAATACTACAAAATGAGGAACACATTCACTTTTAAAAATTCAGAGCATATTTCAAACTGAACATCTCAAGCAGGACGAAATTACAGACCCAGGGCAGTTTTGAGTTAGTACCCAAGTGAAAAACCTGGAGTGACACAGCATTAAAGGAAGAGATGTTTCAAATGTTAAATGAGTGGATAAGCACATGCAAAACTGCATAAAAAGTTAAAGACAACACTGGGAATCTGAGTACCCAAATATTAACTGAGCATTAAACAAGTTCTTCCAAACAAGCACTCATTTTGAAAATTATCAAAAAGGGAACAAGATCTGTCACCACTAACCAGCCAGGAAAATGCAACACCTTGCTTTGAAGGAAAGACTCCAATAAAAACTACTTTGAAACTTGGAGACAAAAGGGTTTGTAAATCTGAAACATCTGAAGAACTTACACTGTGAGAGGTAAATGAAGAAAAAATATCCATCATGAAAGAGTAACAAGTAGAATTTTTAAAAGCATTTTAAAGGTATGAGTGGGACTAGATTGCACTTTCCCACAACAGAGAGGAAAATATTTCAATAACAGAGATAATTTGGCAAAGTCTGGATTAGTGCTGCACAGCTGGAGAGGAAAAGCAATAAGGGAAATATTGTGCAGAAAGATTCACTCTGAAGATGTTTGCATTTGTCAGCCTGAGGTCTCCAGAAGCTAATACAATTTTTTTAAAAAGGCTTAGAAGAAAAATCTTTTTCCTATTTAAAATTCCAGCTGACCATACAGGTTAGGCAAACAGATTTAGTTTGGATACAAGACATAGATTCAAATGGAAAAACATTATCAATTTGGCATCCAAATTGTAGTTAAAATCCTATCACAAACAAAATCATTTTGTGACTTTATCACTGAAGAAGATCAAGAATGATGGCCTGTGCTCCACAGATGTACAGAGATGAAGGAAGATCATATAAAGGAAGAAAGACAAATCCTGAGAGCTAAATAACAGCAAACACTACAAAGAAGATATCTTACTTCTAAAAGTGAATGCTAGCTTGAGAGTAAAAGGTATGTGCCACTTCTGCCCTTCAGCCACAGAAAACCGTAAGAGACTTTACTGGTAGCAGAGAACAGAAGTGCTACTTCAGAGTCCGAGGACAAGAGCGGAGGAACTGCTTTACTCTGCTGCTCTTAACTTTGACAGTGAAGGAAAAAGGTTGTAGCTGGTTTCCAAAAAATATCAAGGTTATTTTTATGCGCTTTCATTCAGTCTTATTTGTTCCTACATTCAAGGGATAGTTTTATTCCATACTACCCAATGGTTAAGTTCTAAACATTAAATTCTGGCAAAATTTAGGAGAAGCAGCAGCTAATGGAAGAAATTAATTTGAGAAAGAGGCATAGTTTAGCTATTATTCATTTCCTATGGTGGTCACTCAGTACTCACAGAAGCTCCACATATTGAAGAAAATTTCCTTATCCATAAGACTAACTGTTGCATAAGGCTGGGGGATGGCAGTATCTAGTTTTTTTCCTCTAGCTACCCTGTTTGAATAGAATATATGTAATAAACACATGTACTGCTAGGAAACCACACAAGTTTAGTCTCTTACAGCTGATAAGAACTAACTAAACAGAATTGATCTTTTTGCATGGGCAAGGAGGAGATCAGAAAAGTCTGAGTTCAAATTAGTAGAAGAAAATTTACAAAGAGAAGCCAATGAAATACATATTATTCTTAAAGTCTAATTCTTTTAGTCTTGCATTTCTATGGCAAAATTGGCATCATTTTTTCAGAAAAAGCTCCAGTAATTCACTGCAACCAGATATAGTCCATGTCTTTGTTAACTAATCCACATATCCAAAAAAAAAAAAAAAATCTGTTAAAGTGATGAATAAGTAAAGCAGATTTCAATTTGTATGAGTCATAGCATCTTTGGTTTGCTGCCATTAAACTGGGTTTCATAAGTTCACATCTGTGAAGATTTTTCCAGCATGTAAGCACAGCTGTCCCTCAGATCCAACTTTCTCCACATTTTCTGAGCATCCTTTTGTTTGTCTAGCAAAATTAAGTCTCCAATTAGTATCATACAAATTATTCTGTCATACAGGTAGTATATTTCTCTTCCACTAACCATCTGTTAGGAAAGCTGAGTATTTGTGTGCAAATTGCATTTCCTTTCAAATGTAATCTTTTAAGATTATGTTAATAGATAAATTCCTTATACTCAGTGTGGGAGGTATTAAGTTGCCAAAAGAAAACATGAGTTCAGTTTATCAATGACTAACACTTCTACAGCACTTACTTCAAAAGCAGTTTTACAAATCAGACAATGTATGTGGCTCTATTAATACAAACTCTACGAAAGCAGTTCATATGCTTTCTAAATCTATACTGAGCAGTTTAGTTTTGATTTTTTCATGACAATCAGGAAAGTTGAGGTAATTCTTAAGGTCCACTCTAATTATGTAACTTAGTTTTCTTTTCTGTTGATCAGTTGACATATTTACTTGTTTATTGTACAAGTGCCACTTTGAAAATTAATTTCACACTAGAATTTGTTAAATATTTTGAGCATTCAATCCTTGCGACATAATGTGTGATCCAAAAATTTTCTTTTCAGGTTTTATTAATCCTAAATAAATCTTAGGTAGGGATATATGATTTTCCAGCTGTAATTAGGGAGACAAGTCAGGGTCTTGGCTACAGATGGCATAGGGTCAGATGGACCATGTGGCAAGGACAAGGCCACACTTGGTATTCTCACCCTGCCCCATGTCCTCATAGGAATGTTCTTGGGCTTATGTTAAGAGCTTTCTTCACAATCCATAAAGCTCTCCAACCCCTGAGCACAGGCTGATATCCAAACCATAATTCAGCATGAATGCAATCAAATGAATCAATTGTATTTTTTAATAAATGCATGAAACAGAGAACAATTTTTACACATGACCAAGTATGCTTACTACTGCAATTTTTACATCACATTATCCTCAGTATATGCACAGCCAAGCCATTTCTATACATTTCATAGTTCTAAAAACATTGTTTTGCCTCCTACATAATGTCTCGTGAACCACGTCACCACCTACATATCTTTGTATTTCCTGCACAAAAATACACAACACAGAATCTGTTTATATAATTATTACGTAATTTCCAGTTATTTCATTTCCATAAGAACTGTATTTTTCATTCTGCTGTCAGTTGAGGAATTTTTACATAAAATGTGCATCTATGATAGACAGAACTACAGTCTTACATCACCGTGAATACTTCCCTACTCTTAAACTCTGTTGACTCATAAAATTCTTTAAAGAAAGCAAATTCTTTAAAGAATAAAATCTTCCTGAATCTAATCTCTACAAAAAAATAGTTTTGTTTTGCTGGGGTTTTGTTGGTTTTTCGTTTGGAGATGTTTTTTTCAGAAAGGAGAAAAATTCTAATATCTTCAGATCCTATAATTCCAATTAGTAAATGAAAGTAAAGTGAGTCGCCAACAGAAGGTACTGGAGAGGTATTCTGAATTTCTTTCTCATGCTAAGGTAAGCATAAGACACATTCTAGGCAGATGGGTACAGCTATTGTTATCTGGGGCCAAGAGAAAGTCAAAACTTATCCCACGAGAAGGATTACTGCTTCTAGTATGTTACAATTTGACATCACAGTCTGAACAATGGAAACACAGTGATCTGTACTTGACATAACCAAGAAGCTCTGCTGTTTTGTAAGTCATGAGCCAAATTCTCATCATGAAAAAGAAGTAGTGGAAAACCGCTCTGGCAAAATTTAACAGTGGTCAGATAGCAAGTAATTCATTCCATACCTTTAAGCATACTTGTCAACAATCTTTGAATCTTTTTTAGCTTTAAATATAACCTTTCTGAGATAAGGGAAGGAAAACCTGCAAAGGATTTTATTGGTTTTAATTAACTAGGGATTTATCTTGAGGTGTGCTGTTCTAGTCCATATAATCAATAACACCTGAAGTGGCAGAATATCAGACTGAATCACCTGCTAGACTCAGTTTTAGGATGTGTTTCAGGGTTAGATGTTTTAGAGACTACAGAATTTATGTTATCAAAAACATTACAAAATGCTGATACCCATTGTCACTGTTATTGACAAACAGAAACACATAGACTCCAATAGCAGTTCATCAGAAGGCTACAGGAGTGTAGTTTATTAACAAAATGAAATACCTTATATAAGGCACTTCACTAAGTACAAAGTGATTGGCCAACAGGAACACCATTTTCTCTACTACCATTGGATAGGTGAGAGAAACAATATATTATATTGTTGTGAGAACAGGAATGAAAAACACTGCCTGTTGTTTTGAGAAGGAATATTGTTTGGAGAGTTTATCTACAAGCTTTCTCCTGGGAAAGTAAGAAGCTTTCCCTTGTTGAGAAAAGATCCTGACAAGCCTTCAGCCATGAAGTTTCAAAGACACAGAATTGTCTGTCCCACATCCCATATAGCTACAAAATGAACATTCAGAAAGAATAACTTGAATTCAGGAGTTACATTCGCTAACATGCACATCACTGAATTAGTTTGGGCTTTGTCTCCAAATACAGTTTCACATCCTGAGGAGTGTGAAATATTTTTCCCCATCTCTGGGGTTCCACAGTTATTTAAATAAATAAATAGCAATTACTTAACTATTTTATGGCCAATTGCTTTAGTAAAATCATCTGGTTCTGGGACTGAAGAAGGGCAGGGTTCAGGGCAAAAACTGAGTACAAGGCAGTCTTGTACAGAACTTGTTTCTTTTGAGTTTCAGAGTTTTGGCACTATGACTTCATAATTGTATAGGGCTATTGGGATTAAAACTTGCCCCGTGTATTCTTCCTACTTCAGTGAAACAATTGCTATAATGGACAGGAAGTTAAACAATTCCAGAGACAATAAAAAAAAAAATCTGCAATATATATACCAGATTTTGAAACATTCTGCTGCTTTTCAAAAATCTCCAGTTTAGGTGAAGAACACCAGTGAGAGCAGTCACTCACGTGCTGCAGGCCAAGCAGCAGCCACTTCCTTGTTCTGCATTTGCACCACACCTTTGTTCAACACCATGTACTCCTTTCCACCAGAATGTAAGAACAATTGTCTGCAGAAACACAGGTCAGAAGCAGAGAGCTAAATACATTTAGAGAGGTTAAATATATTTAATTCAGCAGAACTCAGTAATTCATCTGAGTAATTCAATACTCATCTAGAGTATTTCAAGAATCAGGTAAAGGAATATTTTTTTGATACTTCAAGGAAGACCAATGAAATCCTAAAGGACCGTGAAATACAAATATAGTAAAATATTATATTATATCAGAGGGAGCAACCAATAGACAAACTTACAGGCAAGATGATCTGACTGTGGCAGTCAGGAAAATACTGGGCAATGCTAAATAACTTTAGAGGTGTATACAAGATAACCTGATGTTCAGTATGTAATTTGTGAGAACACCCTCCCTTCTGCACTCCCATCACCCCATTCCCTAGTAATTAAACTAATGCAAGTTTCGATGTTTCCTTTTATATAAGATGATTCTTAACAAAGAAGGGGGAAATATTAGATACCAGGCTTAAGTGAATTTCCAGTGCTGTTTATGCAACTGTGTTTTGATGTCCAGAAAGTAACAAAGAACTAATTAGGTATGAAAATAAGAATGGTTAGGAAAGAGTAGTTAAGCACTGGAACAACACTATTCAGAGATTATTCAAAGCACCTCCAAAGAGAAGGTTCGAAAAAAAAAAAAAATT
Source organism: Thryothorus ludovicianus (assembly GCA_013397245.1). Classification (NCBI taxonomy): domain Eukaryota; kingdom Metazoa; phylum Chordata; class Aves; order Passeriformes; family Certhiidae; genus Thryothorus; species Thryothorus ludovicianus. Next base: position 248,151 of record VZTB01002459.1, read on the forward strand.
ATCAGAGTTGGCCCAAGATTACTTTTGGTCTTGCTTCCACATTTTTGGGAGGGACTAGATCTCCTGAAATCCTTTATGGTATCCATTTTCATGACACCACAATACCTCATAAACAAGTAGAATCAAATTACTGAAGGAAAGATATGTAACCAGCCAACTATCAAGAATTAGTCTGGATGTCTCTCTGGGACCTTCCTGCAGAGGACTCTACTATATGTTATAATAATGTCATTTTCAGCATTCAAAGGAGGATAGAGGAAACAGTCACACAGCATTTGCTGTTGATTTGAAACTCAGAGCAAGCCCTTTAAGGATGAAAAATAAAACTCCAATTTATGAAAACAAAAAATAAAAATCCAAACTCAATGACACTGAATCCAGTGATGAAAAACATGTTACATTATTTAAAGGTAAAAAACCCTTCAAAACACATGAACACTTTTTGTTTAGAAACAAAAAGTAATTTCAATTAACCATTCATTTAAGATCTCCTGTCAACAAGGTTGGAAAACAATCTAAATTCTGGTTTCAGAAGGAAGTGTCTTAAAGAAAAATGCAATCTTGCCACTGTAATCATCAGATGCCATTTGCCTGTAGCAAAACACTACAGAAGAAAAAAAAGGCCTGATACCATCTCTGGTTGGTAACTTAACTGGTTTTTTTACTTGAATGAATCACATTTTTCAAATTGAACAAAGGTGTTCTTGAAAAATTATTTTCATTAAGTCATTTACCTCTAGCACTATTATGTCATTATTCGTCTCATTTGCCCTCTGATGTTGCCTCTTATCGGGTTTATTATCAGTAAATACTGATATTTAGTCTCAGAACATTATGTACTTGGAAGCCTCAACTGAAAGAGTAATTTTGCAATTTCTGGGAAGCAATTGATACAGTTTCTAAATTCATTAATGCTCTAAATGACACTGAAAATGCTAAAGAACTAAATATAGCTTCCAGTTAGAACATATTGAAATTCTACAGAAGCATTTAAGGTAATCTCTGAGATAATATAAGCACTTGCTATATCAGTCTTTTGAATAATTTTTAAAGACATACAAATTCTCATTTTTCTATAAAAAGTCTTCCCATAAAATTGTGCAGAGGATTTTTTTCATCTGTACTCTTTTCTGGATGAGTAGAAGCCTTTCACAGTTTCATAATTTCCCCCCAAAAAATAGAAGTGTCTGAAAGAAGCAAGCTTCAGTTCACCCAAGACAGCCTTGCTAAACTTTAGCAGTTAATAAAGGAATTAATAAAAAATATTCTTTCATCTCAGAAGGGAACACAGTGTGGTTCAAGAGGAAAAGGGATAAAACTGAAAGAAGGAACAGTGTCAAATGTTTCCTACCAAGAATACAAATACAGATAAACTAATATGTTACCCTTTCCTTCAATTAACTAAAAATTGTTATCAAACATACAGGTAAAATACATTCCAAAATCCAAGCCTTTCTAATTTTAGTAGTTAGTAAAAAAATACAAGCAATATTTTCTTCTTCTCTGAACCAAAGATATTTGACATTAATCCAATAAAAAATGTACAAGGACATTTCTAAATGTTCTGCAAATTGATTTTAACATATACATCATTGTCATTGGTTCTATCAATAGCCCCTTTGTCTTCAGCTAGGTTAAATCCCTGTTTAAATACACCAATCAAGCCTCCAAGGCCTTGAACACTAAGTTTTTTTTGGACTCCATGCTTTTGAAGACAAAGCAGAATGTATCATAGTCATAAACCACATGAACAACATTTGTTCGCCATTTGCAATTCCCATACCTCATAAAGAGTATTCAAGAGGCCTGATGATCAAAAAGCCACTGATATTTCCATGCACCATGGTGGATTTTGCAAACTTATGTTACATTTTAAAATCCATACCATTCAAAGCCCACAGATGACTAAAAAAGTGAAGTTGATTTTCTTTTACTGTATAAACTTTGAATATTGTCTGAGAATAACTTAGGACCTTGAATAAACACACCTTCATATTCCCCAACTAATATAAGCATGAAATTCACAAAAAACCCCAAACCAAACACGTGAGTAGTGAAGAGTTCAAATATTATGTATGCAATATATTCATTTACTGTTAATGCACACCAATCTATCATCCAAGTCAACCTAAATGCAAGGCATAGCTCAAACTCCTTTCACGGCAGTGGTGCAATAGCAGACTGAAAATTAGTGGGAGAAAAAAAATGCAAAAATTAAAATACGTTAAAGGACAGTAAAATCTTTTATCACCTAAACAGCTCTTAAATAGCCAAGAAAATTAAAAAAAAAAAAAAACACATCCACAAACCTTTAGCAGTTTTTGTAGCAGCCTCTAACCTAGAGCTTGTTGAATCCCCAGCATTTCAGGTCGTGAACCATATAGGCATGTGAGGTATGCCAAGATCCTATATAATGCTTTAATATACTATTTTAAGGAGATGTAAATTTAAGGAAGCTTTTCAAATTTGGTCCATTTCCTACTTCTGTCTAACATTGCGTAGTTTCTGTTGCTTCACAAAACCACAGCTACAGATTAAGGTATGAGTTACCGCTGCTAAATAAGGTAGTCTCAGTAAGTATGCTGATAGAATCTGTGTAAGCAATGCTAGATTTCAAAGCAACAAGGCATAATAGCCAGCTAAGTTACAGTTCCACAAATAAACTTGCAAAAATTAACTATACCAGCATTTATTAGTAACTGAAAACCCATCTTTTTTTTTCCCCTTCTTGTCAACATTTCATCTATGCCTTAAAGTTTTCAGCAAATATTTTAGTTAAAAAAATTGTTTCATCTGAGGTCTATTCATGATTTGTATTATTTTAATTTGTCATTCAGAGTAACTATTCACAACTCAGTCCAAACAAGGATCAGATAATCAAATACTGAAAAACACGGTAAAACCCATATGTCTCCTAAAAATCAATTGCAGGTTTTACAGACATAATGTTAAAAGCTCAATAGGTATTCAATGTTGCTGACATTGATGAGGTAAATTTAGAGACCTGCTCTCCAATTACTCTAAACACTGAAAGGGCTAGCATCTGGGGATAAAAAGGATTCATTATATTTTAACAAAATACACCAATAGCATAGGAAAATGCAAACAGGAAGCATGGCTACACTTTTTACCAGCAAGTTTTGTGCCAATTACTGCACTAACTGGCAACTATTCCATAAAAGATTTGTTTTACTGCATTCACTATGAGCATTCTGAAAAGAGAGGGCCCAAATTTGGAGAGAGCACAAGTGATTTAATGTCTACGCCTCAAGTGAGCAAACTAACCCCTCTCCATTCACAGCTTGTGGATTCTTAGCATGACAGGTTTGTTTGGTTTGCTTTGGGTTTGTTTCTCAGCTTTTTTAAAGGACAAAGAAGACCAAATTTGTTCCTTTCAAATTCAAATTTATTTTACCAGGAATGAAATTTGATCTCAATATCACCATTAAAGCCAAAGTGAAGTATTCTAGGCTCATATTCCTTGGTCATTAATGTGCTATCACAAAATGTAACAGGATTGCAGCATATAAGAAAACTGTCAGATGTGTGCCCAGCCTACAGCTGGGATAAGTAACCTCCAGGAGGCAACTGTCAGAGGATTCCCAAAGGGAAAAAATAGCACGCTCTTCTGTCACACACAGCTCAACAGTGCAGATCCTGACTGAGGTTTACAGGCACTGTCACAATCCAAGCAAGCAGGAGTTTTAATTCTGAACAGTGTACATAGCAGACAAGTAAAGCAATAAAATCTATGGAAAATGAAGGAAGATGAGAGTGGCAGGCCAAATCTAGATAAAGCAAAAGGAATACATACACAATTTTAAGAAAATACTAAATAAGGTTCAATTCTTTTTAATTACATCAATATTCACAATGGAGTCAGTGGGAGCAGAGTATTATAAATATAATACCAGTAACACCTGAAATTCAGTTACAAGGGCTAAGAGTAATGTCAGCTTCAGATCACAGTCTCCACACTAGGCAGGAACATGAGACAACCTGCAGAATCGATCCCAGAGAAGTTTCCTCAATAAATTCCTCTGTAAACCGTCTAAAATAATGTGCACATCTTAAAGTGATGGAGTCTTGTATCAGTTAATGTACTGGGTTTGCATGGCCAAGCTTTGGTAGCAGGGGTGCTGCAGGGGTGGCTTCTGTGAGGAGCTGCCAGAACGATCTTCCATGTCCAGCAAAGCCAGCCCCTGGTAGCCCCAAAGATGGACGTGCCACTGGCCAAGGCTGGGCCAATTAGAAACGGTGGTAACACCTTTGTGCTAACATATTTAGGAAGAAGAGGGAAAAAAAGTTATTGCACAGCTATAATTGTGGTCAGAGAAGCGAAGAGTGAGAACTTGTGTGGCCAAATCTGCAGTCATCAAAGTCAGTACAGAAGGAGGGGTAGAGTAGGTGCTCCAGGAGCTGGAGCAGAGATTTCTCTGCAGCCTGTGGTGATGACCATGATGAAGCAACTGTGCCCCTGAAGCCCCTGGAGGTTCACAGGGATCCAGTCTGTGGAGGAGCCCCACACCAAAGCAGGTGGATGCTGTGAATCAGTGGGAGGCCCCTGCTTCTGGACTAGAGCAGCCGGACCTCAGAGGACTGCACCCCGGGGAAGAGTGACAAAAACCACAGCAGTTTGAGGGGGACTGGTGCCTGTGGGATGGATTCAGGTTGCAGCAGTTCAGAGATGGTTGTGAGATGGACTCCCTTTGGAGAAGTTCTCAATGAACTGTCTCCTGTGGGAGGCACCCCACGGTGCAGCAGGGGAATGACTCCTCTCCCTGAGAACAGCGGAAAGCACGAGGGATGAACTGATCATAACCCCCATTGCCTGTCTCCTTGCATCACTGGGGAGGAGATAGAGCTGGGAAGGAGGGACCAGTGGGAAGAAAGTGTTTCTTGAGGGAGGAGTAGGGGGGAAGGGGTTTTTTAAAGTCTTGTTCTCCTGTTCTGATTTTGTTACAAATAAATTCAACTAATATATCTACTTTCAGCCTGTTTTTCCCATGATGGTATTTGATGAGCAATCTCTCCTGGTCCTTATGTCAACTCATGAACACATCATTATATTTTGTCTCCCCTGTCCAGCTGTGGAGGGGAGTGAGCAGCTTTAATGGGTACCTGGCATCCAGCCAGCATCAGCCCACTACAATCCATTATAAAACATCTCAGTAAACTAAAGAAAGAAGTGGAAAAAAATACCCCAAATGTAGTGCAACATTCAAGGGTGAGTATATTGAAACCACAACTGATTTTCCATCATTTTATCACCACGTCAAAAAAATATCAAGTAGTTTCTGAAAGGAATGGTTTTAAATCAGATGGGGAGGGAAAAAAAAAGGAAATAAATAAAAGAAAACCTGCAGTATTCATTGCAATTTAAAATACTCAGAAGCTGTAAACAGCACAAAAAACCACTGAGATTACCTCGTATTAAATACACAGAAATGTCTAAAATTCTGTTCCATATTTTTGAATGTCACAGTCCATCTAGCCTGCCAATTAGTCCTCAGGACAAAACGCTTGCTACACATCTGTGAGAAGCAGGGCTTGCTTAAGGTAAGGCATCTCAGCAGGCAAAAACATTAATTAATAAATCATCCTTTTTTTTCCCCCCTCACACTGAAGTTGCCAAAAGCAAGAGAAGGCATCTGCTTATACTTATTAAAAATAATATCTCCTGCCAGTGATTGAAATATAAGTTTAAATTGCAAATAGAAAAATGGAGAAACTACTGTATTTGCAGACGATAACATGACAAGTATCTGAGATTTGCAAAAGCTTTATTGTAACTAGCACTGGTTTAATGCAAGTAGTGTTGTGTAATGTTTATCTTTATGCATTTCAAGATGCTGCATGCCTTCTTACACAAAGACATAGCAGAAAACCTTCTCAATCTTACTCCTTATTATGTATTTCACTATTAGATTCTTCCAGAATATCTCACCCAGATATTAGCAATAATAAGAACAATCTGAAGAGTGATAAAAGTTTTTTAAAAAAAAAAAATTCCCCCTTATAAATTGGGATGCAGGCATAAAGAATTGGTATTTTAGGGGAGAGTGCATCCAATGGACATTTGGCAAAACTGCACAATGCTTATTTTTTGCTGCTTTGTTATGTAAGAACCCAAACCATCTTGTAATTTGTTCTGGGATGCCCGATTCCAGGCCCACTGCAGTTCACAGGAACCTAGCCAGCTGATGTCATTAGCTCTGATTCAACTGCATCCTGAAAAACTGCTTTGAAAATAACATTAATTGGATTCATATTGCAATTTGTACCAAACTAGACATATTTTGGAAGCAGCAGCTTGAATTCCTATTTGTAAGAGACTAAAAACTGGGTAAAATATTGTGGTTTCACCTTATGGAATACAAAAGTAACAAGTTTCCTGATAAGAAAGGATAGCAACTGAAAAACCTTATTCTTTTTGAATTTTCTCCACTCTCTCTTCATCATGTTGAGAAGAGTAGAAACCTGCACAGAATTCAGAATGCTGACAAACCGTGGATTTCTGCAACACGGCCCTGATGTTCTGCTTTGCTCTGCATTCTCTTCCTAATGACTGCTAGCATTTTATTTCCTCCTTTGATATTTAGCATTAAGTTGATGTTTCTATGACTATACTTGTAATGACAGATTGGTGTTTGTCCTTGTTAGACAGTAACACATTGTGTAGCAAGGACCAACTTAGACACCAACAAGTAACATATTAATTGATGGAAGAAAAAAGATCCCAATATTTATCTACTCGATTTTTGCCTGTCTTTCCTTTAACCAGTCAGACAATGTTTTAACACATCTCACAGGTAGCCATAGCCCTATTCCCACAATAACTTGTCATTACACTATTCTCTTTTTCAGGTGATTTAAAAGTATACTGAATAGTTCAGAATGCCTGAACCCTGCAAGTCTTCTCTCCCTCCTTTAATCACCAAACCAATTTATAACTACCCTCTGGCTTTCCACTGATTTTTTTTGAAAGGAAAGATGTTCCTGCTCAGGTCTTGACTGCCTTGTTTCCATAAAATCATCTGGTTTATGAAACCAGATTTCGTTACTATATATAGCATGTCCCAGTACAGCACATCATTCAGGTCACCCTCACCAACAATTAATCAAATCCTTCAGAGAACTCCAAAACAATGGTTATGCCAGACCACCTTTCACAAAAGCCATGATGACGCTTCCCAAGTGTATCTACTGTATCTAGATCATGTTTATCCACTAGTTCACAAAGTCTATTGTAAGGAATTTGAACTGTATTATTTAGAACAGAGACTTACAAGGTTGTAGTTCTTTAGATTTCATATTAAGTCCTTTCTGGAATTAAATCCACACTGGAATTGTGTTAACCATCATCTAATCCTAGGCACCAACAATATTTTTAAATAAAAAGTTGTGCATTACCAGTAGTAATACTATTTCCCCCTTGAATTCCTGTAGCACTGCTGTAAAAGCACTATCTCTCCCAGGCAGTTTATCATGGCAGTAGGTGCTCTCCAGATATACTGAAACACTCCTCCTGTTCCATATTTTGAAGCAGTATAACTATCAGATACAATCAAATGTTTCAAATGAGCAATTCAATAAACTGAATTAATCAAATTCACCTCTGTATGTTATTTTTATTGTCTGACTTTTGATACTACCAGCATAAATTACCTGACTGACTTGTGATGCCAGAAACCCCACTGACATGTCGGGTATAGGCAAAATATATGGAGGACTCCATGTTTTATTTTAATCAAGTAAATATAACAGTAATGAGGTACACTGAGCTACAGAAATGCACAACCTTACACTTGGATTATTTCATTAAAAATATGCAGAATCTAAATGTGCTACTTATAGCAAACACCTAGAAATTTGCATTCTTCTACAAAATAGAATCCTCCTGAACCTAACAAGTAAGCACAGGAAAATAAACAGCAAGTGTTAGGTAACAGTAACCCATATTTGCATATTTAAGATTCTCAGATGATCTCATAATATTATTTTGGTTTTTTATGTAACAGTAGCAAAACAAAAAACACAGGCATTGCTCAGAACACTCTCCTTGCTAGCTTTTCTCCACCCACAAATACTTAGAAATGAGCCCAGGCATTTTGACTGCTGGTGTGCATGGGCAGAAACATTTCTAGGACAGATGCTAGATCCAAGCATTTTGCTCCATAACAATATAAGCCTGATTGAAAAAATTAATCCAATTATCTCCGTTACCTGGACAACCATGTTTTATTGATTTGCCATTATGAAAGACATAGGGTTTTTTACTGTTCTGCTAGTCAAACACCGATAATACATAATGCTCTTGCTTCAATGTCCATGTTTGTTATTCTGAAACATTTATCAGTCTTAATACTGAGTGCTTTCAGAAAACTTGTTGAAACATCAAAATTGTAGTTGTTTTGTAAGACATAAAAATTTTATTAGATATGTAATAACAAGTACTGTCAGAGTGATATAAATGAATAAATCATAAGTTCTTAACCTTTTTTTTCTGGAATTTCCTAGTTATTTCTGCTGATTTTTTTTAATTCAGATTTATGAGCTTTTTCATGTGTATGAATTTGCTTCCTTCCATTTGATATTTGAAAAACATGTATATTACTCATACTATTTTTTTTGTTAGGGGGAGTTTTTCAAAAGAGGCAGTTGGTCATGAAATTGATATTCATGAGCACTTCATTCCAGTCTTTTTTTCTGAAAATTCAAATCTCAATCCAAATTTTTGGGCATATTTTTTGTGGAAAAAGTTCTTGTACAATTCCAGAAGTAGCATTCTATGTTTTAACTATGATATTCAAAATGTACCAGGCATCCCAAAATACACATTAACTTAAAAGGGTACTCTCTAACACCTATTATCTCCTGCTGAACAATGAGGACATAGAAGTAGGTATTCTCCTGCCAGAAGATTTCCTCCAAGACATTCTTCAAAATTCTCGACACAAAAGGCTGCAGGTGAAATAAAGAAATCCGTAGATGTAGGGCATATACACCAAACAGTCTGTTCACACCATGAGATATTAAAAAATGAGATTTCTGGGCTGTTTAAAAGTGTGCCAGATGTGTCTAACTGAGGACACCAGCACCTGTGGTTTGGCAGATACAGGAAAGAAAGTTATGCCAGAGTTTCTGTCACAGAGTTGGCAGTCTAGAAGTCCCAGGAGCCTCAGCTTGCAACCAGGCATGCTTGGGAAGTCTAGTAAGGATTTTGGCACCCTACTGCAGAACTGTGACTCAGAACCTCAGGAACCCTTGGCTGCTATCTTGATAATGTCACTGAGCAGCTATAGCACACAGGGAGAATGCTAAAATTTAGAAACATTACCTTTCAGTGTTTCTAGGAAGAAGAAAAGAAGAATCTCTGGCTAGAAACTGAATAAGAATTGTATTAGCTATGAAATACCCAAGCTCATCCAAAATAATTCCTTATACATGAAAACCCCTACAATCTGAACTCATCAACATACTCAGGAATAAGAAACATTCCTTTTCATACAGGCACAAAAAATAATCATTCCACTCTCAGAAGCTCACAACTCTGGTTAGTTGCAGATTGGACTCAGAAGATCTGTAACCTAAACTAACTGCATTGCTCTTATTGAATAGTGGAAATATGATGCAAGTGACAGAGCTCAGGTCTAGGTTTTAGTACCATTCTAGGCAATTTGGACTATGAATATGAGAGGAGGGTGCAGTAACAAAGAAACAAGTAAAAATACTTACAAGATAAAATTTTCAGAAAACATATATTAGACTTCATATTTTAAAGACAGATTTCAAATATTTGTAATATTATCCTTTTAGATGTCTGCTCTATGCATTCTCTGCTGGTTTGAAAGTCCTTTCCATTACCTCCCTTCATTTAATTTTCAGGCAAATACTCAGAATCCCAATTAATTTTACCTTATACTTGTATTAAGATTAAATTTTTGAAATTATCTTGTCCTATGTTTTCATATTATTTGACATATTTCATTATATCAGATAATCATTTACACATCAGAAGATAGAAGCAAGAGGAGTCACTGTCTTTTCATTTTCCCTTGAAAGGCTGCCACAACGTCCAAAATAGTTACAATCAATTGAGCATTAAGATGAGAGTATAGTAAGGGAAAATAACACATACTAAATATATTTTTTAAATATCACCTCTAAGTTGCTTCCTAACTCCCCTAAAATAAGCCATGCTGGTTTTGTACTGAAGACAGCACTCTGAAACACTTTTTGTAGCCTTGTTTGAACTCTTTTTTTTATATTCTCCAGTTCCCTTTCTTTCTTGAAAAATGGCAAGTAAACACTGGTTTTTTACTGTCTAGGTCGAGGTGACAGAGAAACAACCATTTTATATCCTAATTACCTCAGCATGATTTGAAACAGCACAAAGTAGCGGAAGCATTTTTTACACATCTGAGAGACATTTCTCATGAATAAAGATTAATAGCCAGAAGAAGTTAAGAAAAACTGCATCCACTCTTCACCAAAACACCTTCACAACAGAAGGCGCTTTGACTTCCTCCCATTCTTCAAATATGATGTATTTGAAAGACAAGTGAATCTTTTACAGAAAATAAATGACCTCAAAACAGACAGTTAAAAACCACCACAAATTAATGTTTCCCCAACCATACATTAACAGCCAGCAACAGCTCTTTGAAATGTTCACCTTGCAGAGAGGCAGAACTCAGAGCCACTCCTGGGTGACTAAGCTACAAGAGGGAGCAAGAGGAGGACACAGCTATTACTCAGTGTAAGGAGCGAGAAAATAAAGCTCTACACGGGAGAAAAATACTCTGATTGCTCAGCCAAAGTGTTTGTAACTACAAAGTTGTCTCAGCCTACGTAAGTTTTATATGCATCAATTCCTAGTATTTAAGTCTGATGGAAAATTTTGAACTCTAGCTAACTGCTACTCAAGCAACTACAGAACACAGTGAGCCTCCATTAAAGCAATTACGAAATAACTGACAGTAAATTTTAGAAAAATAGAACAGCTCAGGTTAGAAGGGGCTTCAAGAAATCTTCCAGGCCAAACTTTTGTAGGAAAGGGAACCTTAAAATGAGATTATTCATCACCCTGTCCAGTCACATCTTGAAAATCTCTAGTCACAGGGACTCCATCATGTTCCTGGGCAGGTCAATCCAGTGAAAGCCTATTCTATCTAAAAAGATTATTTCTTATATCAGGATGAAAATTGTCTTTAAAAAAACAATTTGAATTTGCAATTGCCCAAAGACAGCTTAAAGCTGAGTAATAAAAAGATATACCAAAAAATGCAAAGACAACAGAAAATCAAACATTCACAGATTCTTCTTATCCAGAACCAGCACTCATCACAAAAAGAAATACATTGAATAAAGAACCTTTTGCAATTGTTAACTTAATAATTTACTAAATTCATTTAGACTTATTCAGGGGGTTTTATTCTCTTTCAAAGAATAAATTTTCCTTAACAGATATGCTTAAAATTTCAACATTCTCCAAAAGGAAAACCATCTTTTATTCCAGAAAGCTTCTTATTAAGTATGGTTTTAAAAGGCTTCACATCTGGATGGTATTCATACTTCAGCAATTCCAAGTATTGTCATTATGAAGCTGCCAGTGAATCAATAGCTGTGGAGATTGCATGATAAATACCGTGCCCAAGGTTTAGATATCTACAGTGAGATGCTTCTTGCATTCCCTAACAGGAAGGATGATTAGCTTTCCTGTGAACTCATCTACATTAGTGCCCCAGTTTAGATGACAAATCTGCTTCCAAGGCAAGCTTTCCACTTAGCTGTGGAGATCTCACATGATGAAGCAGCCTCCTCACAGGACATCAGCTGAATTCTTTTCACATTCAGGCAAACACAAAAATATGCTCCTAATTATCCACTGCACCATGGGACCAGACAAGAAGTTGGCTGAAATAATGTCTCTAAAGTGTGTGTGATGGGGACCACACCAATTATTTCCTTGCACAGGTCTCCTCTCATTACCCCCTACCCTGTGTAGAGACTTTGTCACTCAAAGCTTTATATCACCCCTGAGAGAAGCATTTTGTCTCATCAAAGCAAGTTCCAGCAGCACTCCACATGCTCTCCTGCAAGGACCCCAACAGGAGGTTCTCCCAAGGGACCACTGCCCAAACCCTTCTCCAGAGAGTATCCATCTAATAACCACCTAAAAGTAACAACCAGAACAAAACAAAACAGCATGATTAAAGCACAGAACTGCAAGGATTTACTCACACTCCAACAGTGATTCAACAGTCAAAAACTATTTTTACAGGAAAAAAAATAAATGGTACTATAAATAAATACTGTCAGAAGGCTAGATGACTATCAAGACAGCACTCCAGTACAGACTGTTTCAAGTAAACAGCAAGGTGTATTCAGCTTTTACTGGCAGCTCAAGAATCTTGAGGCTTCCTACTGCCACAATAGTGAGAATATTAGTGTTGAGACTAAACTTGATAGTTATAAAAAAGTGGTGTCATTACTACCTGAAATGTAACTGAAATTGGACTGCCACACAAAAAAGTGTCAACTCTCCTCCCATGATAACGCTGCTATTTAGCTTCATAAAACCAACACGAGTATAAACAAAGTGGTACAATTCTGGAGCGTAGGCAATCTCAAGAGATAACTATGACCCAGCAAATTCCATTAAAAATAAGTAATCAAAATGTAGGATTTGACTTTACTTAGTCATTCAAAAAATTTCTTTTGTCACATGCAAAAAGACTAAGATTGTGGTTTGAGGTGCTAAAGATGGTTTTCCTTTCAGGTCATGCATGTGAGATAATAAGATATTACCTTCTCCTGTACCTCCTTTATGATTTTCTTTCACAATATATGTGGCATTACTGAGAAAGAATGAGCTACAGGTATTCAGAATCTAAGAGAGACTATTTTCTATTTCTGATACTTCATAGCATAAAATGTATTTTGAACTTAAAAAAATAAAGAAAGTTTAATCTTCCATTCACCAGAATGTTCCCAAAAGCCCACAGTGCTGCACTGAAAATAATACCATGTCATTTGATACAATAATAAGAAGTTAGAAACACAGTGTTTCATGATGCATGCTGCATGAGCAGGCAGGCTGCCCATTATCTCCAGTTTTCAGAGTATAACTGAGCTTCCCCTCAGTAGCATTTCAGATTTCATTTCATAAGAAAAAAAGAGACTCATGTATCTTGAAACCCTTTAAAAAAGCTCATCAAGCAATTCTTGCATCTCTCTTTACAATGTCACAAAGAAAAACACCTTAGATAAAGATGCTTTTCTCCCATGAGGAGTTTCACCTACCAAACAAACTCCATCTGAGATTTAGTCTCCATTTTGTTTCATATTATGGAAAATCTCCAAAGATATTAAACATTTCTCAGAGATATAGGCAAAAGACTTCTAATCTTGATTTCACCAGTTTATTATTTATATAGGCTCGAAGATTAGCTTTACAGCTAAGTATCATTAACTTATGCTAACAATCATATGTTATGATGCCTGACAGAAATGTCCCTGACAAGGCACCACAAGAAGTAAAAAAAGGTGTTCCCTTGGCATCCTCCAACTTGCCAAACATTTTTTTTTATATTTTTATTTCACTTCCTAAAAAAAAATATTTAAGAGCTGTAAAAGTCATTTAGACATGTCTGAATTTTCTGAGACACAGCCCACATAAGAAAGAAAAGAGCACAGCAAGATTAAGCACTATGCCAGCAAGAGACAGGATAGATGACAAGAGCTTGAGGTGAGGGTCAGTGCCAGCTTAGCCTAAACAAGTCTACAAGCAAGTAATTCTGTGGATCTGCTGGCTGCTCTGATACTTTTTAGTCAGGAAAATGCTTTCATGATACAATTCTTAGTGAGTACTCCAGACATGCTTCTACTGCCATAAAAACACACCTTTAATACAGGATTTAAAATAATAATAATAATGACCCTTCTGCTAGAATAGATGTCTGTAATCTTAAGGTACCTTCTTTGAAGGAGCAAGGTTAATGCACAAATACAAATAAAATTTCTCTTGAAAAGATGCAATTCCTTATGAAAAAAAAAATACAGACCAGATAAACTACTACCACACAGTATCATCTCCCAGATGCAAATGCATCTCACACACCTCTGTCCAACCAGTCAGTGACTGAAGAAAATGAGCTATACAAATTTCCTCCACCAGCTACACATCACCTGTAACAGAGGTTCAGAAGGAAACTAGAAAATACAAGACCTTCAAAATTTTTCTTGGGTAGCAATATTTAACTACAAACCCTTCTGTCAAACTCTTCCTTAATTAAAGCATGAGAGATGAAGAAACCCTAAGGGAAATATGAGTACTAATACCAGAAAAAGCCTCAATTGCATAAGATTCAGAGGTCAGTGCATAAAACATACCCCCCATTCAAAAGGAAAATGGTGTAAATTGCATTTCTTGAAGTTGACAGAACATGGCTTAGAGCCTTTAGAATGCTACTACTGTCAAATCAAACATAGCTGCCTCACATTTGGTTCAGAGCTTAGCCAATGTCGGAATTCAGGTTATTTAGGCTATCTTTGTCACAGCCAGACACAGAAAAGTGTTTTTCCCTGTGAAATGGCACAGAAATCAGTGAGGTAGTGGACACAGACACTGCACAGGGCCTTCCAGGCATAATCCCACCTCGAACATCCTTACACATGATGTTCACATCTTACCTGAGCTTCACTGACCTCACAGACATCTCTGTTTTGCAGATTGACTTTCCAACCCCTGCCTTGACAAAGCTTGGACAAGTTTTGTTTATCTACATCTAATTTCCTGAAATCATCAGAAGAGATTATTTTAACTATCTGTGCATTTTAACCATTTGTGATTTTAACCCCAAATCTTAAAGTGAAGCAGGGTAGTGCAGCCCTCTTCTAAGGGAGAGAAGGTAAGATTGAAGGTCCTGTTGGGTTTTGTCAACTCCTTTGACAACAGACTGTATAACTGTCAACAACAGCAATGTGCTTTTAAAAAGTTTAGAACTGTGGGAAGACAGATAAAGTCTCCATTCTACATTTGGTTTGCATTTTATTAAATACAATCTACTCTTCAACCTCTGCTCTAAAATTCAGTTGGAAAATGGGGTTTTCATCAAGAGGTAAATCACCCACTCCAAGACCAACTTAAAATCCTGCTGTCTACAGTCTTATCACACTATTTAGTTTAATACTTATTATTGCACAGGTCTGTAAAAAAACTTGAAAAGGACAATATTTTCAGCTGTCAAAGAAAAAAAATCTATCCTTCCTATCATTAGCCTTGAGCTATTTTTGCAGCTCATTAACACTTTGAGGACTATCATCATGAATATTTTTGTTTTTCAGTTCTTTTAAAACACCTCTAGAAAGTCAAACAGCACGTTTTTTAGTCTTCTGCAAGGCCCCCATCTACACTGCAGTGCTCAAGTGACTTTTTTCACCCCTTTTTTCCCCTGAAAAAAGTGTTTCTGTATTTTTGATATCACATAACTAAAGCCTGAGGCATGTGGTTTATTTTATTCTGCAAACAGATCCTGTGAAGGACTTGTTCAGGAAACTACAGATTGAAATACACTAAAGCTAAGC
This sequence comes from Thryothorus ludovicianus, assembly GCA_013397245.1. Taxonomy (NCBI): domain Eukaryota; kingdom Metazoa; phylum Chordata; class Aves; order Passeriformes; family Certhiidae; genus Thryothorus; species Thryothorus ludovicianus. Next base: position 263,742 of record VZTB01002459.1, read on the forward strand.
CTTGAAATACACCTCTCATATGAAAAACACTTCATTCTGATGACAGGCTTATTCTCTGGCTTCTCATATCAGGTTATTATTGCACAGTCTCTTGCCTCAAAAAAGTTCAGCTACAGCAACAGAACAAAACTGAGGTTGGGCTGAACCTGGAAAATGCAGTGAGGGCACAAAGACTAAAAAGCTTTTGGCCCTCTCTTATGAGGGAATACACTTATGCTGGATTTGCTGACATCTGAATAGATTTCATCAGGCAATGCAGACATCTGCCTGTAAGCCAATCCTTCTGAGCTCTCTTTTCAGCCCAACAGTCTGCTCTAGGGTGTGATTTCCCTCTGCTAAAGAGAACATCTACATTTGGCTGGAAAAAAATCAAATCCCATAAAGTATATCTGAAGGCACTAAATCAACCACCCATCTATAGTAAACTAAGAGTCCCAACCATGGCCTGCAGCATTCTAGCAACTCCAGCATCATTCCGCCCACTGAGTGCAGTCCAGCAGCTGGGCTGACTGAGTATATATAGTGCTTGGATCCCTAGTAAAACTTATTTTACATCATGTGTACTCTCCAACATATCCACCTGCATGTCTGTCTAGGTTTCCTCAGGCAAAAATCCAGTAGTCCTAAATTTAAAACTCTGGAATGTATAACGTGCTCAAAAGAACATCTTGTTTCAGTCAGGGTTTCACACAGCCTTCATTCGGCTGAGGAGATGGGACACTAGTCATGAAGACAGAAACAAGGAGAATCAGGTCCTTTTTCATTCACACTAAAAGATCCCAGCTCCCATTCAAGTCTACATACAAATCCATCTCTTACATATGCAATAAAATTAAACAGAAAACTCATCAGTAGCTGTAAGAGCTAGACCAAGACTTTTCCTGTCCCATGAAGAAGGAGACAAGATTTCAAACATATTTTCATTCCTGAAATGAAAGGAAAAAAATTCACATTCCTGTTATGCAGAAATATAAAGGCAGTTAGGAAAAAGTCTAAAATATTTTGGGTTTGCCTACATAATTTTTAAGGTTTAAAGTCAAATTAAATAATTAAAAATGAGCCTGGATTATTCAACAATTTTGAACCATTTGAATGAGCTGAAATGAAACAATATTTCCTGTCATAATTTATGTTTGATGATTAAAAGTTGAGCTACACTTAGGTCTTTATTTGTGAGGCTGAGATGGCTATTTAGGAATGGAGGAAGAAAGTCATATTACAAATGGATAAGAAATCACTGAACAAATGCATATTTACCAATTAATACGAAATTGAAAACAAATATTCATAGAGCATTAGAACACTGACAGAGATGATCTTAAGGCATTATATTCCTCACTGCACCCTAATCATATCTAAGAAAAGAGATGTCATACACTCCCTATTAAATTCATTGAATTCTCTTCTTTGTTTCCAAATACTTCTGACACAAAGGGTAACTCGCATTTCCCTATATGCCAAGAGATTTGCAAGGCTGAAACCAAGATGGGTACTTAAGACTGATAAAAGTTTGTATGCACTGCATCAAATATATAAAAACAGAGAATTGACCAAGGGGAGATGAGAAAACAGATGAGTGATATTTTGCAAAAAATTACTCTCGGGGAAAGCCAAAGTTTGAGAATTTCATTCAAAACAAAGCAAACATATTTTAGGTCTCTTGAAATTTGGAAGTGACCCAATCTCCCACCATCAGAATTGCTTTTGCTTGGTGAGGAAGTACAAACAGACCATGGGCAGAGCAGAGTCTGAGAAAGATACGTTTCAATCAGTCATCTTTAAGCCTTTCAAATCTTTTTCTGAAAAACACTTCTATTGTCTATATTAAGGTACAGAACTGCTTTGATTTCAGCAATAAATATGTTACATCACCTTCATAAGCAGAAAGCAAAAACTGATGAACTTTCCTTATGATTGAAGTACCACTGGACACCTTAGGAAGGTGCCAAGTGTTAACATCACCCCTCTAATTTCTCTCTGAACTGACAATTCATGAAGAACCTTTTAAAGACAAATTGGAAGAGGAGTACCAATATTAGACTTAAAATGTAGGAAAGAATTTGAAGCTTAAAAATTAGGAGAGTGGCAAAAAGACAAAAAACAAAGAAACAGAGAATGGAATTAAAGAGTTGGAGGAGCAATAGAAGCAGCTGGGTGAAGAATTGGTGCTTGAGAGTGAAGTCATAAAAGTACGGGGGAAGGTGTGGGAAAGAAGTGAGCAAGAACCTTAAGGAAGGAGAAAAATAAGGCAAAAAGGAGACAGCATATATTTTAAACTATCCAAACATTTGAAGAAGCTTCACATTTTTACCATCTGGCAGCATATGCAGTTTATCATGAAGTGCTGGAATGTGTTTTGTGCTGCAGGGAGAACTGTTTCATGAGCTCATCAGAACTGGATAACTGGCCTGTAGTAATCTTCTGAAAAGTGGGAGAAGGACCAGTGATGAGTTGGATGATCATGTCTAATCTCATCAACAGTAAAAATTAAAAATGGGTTCAAACCAGAGTCAAATATTCATGCTGATGCAAACGTCTCTGTTCAGCAAATTCTCCTACCTCTAAATAATGTATCACACCAGCATTTTGGCCAAATAACATTTTCCAGGAAGAGTGCTATTTTTTAGTCACCATAGTGTTGCATGGAGTGCACTAAGCCTGAAACAAAATATCTGATTCATCTCTATTTCAGGGACAATTTCATGCAATATTTCTTCTACTTTTCTCAGTGTTGTTAAAGATAAAATTCAAATTAAAAAAAACTAAAAATAAAAATCCCTATTCTTACAACTCAATTTTAGCTGTCTTTTTATAGCCAGACATACTTGGGAGCAGAAGTTGTCTCGATTAAACCTGAGCATACTTCACAGGTCTTCAAGGCCAGTTTCCCTTATCAAACTTGAATTCATATTTTTATTTACTCTAACTCACCAGCACCTATATACACTCACAAGTTTCATGTCCCACTGGAAAGCATATGGTGCTTTCTGTTCAGGATTCTTGGAGCTGTGTCATGGAACAAAACACTCTGTTGAACAGACACCTGTTTCAAACATTCCTCTTTGTTTACAGGCATTAACCTGTTGAAGATAAGCCATGTCATAATCAAAGGCATAAAAATGGTCTGTCATAGGTAAAACTATCCTAAAATTGTGTTCAGACTCACAATTATCTCTCATGCTGTAATCAGCCTTCATTTATCTGACTTCATGAATGGACAGTTACAAACTTTATGGGTGGCACAACACAAAAGAGGTAGAATTCACCCTGTGAATGGGTATGCCTGTAGGTAGGGACAGAGCAGTTGAAAAAAGTGGTATTAAAACTAGAGAGGAAGAAAAAGACAGTTTGTTATCTAACAAAATATGTTAAAATAAATATTTATATTTTCCTGAAGGACACATTCCAAATGTTTTATAAAAGAGAATAGGTATAATTAGTAAACTACCAGAATCAAATAACAAACCATACTAAAGCCTAGGGGGGGGTTTTAATTCTGCAGCTGTAGGGTCTGCCACACTATCTGTGTAGAAAATCAAGATTCTGTAGCATAAAAAAAATTTAATTCTAGTGTAGCTTTTTAGTAGGAAATAAGACCTAAAATCATAAACTGCAATGAAGTTGAAGTCGTGTTTGCCTGAATTTGCATTAGGCCTGACATAAGAGTGCAGAACTATGAATTCTTCAGTTTCACTTCAGCATCAGCATTAACTGTCTCATGGTTAATCAAATATGCTCTTCAGGCAAACCAGTCTCTCTCCTACATCTTCTTAGAATGAGAATGAGAAGAATAAAGCTCAGTTATTTCTAACTCTTAGATATTATGATTTGCCTTTGAAAACTTTATCAGCAGGAAGGATGTAACACCCCACTAGTCATTTTCATATTCAAAACTTTTAGTACAGATTTCACATTTTAATCTGAAATCGATGAAAAATTCCAGCTGCAGACCTCTCCATCTTGCAGGGAATGCATAAAACTTAGTTCTTAGCATTCAACACAGCATGTTCTCACAATGTATATTTTTTCAGATATGTATCATTTTAAGAAAGCTTTTTGTTTCCCAACTGCAACTCAAAATTTTTACAACAACTAAAAGAAACATGCCATAATCCCTGACAAACAGGTGCCAGCAGCCACTTAGCAGTCTTGGCCAAATTCAGAAGAGCCTTACATACCCACTGCAATCTTAGTATGACTGCAGAACAAATATAACTTTGACTTTAAATCATGTTGGAGGTGGTGTTAAAAATGACTGGAGAACTGAGGCAAATTTGGCAAGAACTGGACGTTTGTACTCATTGCAAATCACTTTGAGTTCAGTCTTCAAACAAACACAAGCCTGAGTGTAAATTACAGTTTGAAGTGATCTGACCATCATTCTCCAGGGCTCTCAAGGTAGATGAACACCATGTTTGCTCAAATGTCTCAGGCATGACAAAAATGAAAGCAGTTCCTAAAAGGAATTTTTTAAAACTTCCAGAAAGTAGAACATGTGCTTTAAATTCAGCTCTACATTAACAGGAACATTCATACCTCTCTATTTACTTGGCTCTTGGTATAGAGGATAAATCTAACGCAAAAAATATCAGTCTCTGGATCTCATGCCAACAAGAAGAACTGTGGGAAGACAGATACCAGTTTTTGTTCTCCTAGGCATTCTAGGGATTCAGGGCCAAATTATGCATACTTTATGCATGCAAGTTACTTTATGCATGCAAAACTGAAGGAGGGTTTCACTGGAAATAAAATTAATTAGGGTAAAGAACAATGAATTTACTCAAGTTGAATTCCTAACGCCTTCAACAAGTAAAAAATCTAGAGGTCTCTTCAAATACATAGTCACCATCCATTTCTTTAGATGAGACTTTGTTAATAGGTGCTGTAAGTAGACAATCTGAAGATATGAGAAAAGCTAGAATGAAGTTACAAATGGGCAAGACATAACAAAGAGTTCACATTATGCGTCATGAAAGCCAGACCCACCAGAGCCAGTTTAATCCCTGAATAAATTCTACTGATTTTTCTGGAAGCCCACAGTTGTTTAGATTCTACAGCATTTAACAAGTGTTCATTAACATCTAAGGGGCTCTAAGCTTTGACTTCTTGAACACAAAACTGACCTCACAGGATTTTATGACAAAATTAATTTGTTGTAGTATCAAATTAGGGACAAGCAACTTTTATATCTTCAACAAGAGATGGAACTTTACCTTCCCTGGAGAAGCAGAGATTAGCTTCAGGTCTACAGAACTCAGATGATATACAGAAGCATTGTTTCTTAGAGATGACAAAGGTCAATCTCAGAGGGATTCATCAAAGAGAAAGGCAATTTTGGAGTGATGGTGAGACTCAGATTAGCAGGTGTTTCAAAGATTTGGATGCCACGGGGGAATCAAATAAGTTTAAATATTTGTTACATGTGTAAGCAGAATGTGTTGATAACCAAATAAAACAGCCTGACTTCAGATGTCAGCATTATGAAAGTCTAGAAACACTATTAGGAGGTCCAGAGGTCCTGAAAAGTTGTACCTCATTAACAACAACATTGAAAGCCACAGTGAATCCCTACTGATTTACATTCTTGTTACTAAAGCATTATTCCATTTTTATCAGGAATTTAATGCATTATGCCACATAAATGAAAATAACATGTACTATCTGCAAAGAAGAGATAGGGAAGGTAGTAGAGGAAGCAAGTAAAAAAGTATCAGGGTATATCTAGAGTGTTTATCTCCAGAGCTGAGAGAACACAACATTGGAGATAAACAGAATAACTCTTCATTTATAAAGCAACATCCACTTAACAGTAAATTAGACAAAGAATACAATTAAGACATCAAAAAATATCACCCCCAAGCATTATTTGTAATTTTGTATGTTGATATCTGCCTGTGTCCTACAGTAAAACTTGCCTAACAGAGCAGAGGGGTGAGAACCCTCCTTATCAAGTCTGCCAAGGTCAGGACAAAATTAATTCATGATATTATCACAGTGGGAATAAAAGAAACTTCTACAGCTTTGATGGCTCCCAAGAGATGGAAATCTGTTTAGTAAAATGGGAAGATGTCATTTTCATTCTGCCTAGCAGAATGGACAGTGCTCAGTGATAAAATCTGCCTAACAGAGCATGGGGTACAGCATTGCTTATTAAAACAGATCAGTATTTCCCAAAATAAGAAGCTTTTTCTAGTTGTTTATAAAATTATACTAAATAAACCAATGAACTACAGGTACTAAATACCTGACATATGATAGACTTTTTTTTTAAATATTTCAGAAAAGCCAATAACTGCAAGAATCAAAACAAAAAGAAAAAATTATGTTAATATTAAAACAACTCCGGCATTTTCAAATAGAAATCAGTCTGAAAGCTGGCCAGTCACAGAGGCTATTCTACCCTGAAATACAATGGGCTGGATGGGCATGCCTGTCCATAACAGTGAATCTTCAGGAGTTCAAAGCAGAAATCTTCTCCTGAGCTAAGCAATAGATCTGATCCCTTTTGCACTCTGCTGATTGGATCCATTTCTGCCATAGATCTCTTTCAGGACAATCAAAACTTGAAATTGCACAGACACTAGAACATTCTGTCTTTGAATAAGGGCAAGAATTATCAAACCTCCTACCTGTCTGTATTTCTGTATTCATACAAACAAGAAGTAAGTACAGAAATAATGAATGCTTATTCAGCAAGCACCTTTTCTTTGTCACATTACTGTTCCCCTCTATGAGGGGAAAAAAAAATATTAAAGCCTAAAAACATTTTTAAATACTACAATACACAGTGTTAAATACTGTAGTAACAGTAGCCTATCTCAAGACATGCACTCTAATGTTTGACTTTTAGGCACCCTTGAATAAACCAAGCTGTAAAAACTCATTCAAAGTATGAAAATTAAGTTACAGTATCAATGTAATTATACAGAACGTGCCACACTGACACCTTGTAATTTTCTAGCTGTTGGAGCAAGGATTGTTGGAGCTCTACTATGGCTGCCATTTTGCAATAATTACTACCTACTGTGACTGTGGAAATCAGAGATGACAACACTAAACTATTTCTTATATATTTGAATATTATGCATTTGGGCAAGGGAAACAAGGAGGGAGGACAAGAGGAAAAAGAAAAGATGTAGGTCATATGTGGTGGTTCAAGTAACTACTATGCAAAATTTAGTTTGTTTGATCTTTACTTAGCTGTCACTCAAGCATGCCCCCAGCAAATATTCTTCTATAAATATAATACTGTTATTTCTGCCAGTTACAGGAGGGAGCTGCTGGTGTTGGTATTAATTACAATTGCCTAATTGTGCTTATTGGAAACAAAAGGTACTTACTAAAGTGCAGAAGTCTTGTTTCTGACAATGAGCTGTAACAAGTAAAGTTAAAATCCTTGAGAACATAATACAATTCAATAATAAAACCTCCAGATTTTTCAGATAATTGAATCATTTATGTTGGGATAGACCTTTGAGATGATCAAATCCAACCCTACTGAGTCTCCCACTAAATCATGATCCTAAGAGTCACTTCCTCACATCTTTTAAAAGCTCCAGGGATATTTAGACTTAGACTTAACTACTTCCATGGGTAGCCTGTTCCAATGCTTGACAACCACTTAGGTGAAGAAATTTTTCTTAATATCCAGTCTACACCTCCCCTGGTGCAACTGTAGACCTTTCCCTCTTCTATTACTTGTTACTTGGAAGAATCCAGTAACAACCTCCACCTTTCTACAAACCCTTTCA
>VZTB01002459.1:278907-308180 GCA_013397245.1 Thryothorus ludovicianus
GAAGCTGATTTTATCCATAGCTGAGCACCATGACAATATGGACACTTCTTGGCCAGTTAGGGCCTTCTCAACTTCTGGACTCCATTCTTAGAAAGTTTCTATATGGACTATAGGAACAGAAAATTGCTTACTGGTTAATAACCTGTACCATTTGAGCAATGATACTGCCTCAGAATGGGAAAAGCTTCTGGTCACACTGAATGAACTAAGATAGCTCATCTTTCTTTCCTATTTCACTTTAGATATCAACAAATAAATATATGTACCCGCCATATATACACCATATGACATATACATTGCTTCATATCCACAGAACAAAGAAAGATGCCCTTCACAAATAATGATGCAAGTTAAATTGATTACTGATTTAAGACCTCAGAAAATGAAGAATACTAAACAAAAGGAGAATGAATATTAAGTGTTAGGGATGACGCAAAAGGAGAATGAATATTAAGTGTTAGGGATGACGCAAACTTTTTAACCAATAGATCTTCAAATCCATCATTCCATTTTGTCATGAACTTTCAGTGCTGTTGTACAAATTTAACTCTCTTAGAGTCAAAATTACAACATTCACTACTACTACTCAGGAAAAAGCTACAATCTCATCACAAAGATCAAGGAGGAATACAAGTCTAGCCCTTTCAGCTACTCATATTCTCTTCAGTCAATATATAAAATGACTCTTACAAATCAAGTGAACATGGCAAAGCTTGGGCTGCACTTTTGAAAGAAGTTGTCAGGGTACAAGGTTAGAAGTTCTATAACACTTTCAAAAAGCAATGTCAATGTTTCAAAAAGTAGTATACTGATACAGCCTTCATTTGAAAAAAACTAAATCAAAAAGCTTTTTTTCAGAGAGCTCGGCCTTATTTTGGAAGCAAAATCATAAAATGCCATTGCACTGAATCATTTGATCATACTGAGGTCTTGTTCCTACACAATAGCAAATTACATTCTGCAAGAACTAAAAAAGAAATGAACCAAGACCCTACACTAGATAGCTTGGGCCTTTCGTTCCCTTTTATTATATTGCTAACTGTGCCTGTCATAACAGATCATCTGGTTTCTAGCAAAGAGATGCATAATGAACTGCTTTGTGGGTGGGCTACAAAAATGCTGACCATTTTAAATTACTTTTCTGCAAATCTCCTGACTGGAGTGCTCTGCATGTAAATTCCAGCAGCAGCAGCAGCAGTTGCTGCCATAGCAACAGAGTTATTTAGGAAATAATTTAAAGTAAGTACCACATCATATTCAGCCTCTCATGAAAGAAAGCAGACTTGGAAGGAGGATGGGAAGATACAAGGTTTTTAGGGCTTTTGACTGAAAAATGAGTCTGTATGCTTCCCATGTTTACCAATGCACAGGAAATGGTATAATATAATGCTTACCTTTGCATAGTGCTTAGCGCTTTTATTGCATTTTTTGTTACAAACTCAACCAATACTCAGGAACAAATTTACAGCCACAGCTACATGAGGTCCTTGTCAGCCCATTTCTCCAGCCTGCTGAGGTCCCTTTAGAAAGCAGCACAACCTTCTGGAGTATCAGCCACTCCTTCCAGTGTTGTGTTATCAGCAAATTTACTGTGGAGGTACTCTGCCCCATCATTCAGATCACTAAAGAAGATGTTAAATTTATGACTCTTTAAAAATCCCCCTGGTGCACCACCAGTTAGTGGTCTCCAACTAGGTTTTGTACTACTGATCAGTATCCTCTGGTCCTGGCCATTCAATGAGTATTCAGTCAACCTCCCTGTGTGTCCATCCTACATCAGCCTCTCTATGAGGATCTTATGGGAGACGCCATCAAAAGCATTATTGAATTCAAGGTGACTACTCCACCCTAGTCTAGGAACCCAGTCAACTCAGTATAGAAGTTCATCAAGTCAGTCAACCAGGACTTCCCCTTGCTGAATCCATGTTGACTACTCCTGATGACCTTGCCTTCCATGTGTCTGGAAAGGCTTTTCAGTATTGTTCTTTCACAGACTTCAAAGTTGACTTGCCTGTAGTCCCCTAAGTTCTCCTTATTTTACTTGAAGATAGCAGTGACGCTTTCTTGCAGCATTCAAGCACCTTTCCCAATCACCACAATCATTCAAAGATAATTGTGTGGCCTCACAACTCAACACCAATCAGCTCCCTGAGCACTTGTAGGTGCCTCCCATCTCAGGATCCACAGACTTGTGTATATCCAGTTTGCTAAAACTTGATTATCTTTCACCAAGGGCACCTTTTCCTTGTTCCCGATCTTCGCTCTAGTCTCTGGGGCCTGGGTTTCCTGAAGGACAGTCTTTACTAGAAGACTGAGCCAAAGAATGAATTGAGTATTTCAGCCTTTCCTACCTTGCTCTACAGCAGCAGGTCCACATGTTCACTACTGGTCACTTTTGTACTTACAAGAAGTCTGTCTTGTTGCATTTGGGACTTGACTTTCCTAGCTCCATATCTGCATGTTCAGTGTCTGTGTTCCTTCCAGGATGTTTTATCCATCCACCTTCTGAATGCTTTGTTTTTGTGAGTCAGTTTTCACAGGAATTCTATGTAAACCCCCTGGCATTTTTTCCTGACTTCCTACTCTTTAACATGGACTGCTCTTGAGCTTGGAGAAGGTGATACCTGCACATTAATCAGCTTTCTTGGGTCCTTCTTTGCTTCAGAGCCTTATCCTGCGGGACTCTGCTGAGCAGATCTCTGAAGTCAGAGAGCCAAAGTCTGCACTCCTAAAGTGACATCTCTGTGATCTTGTTTTTTGCCCTGCTTCCTCATCTAAGAATCCTGAACTCTATCATCCCATAGTCACTACAGCCATTTCACATTGTCAATGAGCCCTTACTTGTCTGCAGGTGGTCCAGCAGAGCATTTTTCACTCTCCTTGTTCATTGATCTTGGAAAGTTGCTACTTGCTAAGATTCTCATTCATTCATACACTCCTTTTAAGAAGTTTACACAATTGCACTAGCTTCCAAAGGGGAAAAGTGATTATTTAATTCATTTACAACTCTCCTAACTTTTTAACTAACAGCAAGAAAGTAAAATACATTTCTAAATAAGATGTGAATATTAGGATCAAATCAAGAACAAGATAGAAAACAAAATGGGCAAACTACAGCATATTCATATAAATAATCTCTATGAAGCACAAATCCATGTGACTCACCATAGAATGCAGAACAGACACAAAAGATTTCTACCTTTGCCATGTTCAAAGTCAAAGCATTTACACTTGAAGTGGAGACCAAAATAAATACTCCAATTATCATTAGAGAAGAGACGAAAATTTCTTGAAGTTTTTTGAAGACAAAAAACTTTTGTGTGAAGTGAGCACTTTTCCACTATCTGCAAGCCCCAGTGAGCTCAAGGAGGCTATATAGTTTGGAACGAAATCCCACCAGAAGAGTCTGGCTGCACTCTCCAGATTCTACAGCTAGCTTCCAGTAGAAAGATTTTCTTTTGCCCTCACACATAAAATATAACCTCATTCATGGAATTCTCACTGGAAATGAGAACTACAGGAAGGATAAGAAATGTGTTATAATAATGAATATAATAAAATGAAGTACACTGTACACCCGTGCTAACATCGAGTAAATGTAGCAGATTCTCACAATGTGAGTTACAGCATACTGTAATTCTAAGTTCTTCCTTATCTGTTACACTGGCAGGAACTGAATTTCCTTATGCATACCTCCATTGCTTTTATTCCATCCCTGTACCTCACGTAGATAAATAAGTAACAGAACTTGTTCCTAGACATGATTATGGCAGCTACATCCACAAAAGTCAATACAGACTCATTTGCCTGCTCACCATCACATTTTCTGTAAAAAATACTCTGCATTTCTCTCAAGCCAGATTGTTTGCAATAATAAGTGTTCTCAAATCTATTATTACACCACTCAGCCTTTTTAATATACTTTACAAAGCAATATTTGTGTGTATACACACGACTCCAAAAGCAGCCATATCAGTGTGTACTCACCTGCTGCAGCACTACTGTACACCCGTGCTATTGAAAAATATCTTATTGTCCAGGACAGTCTTAACAACACTCTCCTGGGTTAGCTGGAAATGCATTGAAAGAGTTTGCCATGTGTCTCGTCTTTCCATCTTAACAAGTAATGAACTGTATAAACTCATTCTTAAAAATACTGTGCAAGCCAAATCCATCCTCCATGGCAAAATTATATTATTTTACATACTGCAGAACATTCCATATAATCTGTCATACACTGAAGGATGTTCTGAAAGGACGCATGCATCAGACACTTCTTTCTGTTTGCTCACTGATCTCTGTAAAAAATTTGTATCCTGTACCTGCAAAAAGATGAGCTCATAACAGAAGTGTTGCTGTACATTAGAACGTTCCATGGGCAGCTGATAGGCAATTCAAATGTCATAGTGTGCAATAAGTACTCTCTGCCTTGCAGACATAGGCGTTGACACGCAATATCACAAAGACCAGCGTATCATAATCCTGTCCCTGAATGATACAACTCTCACACGGGCCTTTTTCTACAAAGAATTTATGCTGAAAACTGTATTGCAGTGCTTTTGAGGATAGGTGCTACTTAACTAAAACTCAAAGTAAACACAAAGGAAGATTCTTGTCTTATTGAGTATGAGAAAGGAACTGGATACCTCCAATCCTTGTTTTCCATCTTGATTAAATTCTCCAAAGATTCGCTGTTTCTACAAGAAGCATTGCCATTGGCCACTGACCTTATTAAAACATCTATTAGGGATAAATTAACTTCTCCTGTTGAGTAACAAAATTTACTATAAATCCCTGGCCTCACCTAAAAGGAAAAACAAACAAACACAAACAAAGCAAGCCTATTGTCCAACCAATTAGTTGCATTTCTGTTCAAAAGAATATTCTCCAAGTAAAGTAGACAAAATTTGTGATTACATTCTAGTATCAAACATGAAGGAGAATTTTTGCTTCACGTCATGAGGCATCACTGCCTTCTGAGTCACAGAAATAACTTAGTTTACAGTTTTAGTAAAAAAATTATTTGATGAACCAAAGTTTTAGTAACAGATTTATTTGATTGCCTACAGACTACCATACAGATTGTCCATTTTTATTGCATTCTACAGCTCTAAAATGTTTTTTCCCTGTCTGTACCATTACAAGCTACAAAGAGAAGGGAGTTAATTTACCTTGTTACTAGACCAGAACACCATGTTTCATTGTAATTTCACACTGAGATTTCCCAGTATTTTCTTTTTTTCCACACAGCAGCTAAATTGTCTTTAGCATTCTAGAACTGTTTGGTCCAGAATATACTAGTAGAGGAAGGCAAAAAGAAGGAAAATACTTCCCAGACATCAACAGATGTTTCAAATGAATTTTCTTCAGTCACCTTTATTACCTCCTCTGTATTGAGATGTCTTGAGAAAGTAAATTAATTTTGCCATCAACAAATAAATTTAAAAGTTTCTGCTCAAGTTCCACCAACTGCAGCTTCATCTACAATTCTTATTCTCTAGAAATGACACAAATTCAAATATCACATAATTTAAGAGAACAGAACATATTCAGTGATAACATCAACTCTAATAAAAAGGTTACTTATGCATTAGGATCTCCTACAGTTCATATTCTTAAAAAAAAAATCTGCTTTTGGTTAGGATTTCCATTACAAATCTGATTCAACATTGAATATCAGTAGTTTCTCTCTTCTGTGGACACCAATTTTTCAAATGAACATCTAGTAAATAACTAGAATTAGGATAAAAGGTTTAACAATTACAGATCAAATTTCATTTGATCTGTTAAAAGGCACTACAAACAAACCTTAACCAAAGCATCACAGTTTAGTATTTCTAGGTTAATCCACGGGGAAAATCTGAACTTCTCCAACAAAGCATTACCACACATCATTCCTGAATAGCCTGGCAGTATGAATAAGACCGATAAAACTGATGGGAAAAGAAAAAAAAAAAACAAAACAACAGAAAAGATGAAAACACTTGAAAGAAGGTAAGAGAAACATCAAATCAGAAAGCAATTGTTAAGAAGTATTAAAAAAAGAGACCATTAAATTTAGATTCAACAACTAATGTTAACCTCAAAATACAAAATATACACAAAGAAATTAATCATACAGCAAGGCCACTGCTTAGCCTATGTCTAACTAATTTGGTTTACTCTTTCTTTTTGGTCAAAATGCAAATGTATTATTCCTCAGAGAATTAAAAGAAAAAAAAAGAAGTGGGGGGAGATTATGAGGAAAAATATTTTAAATGGTTCTCAATGCTGAAACTTTAGACTGGATGATATCTGTGACAAAATATTTAACCACCAGCCCAGGAGAAGCATTTGTATAAGAGAAAGCAAGCCTTCTTTCATTCACTTCAAAGGAGACTAGAGATGTACACAAAACTTTTCCTGTCAGCTAGGATCCATATCAACAGGTGGGTATTAAATTTTTTCAAGCCAGAGTTAGTTTACAGCAGATTTTGCTTATTTAACAAAATTGCAAGGGCAACCAGCAGTGGAGGACAGATAAGTACCCCTCCACCCAAAGTTTGGGGCACAATAGACAGTGATAAGTGCACAGCCACTCCACCAGCTAAAGCTGATTATCACTGGGCTTCAAAACAATGCTAGAATCCACCACAGATTAAGGCCTCTTGGACTGTGTCTCAAAGTGACATTTGCAGGCACATACAGTCCCAGACAGGGGAAAGAAAGGACTTTTAGAAAATAATATCTTCTGTTTAACAAATAAATAAAAGAATAAAACTTAGGCTATTTTACTGGCAAAGCTGCCAAGTCATTCTGAAACAAAAATAACCTTCTCTAGCTTAGGTAACCTAGATCTCTGAATTTCATAAGAAAGCATAATTTCCTTTGACTGTTTGTCTTGTTTTTATCCAGAATAGATTTCACTTTCTTCCTAGTAGCTGGTGCAGGGCTGGGATTTTTATTTAGCATGAGAATACTGCTGGTAGGACACTGATGCTTTCGGTGCTGTGGAGCAGCTCTTACCCTAAGTGAAGGACTTTCCAGTTTCCCATGCTCTGCCAGGGAGCAGGTGCACAAGAAGCTGAGAGGGAGCATCCTGAAGACACCTGACCTGACCAAAGGAATATTCCATTCCACAGAACACCATGCTCAGTACAGAAACTGGGGGAGTTGGTCAACAGGAGCCGACCGCTATTCGGGAGTCTGAGCATTGGTCAGCGGGTGGTGAGCAATTGCACTGTGCATCACTTGTATTTCTTGGGTTTTGTTCCTCCCTTTCCCTCTCCTCTTCATTACTATTATTATTGTTGCTGTTTTTATTATTATCATTAGTATTATTAGTATATTTTTGTTTGGTTCAGTGACTAAACCATTCTTATTTGAACCCACAAATTGTACTTTTTGTTATTCAAATTCTCGTCCCCACCCAGAAGGCAGAGCAATGAGCAAGCAGCTGTCTGCTATTTAGTTTCTAGCCGGGGTTAAACTGTGACTCTGTTTTAATACAAAGCTCTAAGAGACCATTATGGCAATCTATTCTGACCTTGTATATAATAAAGTACAATAGAACTTCCTCTAATTAATTCTGCAGTAAGCTTAGGACTTCCAAACAGCTTGTAAAGGAAAAAAAACAGACCTCTTGCATCCACTCCATCTTCACAAACACTTCTCTCCTCCAAGGAATCTTTTCTTTTAACATGTACCATCACTATTATGAGCCCTTTCACTGTACAACAGAAAACAGCTCAAAAATACCCAAAAGTTCCTCTTCAGGAGAAGGTGAGCAATATACTTCTCTCTATCACTCTCAGGTTCCAATTAACTCATCAGTTCACAGGCTTCCGTGTTGGAGTCAGTGTTTTAACTGATTTCACTAAACAGTTACTCCATTCCTTCTGTACTTTTATCTCCTCTATTCTTTGCAAATAGAATTGTATCAAGGGTGCCTTGCCAAAGTATGTTTCCTAACATGAGCAGAGATAAAGGCTTCTCCAGTTACCTAGATTGGTCAAGTCATGTGCCACTGTGAATGTGCATTTAAGGAAAAAATTGTTCAGGAGTATTTAGGTCACAAATCCCTTCCATCAGGGGCATCTGGTATTAGAATTATGGGCATCTGCCATTTAATGTTTGTTCTAAAATTAGAAGCAGCTTATCCTTAATAAGTATTTAGTGTACTGCATATGATTTGGCCAAGAGATTAAATTTCAGAGCTGTTTATAGAATCTCATTTGGATTTTTTCAAAAATTCAGTGCTCTGTGGCATATCTAAATTCAGAAAATATGTTTTTATCTTGCCAACTAATAAGAGCATTCATTATCAACTTAGAACAGCAACTGCATCTCTAAAGCAAAGGTGCCATGGTGATAGGAGAACTCCAATCACAAAAAGCTTGGACTTAAAAAGTGTCTACTATGGGGTGTTTTGTGAGGCAGAGTATTGGATAAGGGGAAAACACAGGTGGTGTTGCAAGTGAAGAGTTTTAGCATCCACACAGCCTCCCTAAGTAGAGTACAGATTAAAAAGTGATGCACACACCTTAGGCCTGAATACCATGGATGGCTCCTAACAGCAATGCTGGAAGCTAACTCATCAAAAGCACTGTAACAGCACAGAAACCTCATACTTCTTTGTACAAAACAGGGAATATAGCAGAAAACTTCTCAGCCTATGAAAGAGTTGGCATTATTTTGCCCAAATATCCTTTCACCAATACAAAACACCCGGGGCGTAAGCCAACCAAAATTTTCCAGCATTTTAGCACAAACTAGAAAATGTACCAAAAGATAAACAACAATGAATTATCTGCATTATAGAGTGCTGCAGCACTCTTTAAAGTGTATTCAATGGGATGGATACCAGGAACAGTTCTGTCAGCTGGAGCAGACACAAATGGGCTCCACAAGACAGATAATCATGAGATATTCTACAAGAGAATATTCACCAATCAAATAGACAATAAATTAATGTTTGCCTTCTTTAAGAGAAGATCGATTAAGAGAGTTATCTACAGAATAGTTTCATTTTATAAGAAAATAACTGGTCACAGCTTTTCCTATCATCTTGGCATGTTTTGGATATAATACATATTTAGAGAGAGTGTGGGAGGTCTGTTACTTCAATACATTTGAAAACAGCTTAATATTTCAGAAAAGAGAAGGTTCTATATGAGAAATACTTTTTTATGACAGTGGACAAGCAATTATTGTGGTGTCCTGGAAGACTTTTTCTTGAGTTAACCAGGAACTGATGAGGAAACAGTTGGTAAAAGAAATTGCTATTAATCTTCCACTGGTTTATGCAGATTCAACCCTGTTGGCTGAAAATAAACTTATGCTGGATAGTCTCACTTCACCAAGTGAACAAGACCATTACACATTTATTTGAATGCCAAATTTGCAGGATACAGATGCTCTAACCAGTCACTTCATCCACTCTCATGAATAACCTGACAAAGGAAGCTGTTAAATACAGCCTGTTGGAGAAAATGTTAAGTAGGGAAAGAGTCATCAAATTTTTACTAATTCACAGTTATGTGGAGACACATAGACACACAAAATCTGCAACAGTAACTAAAATTAGCCTCTTTGTGGCTTCAGCCACTTTCACTGTTTAAAAAGGAAATGTTTTCCAGTTCTGCAAATACACACTAGGACAGAATATAGTCCTGATGAAAAGCTACTTGTAAGAGTTTTAGAACACGTTATTTTTGCCTAAAAGTCTATTTAGAAGTACCCCACTTACACACTAAGAAATTCAGACTGAGTTTACCTATACAGAATATGGTAAGACAGAGGAAGATAAAAAAAACAAGAAAACTAAGCACCAGGAAGGATAACAGAATCAACAAGAGCATTATGCTTTGGATGTTAAGATGCATCAAAGTACCAGTGGTGTTATGGGCTTTACATTTCACAGGAAGGCGATGACATGACAAAAATTTAGCTACTTACCACTACACAAAACTTTTTCAGTAGCATCACAAAAATTTGAGCTTTAAGTTATCTCTCGGCCCGTTCACTTAATCATCCAAAAAAAAAAAAAAAAAGGCATTTTATCCTCTTCTTGCCTCCTGGTGCAATACTATCAGTCCTCCAGCAATAAAACCCACACCCCATAGCTGTGGAACCCTGGAAGCTCATGGGTACCACTATACACTAAAATACAATTCAAAGCAGCTAGTATGGAGCTATGTTTTTGATTTGTGATGATAACGTTGAAAATACAGGGAAGTTTTATCTATTGCCAAGCAGCACAGGCCTTTACTGCTTCTCACCCCAGCCCACCAACAAGCGTGCAGGGAGTGCACACTTGAAAACTGAGAGAAACTGGGAAACTGGGAGGGGACAGAGCCAGGACAGCTGACCCAAGGGATAGTCCAGATGATACTGCATCATGTTCAGCACATAAAGCTGTGGAAAAGGAGCAGGGGATATTCACAGTGATGGCATTTGTCTTCCCAAGTCACCATTGCGCATAATGGAGCCCTGCACATTTCCTAGGAATGGCTGAACACCTAGCTGCCCATGGGAAGTGGTGAATAAATTACTTGGTTTGCTTTGCTTGTACACACAGCTTTTGCTTTCCCTGTTAAACTGTCTTTGTATCAACCCACTAGTATCAACCCACTAGTTTTCTCAGT
The DNA here is from genome assembly GCA_013397245.1 of Thryothorus ludovicianus. Lineage (NCBI taxonomy): Eukaryota > Metazoa > Chordata > Aves > Passeriformes > Certhiidae > Thryothorus > Thryothorus ludovicianus. The sequence continues at coordinate 289,533 of VZTB01002459.1, forward strand.
TTTACCCTTTTGATTCTCTCCCCAATCCCATAAGGGAGAAGAGAGAGTGAGCAGCTGTGTGGGGCTTAGACGCCAGCTCAGAACACAGAACAACAGTCCTTTTTATAAAAATCAATGATAAAACTATCACCTGGATAATCTTCCTGCTGTGTGTTTAAATGACTTGAAAAGTACTCTGTGTCCTTGCAATAAATTGACTCAAGTACAAGAGTACAAAACGCAAGATAAGAGAGATCAATACAGTAATGTGCAGGTAAGTAGGTGAGCCAATAGATACTTATCAGTGATAAAGCAGGTAGTTAAATATAAATAAAACGAAGCCTTAGATGAGAACACTGATAAATTAGTGATATCAACCACTAATTTAATGTCAGTTAGTACACCTGCAAGGAAGTAATCAAACAACAAATGCCTCCATATGCAAAGTAACATTAATGAAACTCATTATCAACAAAATTTGACTTATATCCAATAAACAAAGCATGATTTAATTAAAATTAGATTCTAAAACACTAGTTCAGGTAAAATGTGTATCATTTACTTTATAGCATACAGACAATTAACATTTGAAAAAAAAAACACGAAGAGATTTTATTATAGTCAGGTCATTGGATAATGGACCCTCCACAGGGAAACAACCAAAAAAAAAAGCCTACCTCTCCTTGAATATAGAAAATGTTTCAGAAGCAAGCTAAGACATCTCCAAATTCATACCTCTAGCTGTTGTAACCACCAGCATAAAGGCCTGTGTTCTTCAACTAGAAAACCTTGCCAAGATTTTTCCTTCTAAGACAAATATTTTGCAGTGCAAGAGGAGGTATAAAACCAGATCATGATGAAAGTCAGCTCAGCAGCATGGTAAATTGTATCTGTTAGTTGTTGTGTCAAAGAAAAGTCACACAGTTTGCCTTAATTGAACTACAGGAAGGTTCTAAAAATACATAGCCATGTAGTCCTACTAATGAATGGATCTGCCTTACCATTTTGGCAACATAAATGCTCAGCAACAGTCTGTCTCCTGTTAAGACTTAGAGAACCAGTGTTTATACTAAAATAACAGCAAAAAACCCCAAACAAATCACAAAAAATAACCAACCAAAAAAACCACACTGAAAAAACACCACTCCACCCCCCTACAAAATAATCCAGCTTCAGATGACTTCATAGAATACAAGAATAGTTTAGGATGGACGGGACATTTAAAGGTCACCTAGCTTATTCTGACCTAGGCAATGTTATTCATATTTGTGAAATTTCAGATAGCCATGGGTATGCGGTCAGAAAAATGTTTTATTCTTTTCTAACTAGGGTTCAGAATACTCCCTTGAAAGAATAGTGCCATTTTCTGCTAGTTTTAAAATTTGACCACCCAGTCAAGATCTCAAGATTCTGTGGTTTATGCTGCCACTATTATTTTTTTATTATTATTTTATTCTGCAACTGGGACACTAATATAGTAGATCTGTCAAAAGCATAAAGTGATCAATCACCAGAGTTAAAAGAATACCTGTTCCAACAAGTATCTACAGGCAGTGTTTCAGCATTTCAAAGTTTATGATGATGAAGAATTGAAATGGTCAATTGCAAGTGGTCATACAGAGACACATGAGACAGAATACAAGCTTGAAACTTAAGAGCCTCTCAAACAGAATAACAGTCAAGATCTTTAAAGCAACTGAAAAAAAAATAACAATGTCATACTTCTGACCAAATCAGAGTAATAAAAGCCAGTGCTCTTTTGGCAATTTACTTCCCTAAACATGTCCATCTCCAAGCATTACATTAATTCCATGTAATAAAATGAGATGATAATATTACCCAGTAATTTTTTTCCATGGTGTTCATCATCAATTCATGCAATTAGTGCTTGCAAAAATCATGTCATTTTTTAGGACACCTGCACTGATAAGGGTATGTATTTCAAAGCAAAACCACAAGTGTACAGCTTAGCTTACAATCACTCAATCATTCCTCTAAAATAAAAACACTTGAAAAATGAACTAAAGTTATAGAAACAATTTCAAAACTTCATGCAACCTTTGAACTTCATTTTAAAACTGGAATTCAAAGTATTTCAAAAGTGAAAGAAAATAAACACCTCCTTTGAGAAGTTAGCATATGGTTGAAGTTAGTCAGAAAATAATGTATAGAACATTCTCCTCACATTTTTGTGTATTAAAAAGTCTTACTTCTTTCAAAGAGGCTCCAAAAAAGACAGTATTCAGAAACTGCATATTCTATTTAAGGAGCAGTAAATGAAAGTATATCTGGGACATTAATGGAGCACTTTTAAGCTGAAAGATCCAACAGTACCCTGCATGAAAAAATCAATTTGTCAGGCTGTGAGATAAAAGGCATTTTCTCTTGCCATATTAGTGAAGTATTGACAAAGACTCTGTTCATCTGAACTACAACATCTGGTGAGCGCTTCAAGATAGGAAAAAATATGAACAGCCAAAACTCAAAAAGGCCCTTGTAGACTATTATTAAAATAAACTCAGAGAGATTTTCTTTCTTAAAAATTAACAAAAAAAAAAGTCATTGGCTGCAGTGGTTAAGAAGACAAATGGTTCCAACAGAGATTCTATAAATATCACTTCCAACTATCAGTTGATATACGGAGTTGTAACTTCCATAGCAATATTGCTTGATTAATATAAAAATATACATATTTTTGTACCCTCACAATGGAAATGGAATTCTTAGCCTTTCTTAAAAATAGTCAATGATGACAGAGTGCACTTGAAAACAAGGAAAGTTACATGCAAATAAACTTGTCTTTTACATATATCAAATTCAAGAGCATCAACACTGTCAGCTGAGATGCTTCAATTATTCTGGGCATCAACAGCTCTGATTTTCAGATTTCTGATTAATACTGTAAATGTCATTAATCCAAGAGAATGTTCAAATTATGTCCAAAATAATTCTGCTTCTGCTTTTTATTTAATAAGGTCTTTCTCCTGCATTCATTTAAGATGATTGCAAAGTTCAAACTGCTGCAAAGTCAGGCATCACTTATAAGACTTCAGTGGAAACAGGGGTAATAATCACTTGTTTGCTAAAGGTCATGGTTTTTAACAGGGCCTCTTGGATTACCCTAACCAAGAGTCTAAGTCTGCACAAGTGACTATTTTTGGAAAACAGCTATGAATTTGACCTGTTATACTCACCTCTGTCTTACTGGTCATGTGTAAATGTGTGTTCTGGTCCACAGCTTGTAGGCTATGTAAGATTTAGAAGAAAAGTCCTGTGGCTCTCTCATTACTTTAGAAAAGGCAAAAAAATTTAGAAGCTTTAAAGGCCATTGTATTTAAAACCAGACTATTTTGTCTTATTTTGTGAAAACTGTTATAGGGGACTTTCGAAAACATACCAACAAAATTTACAGTGACCAATTACCAAAACATTATATCTACATATACCAGTAAATACACAGATTTTCCTTTGGATCATCGTTTTTTAATAATAAACTCAATCACCCTAATAGAAGGGCATGACAAAGATGTTCTAATAAATAATTTATGTTAAAGAGGCTTGAATGTTGTTAAAGAAATGTAGGGGTCTTTTTACAGAAACTTCCAAATATTCAAGCAGCAGATGATAGAAGACATTTTTGCTGGTACTGCTATAGGCCAATACCTGGGCTCCAGGGCTAAAACCACAAATCATATATTGTCAAATTGCTGGAGAAGGAATGCAGACTTAGTAGCTGAGTAAAACAAGACCTATATAGTAAAACGTAAATATAAAGTAGAACTTGGGAAGCAACAAATAAAGAGCAAGCAATACGAACATGCTAACAAACACAAAACAAGAAATACAAGCAGATCCAAGAGCTATAAGGATGAAGTACTTAACATCAAAGTTATACTGTTTCTATCCTTCTAGAAGACAACTTGGCATTATTGACCCTAGGGCCCTAAAGAGCCTAACAGCAGAGAAAGAAATTGATACTAAACAGCTCATGTTCGAGTTTTAGGTCTAAAACTTTTTGAAATTAACAATAAAAATAATAATAGGATAACTAAGGATAGAGATTTAAGAGTCTGTTTAAAATACTATAATGGGACAAACAAAAACTCTGATTAAGAAGCTAATACTTTAATTAGACTAAGAAATAAATCTTGCCTCTGTATATAAGCTGCATTTCTTTAGTCCACACCAACTGTATGTGGTCTTTCACTTGGTCCCTTGCTCAGGGAATGTGGTTTAAATTTCAGTGCAATAAAATAATGCAAATTAAAGGATTTATTAGATTTGTATACTAAACTGAAGCACTGAAAATTGAGGTGTAGTTGCAAAAATAAATGTCCAATGGCCCATAAAAATTTTTGTCATTGCAGAAGAAAGATTTTGGTTAATCTCAAATTCTAATTTGCCATGTATGGCAAATTACATGGCCAGAAAGTGCATTAAACCAAACATAGCATCAGACTCAAAATTATGCAGTGTCTAGGACCATGACTCAACTTCATTAGCACACAGCAACATCCTAAAAAAACAATTTAAAGGGATATTGATTTCGGTGTTATGACTAAGTTGCCACTTATAATCCAAAAACTCACAGCTTCTAAGAGGAAAAGATGTTTTTGACAAATATATTGGTTTACCATCGTGGATTTTAGAAGTGACGTAGTAAGGTGTTTTTAATGCTATTTTATAAAAGCTTATGAAAAGTAAAAAAGAAACTGGACACTAATCCAAAGTAAGGAAAATACTTTATACCATAGGCAGAGCTAATCAACTCAGAGCACAATTTCGGCAAAACTAAAATACCAGAATACCCTACATGGGTGCACATGCACAAAAGCAGTTTGGGGAACTGAATCCTGCTGGCAATGGCACAGAAGTCAATAATATCAACCTTAGTGAAAACAAACAAGCAAATAGAAATACACCACCAAAAAACCACAAAGCTGCCAAGCAAAAGAAAAAAGCCACTTGATTTGCAGGTATAATTGTGTTTCATGGGAATACTGGATGAAGCTGCATAGGTTCATTCAAATAATTACGATCCATATTAGACTCACTCTTTCCATGAATGTAAATTAAAAGCCTGCTTCAACATCATGAATGTTAGGACATACCGCTGAAATATACAATTAAAGTATGTGTTACAAAAATTAAACCTTGGGGTAAACAGAGCATGGGTTAATGTTCCATAACTTACACTCACCACGATGCCTATTCAGTGTTCTGACTAGTTTTAAATTCCTGAAAAGCATAATCTCACAAACATGGCTCCACAGATCAGTTACAGATATCCTCTGGGGTTTTAGTGGCATGGATTGAAAAAATAAAACCACAAAAAAGAAACGCTAAACAAACAAACAACCTCAACACCCCATGTGTTTGGCTTCCATAGAAACACAAGCACTTGAACATAGCACTTACAGGCATTACAGAGTGAGATTAGGATGCAGTGGTTATAAAGCATAAAATGCCATTCTGTCAATAAAGGTCAGCACTTCTATCATTCTTGCTTCTTTCAGCACACGAGTTTCCCCTAGACAATTTACAGGAAATGGGAGGGAAAATAACCAAATCATTGGAAAATTTGTTAAATATGCCATCTGGTCTTCACAGATGGGCCTGTACCGTAGGTCATGTACATCTCCTTTCCTCTGTCATCACTTACTGAAGAATTAGAAGCAGGTAAAGGAACAGAAGCAATGACTCTAGAAAGTATAATACCACCACACCATGTGGAGATTTAGCCACTGTGTCTCCACTTATACTCCACTAGGAGACAAAATTTTTTCCAGGCTGATGAAACCTAACTCAAAAGGGAAACAAAAATCACCTAATCAAAGTCAAAGTTTTGATCTGCAATGAATCACAGTGATATTGCGAAAAACAACTGGAAAAAGGTATGTCATAAAAATAAGGAAACAATGGTTATTGCAAAACTGCCATCACTATACTATATAATGTTCAAAAACACAATTGGGGTAAAACAAGATCTTGTCATCAGTGTGCCTTCATAACCTACCTGAATTACCTCCAAAATTAAAACGGGAAAGAGAGGCAGAGTTGTGTTTCAAACACAACAGAAGAACAATTATTCATATCCATGTTTCCACTATCCAAGTTTTAAACTATCTCCTTGCTCAAGCAAATGGCACCCTAGCAGCATTACAAGAATTCTGCAGCCATTAAGAGTATACAGTTTTTAAAGCACTGCACAAATCAAGATTTTCTGTTGTTCCAATTTTCCTTAGGGAAGTGGAAAGAGGTCATTTACTTTTAAGATAAATGCTGTTTCACGTATTATTTAAAATAATACCCACATTTTACTTATCTGTATCCAGAGTTAAGCACAAGTGCCCATAGGCCTTTCAGCTCACTTGATATGGAGTGGTTTATTCAAAACCACTCAGTAGCACAACCCAGACAACTTCTCTTCTTACATTTTCAGTCTCCACCTACACGATTCACTTTCAGTCCCATAGGGAGGCAACCAGCTGAGATTTGACATTAGGACAGTGATGTAAGAGAGCACTGATCACAAATCATCCAAGCCTTGGCACAGAGTATGGCTACTGCTGAATGTATAACATGTACTCTGCCACTAATCTGCATTAGATTACTGTGGCAGAACATGTCCTCAAGACACCACCTATCTCAAAGAAAATGGTGCTATGCTGGCTAATGACCATTACGTCCTTTATTCTCCCTTGTCAGATATCATTCACTGCATTAGTAGTCCACGTTACAATTGAAATACCAATTGTAAAAATTTATTTAGCCTGCAGAAGGACTAAATCATTCCAAATCCATCATTAAATTTATTTTCTTTGAAGAAAAAATAGAAAACATTGTATTTTTTTCATGTTTCACCTAACTCATTCTACAATGTAGCCTACTTCAGCAGAAAACAAGAAAAGTTGAGATTCACACCTCTAATATACTACTATCAGAGCCCCAGCGTGTAAATTCTGTAGCAGCATTTCACCAACACAGAAAGTTTGTGGTACTACTATTTAAGGAATTAACCTTAATATCTTCAGTGAGAACAGCAGTTACTCTGCACTTAGGGCCACATAAAAAAGGCAAAAAATCACCTCTACTTCTACAAGATAAATAGGAAAGAACCTAGCTTAAAAAAAAAAAACAAAAACAGAGGAGGCACTTTTATCCTCAACTGCATCTGCTACAGGTTCGGAACATGCAAAGATGTCCCCAGGAGAAGTACTTCTAGTAGCGTCCTGAAGTCTAAGTGGCTAATACATAGGCACAGGAACAGTCCAGCTTGTAAATACTAATCAAGATAGCTTGGGAAAAGAATAGGACAATAATACATCAATGCAATCAACCATATAGATATAACTTAAACTGATGTTAATATTTTCATATCAGCCATAGCCTACTCAGCTAAAATCCATTTATCATGTCTATATGGATTATACGCAAAGGTCAAAAAGGTGGGATATGGGGGGGGAAAAAAAAATCATGTGAATGACTGAATTTGTAGCAAATTTCAGTTCTACTTTGGTGATCCTCAAATACTATTTTGAAGTTGAAACAAAGACCATTCCTTGCACTGAGGGAAAAATTAAAATTAGCTAGTTCCAGCCTTTCCTTACTGGCCTCCCCAAATCACCTTGACACCTCTTATTTTATATATAGATTGCAAATCTCATGCACAAAAATTACCCTTTCAGTTTGCCAACAGAATGCTAAGCCCAGGAGCCTCCCGAGCGTAAGACAAGTGCAAACAATCAACAGCAGTGTTTAGACTGAGTGATGAACACATGGTGACAGAAGAGACTTCCCACCCTGAAAACCACAGAACAAGCATCAATGAATTCAAATCAGTCAAAAGACTGGATCAACAATTTGACCAGGGCAGTAGCACCAATATCAACATGGGGCATGGAAGACCTCTTGATGAAACCAGCATTCTTTTTTCCCCCAGGAGATCCCCTCTCAGCATCCCTGTGGGATGTGTTCCCTACCCAGGAGGAAGAGCACCACCTAGTGAAGCTCCAGTACCATTCCTTGAAGCACCTGCAGAACTCTGGTGGTCCCAGTCACTCCTGATTGTCTCACCATATTCACCAGCCAGAGCAATTGGTAGCATGGCTCACAAGAGTACAGCATATTGCAAGCGACAGAATGATGCAATGTTAGTATTTTTCCCTCCATGCCTCACACTCAGCATTTTGTCCTTGGACATATTCCATATCCTTTAATACTGTAAAAAGTGAACAAGAATAAACCTCATATAATGAACTATTGAATAAACTATTTCACAGGACAAAAATGTAGAATTCCTGTTTCAAGGGGAAAGAAGTATAAATCTTCAACACATTTAAAATTAAATTTATACATGTATTACATAAAGATGGCAAGTGAAAGCCCTGAGCTTTGCCCTGCAGAACAGCACATCTTATATTCCGTAATTTACAGTTGAGAGTTCCTAGAGTTTAGAATACAGAACTAGAAATTATTGTAAAGTCCAGTACCTTGGAATCAAAGTTAACCCTCAATTTCTCAAGCAAAAAAATGTAAAGCAAAAGAATCCCAGAGACAATCAAAATGTTGGCTCCGGCTTGTGTCACCAGCTGTGCACCACAGTGTCTGTTAAAAGGCTGATGGCATGACAGCCACAAATACATCACAGATAAATCCAAATACAGCTACATAAATAGAACATTTCCACATGCTTTTCTTCTGCATGTACCTCAAAATGAGATACAAACACTACCTCAATATATGAGCAGGACAGCATGTTCAGTAAACTGATGAACATGAACATCAACATCCAAAAATAATGCTATAGAAGTGGAGTTGATGGCAAAGAGAAAGCAAGACCTATTTTTTTCCATTCCAAATAAATGTAAGTGCTTCAGGGCACAACTGTCTGTAGAGCAGCACATTGCTCAAACGCTGAAAAAGACTTTCTTATAGCAGAGGTATTATTCTTGCAGTACAGATTTTTAAGAAATGAGCATAGATAAAACACTGTATCAGTTATTCAACTTTTAAACAAGCCAAAGGTACTTCTTCTCACTTTTGGAAACCAAAACAATGCATTAACTTTACCGGGTATTAGTATGGCTCCTGTACTGTGACAGACACTGATATGCCCTCCAGATCACAGGAGACAGAATCTAAATATTTCAGGCAGGTAGTGCAACGGCTCCACCAAGTCACAGACATGATTTATGAAAGGGTTCTAAAAACCTTTAGCTCCTAGTGACTTGAATGAGAATTTTTGTTGCTTAGTAACTCTTAAAGAAACTGAGACATTTGAAAACTAGTAATTCTGTGAGCAACTGTACATAGAACTCTTCTTTATAGTATTCTGGTCATCTAGAACTGCACACCTATAACTGCAGTACTTTACTATCTAATGTAGTACTTTGATAAATTTGAGGTACTCTGCATGGAGTAAACAGATCTTTACAGAATTTCACTAAGACTTGTTCAATTACACCACAGACTACCTATTTTGCAGATGAAACAGCTAAAATAAATTACTCATGACACACAAACTTTAGTATAGCCCTAAACAAGAGCATTCATTACTCATACATTAAGTTTTGCATTTGCTACTAAGAAGTCACCCTGTTTCACAATTTTGAATTTAAGCCTGCAGCACTAAACATGCTAATATCAGGGGGTTTGTAGTACAGCCACAAAATAATCTGTATTTTCTCCTCTGTACAGACATAAGTATACAACATAAAGAGAATTCTTACTGTAAAACACCTGACTCAAGTTTTTAATTTTGAGGATTATTAAGCTTTGTCATTCTTCTTTTTGATATTGATTCTACATCAAATGTAATTGTATGGTTCCTACTGATATCAAGAGATGCAATGAATCTACATCTGAGGGCAGAATCTAGCTCACAGAAGATTAATACTTCTTGCAGTTTCTAGTTCAGAGAAGTGTAGGTGTTAAGAAGCACTAATATGTCTTTCAAAAGGCCTTCAGTAAACTGCTTATTCATCCTGATATAAAAGGAAATCAGAAAAACTGTAGTTTTCCATCAGAATTAAGGGTGCATTTAAACATCTAATTGAAATATTTCAGTGCAATTAGTTTTCATAACATGGAAAACCATGTACAATAGTGTTATGTCACATACATGAGAAAAATATTAAATACTAATACTATCTTTTTAATACAACCATTAGGTCATCTCTATTCAATTATGAATCAATAATCAATAGGTCTTAGGGCAGCAGGACTCTGCATGGATGGGAGGTTATGCATATACACACATGTACATTCACATTATACAACCATCTTCATCGTCATGAATAAGCGGAAGAGAAAAAAATTCCTTTAATATTACAGGGAGCAGTTTTCACTTTCATCTAGATAATCTGAACTGTGTTGTAAGGAGATCCTGTGTTTGCTACCTCTTTCTCTGTGGCACAATCTCCCTATAACTTCACACTCTGTTAGCCAATGGGATTCAGCACAGGCCATAAAAAGAAAGCAAACACACAACTCCAGCAGAAGCGACACAGGAGAGCTAATACAGCTTCAAAATCCCCATTTTATCCTGTAAAAAACAGTACATGAATGTCAGGAAAATGATCATTTCACTGCAATGGATAAATTTCCATCCAGATGGTTCTTGGTGCTTATTTGGCTCTTTTTCAGATTCAAACCACCACATTTGATATGAACACATAATAAATTCTTATAGCCTTCCCCAAAAGGATTTCTTGTTTGAATGACATCATAGATATAGTACATCTAATAGACTTCAGTTTCATTTAACAGCTATCAAGATGTCCTCAATTGAGTAGAAATTGTAGAACTATAAAAAACTTGAAAAATGGGCCTCTTCATTGGAAAAATATGGATAAAATACACGAGTGTCGTCTTTCCTCTTTCTAATCATCAGCAATAAACTTTTAGCCAGAAGTATATTTGAGGGAATAACAGTAAGACTGTAACTACAGTAAGAGAAACCAAGAGTGATGTCACCGGTGTTTTGATGCCCTGACCACCTTCCCAGGAAGCTTCTCTGAAACTAAGCCCATAAAACTCTCTTCTGAAAGACACACTGAGCATAACAATCTGAGAAAGATTCAAAGAATCATCTGAAAAGGAAGATTTCAAACACTGAAAAATACACATAGAAGCACAAAAACAGCTCCAAATTTCTGGAGGCTAAATAGCCCAAATGCCACAGTCCCATTCTATCATTTAAGAATTCCATATGTTATCTAGTAAAAGCTTCCTCTGACAGTAGCAATTAATTTATGAGATGCTCCTATATCTGTTCCTATGGTTCCATTTCTTGCCCAGTCTGTTTTCCTGCACTAACCCAGGTTATTCCCAGATGCCAAACAAAACTGCAGTTCCCAACTCTGCTTCACAGACAGTTCAGCTCCAATGTCCTCTGTGGCTTCCTAGCCAGTCTCATTCCCACTGTATCTATTCCAGTTACTCCTGTAACCAACATGCACTATAATAACTATCTCAATCTTTTTTATCTTCAGCTTTTAGTTGTAGCTGGTGGCAATCTCTTGCCAACAGTCAAAATTCTCAGCTGATTCCTTCACCAAGGGAAATGGCACACATACATTTTCTTCAACACATCATCATCACAAAGTTTCAGTTGAAGACATTTCTCTCAAGTGATCCATCTCCACTAGTACTAAGCCCACCTTCAAAGTTCTCTTCCCTCATACATTTTGGTAATGTTCATATTAACACTGTTAAAATCTGGACTTTTCTTGCCCTACTACTGCAATTTGTTTCCATAAAAAGAAAAAAAAAAAAAAACACAGAAGGGAAAAAAAAGCAGGACTAATGGATGTTATTCCAGATAGTATTTAGCAGTTTTAGCCCTAATGGCTCCCTCTTCTGTAGGAAATAGTTTGCTCCCTTTTTTACCAAAAATAAAAGGATTTTTAGCTTTTCCCCTGCTCTGACATGTCATTGTTGCAGCTCAGTTTACCTATCTGTAACACAGAGAATAATTCTATGTATCTCTTTCCCAAAAAGCTTTATTCTTTAGAGTCATAGTTGAAAATGGCTATTGTTTACACTCTATATTACTATATACCTGCAGTGTTTACCTTTTCACAACCGTGTGAGAAAAGTTTTAAAGCATGTGTAAAAAATAAATATTCTGCTGTTTGCTTTGGTTTGATCTTTTTAGGCTGGAGCTGGGATTTTCTTTTTTTTTTTAATAGCTTGTGGCAATCAAGACCAAAAAGTCAAAGTTCTGAGATGACCATTTTACTGTGGAAATTAAGCCAAGTTTCATCTCTCTTAGCAGCTTTTACAAACTGATTTGAAGAAGTGGGTGTAGTGATTTCTATACTAAAAGTTGAAGCTATGCTTCAACTGTTTTGAGAGTCCTGAATTGGGAAAATAGCATATTTTAAAAAGTTGTATTTACATGGAAGTATTTGATTGTATTTACCAGTGTAGTTCACATCAGCTGTGGTGAGGACCTGTCAAATATTATGATATGATCAAAGTTACTATAAAAATTCCTGCAGTCCACAAAGAATGTTTTAAGCCTGAACTGAAAGAAAACAAAACTCCAAAACAAACAATTTCTGCCTCAATATTGCACGTCACTCTCAATAGCATCATGGTTTCCATAGCTACAAATGTAGACTGCTTCAAAGGAAAGAAGCAGAGCAAATGAAAATGACAATGCACAATCAAAACAGGCACATACATTTTTCAGACAGCACATGTGGGATGGAGAAAGGAATTAACATGGTGGCGCAGAATGCTGTGGGGTTTTTGCATTTGACAGTAATGCCAGTGATGTGAGCTCATCAAGCTCAGAACAGTAAGCAGCAGTAAACCACTCACTGCCGTATCACTTGATGTATTTCTACACCTAGTGGAAGGAAGAGGAGAACAAAAAGGATGGAAAATACCAGCAAGAATCACCAAAACAGGGCAAGTGCCCCTCTCACTGATCTAGCCACTGCAGACTCAAACATAGGTTTTTTTAATTGAGTTTCCTTGATATTTTAAGTCATTCTTTATAGTTGTAAAGACAATCAAATCCTTATCACAAATGATGACAAAATTTAGATACATGCTACACCTAGTACTAACTATAACCACTCCAGTGGAGGATACAGCAAAGTGAATTTGCACAGAGGTTAGATGAGGGTGAGAGCATACACAAAAACAAAAGGCACTCCACAGCATCTAGCAACTATTCTGTCCATCTGCATTAAGTTCTTGCTCCCTAAATTTCCCTGTGCAAAAGCTTACTTCGCTATCAATCAGCTACTCCAGAACTACAACTTCCTCATAACTTATTGGATAGGAAGGTAAATTCTTTTATTCCTACAGAAGGAATTCCTGAGGTTTACAAATGTAGACCCTTCCCCATCAATTCCATTACGGTGAGTGTTGGTATAACACCAAGACCATCAACCAGACTCACATCAGTGCCACTCTTCTTGGAAGATGAAACAGCATAATCTAGAGGTATAGTGCAATTTAATAAATAATTTTTAAAAAAATTTACAAACACACTAGGAAAAACCACACTACTTATCTCTAGTACCTTAGAGCATCCTGACTTTTCCAATATAGTAACAAAGAAGATGCCTTCATAGAACGCCATGGCACATTCAGAAACATGTAAGTGATTCTTCCCTTCTCAAAGTGAGTGACAGCACTTAGAAAAATCCACCTACAATGTCCTTCCTTAGTCTTACAGCCTCTAAGGAACATAGTTATCCATGATACCATTTTCTTCCAGCAGTATTTTTAGGGAGCAGTTGACAAAGGCCACATGAGAACACAGCATTATCTGCAGTCTATCTGCAGACTGGAAATCATCGCTGGTGACTGGAGATGGAGAATGGTATTAGAAGAGGGTGTCACTGTTGTCCCTGCATGGCTACTGCACATTTAAAACAACACTGGAAAGTATCATGCTTTGGAGATATGGTTTCTATGAAGAATATCAGATCATGACAAACTAAGGAGTTTGAGATAACAAATTCAGCCCTTGTTATACATGAGTACTGACATATGACCTTCCACCATTGTCACAGAAACAGAACAAACACCTCATTATCTTTATTAGAACACTGAAAACCCCACTGGCAGTGATTTTAATCAGACTTGGCAAAAGCTATTTTAAAAGTTGGGGCAGTGAGGAAGGTAGAGAACCAAAATCTCTGTCACAGACAAGGATCTTGTTTGAGACAAGGATAATCTTATTGCTACAAAATAAAGGCAACACCTCTCAAATGAAGCCAATTCAGGCAGCAATACAATAACCATTAAATTTGCAAATTAGAACTCCTAATAGTTGCAGCATACATTTGACTGAAAAAGCAAGCAAAGCACAGACCAGAAAGTTTAGCAAGACTAGCAGTAGGTCTAAAATAGAAGTTCCTACCAGGAAGCTCTTATTCTTTTAAATGTGTACAGAGATAAAATTTTTTTTAAAAAAATAAATAAAAATAAAAAGCAGGTCAGGCTCTGAAACTTAGAAAAACTTCACAGTATGGGCCTTCTACTACACTACTACATCTCAAGTTTCTTCCCTAAGACCTAGCTTGCAGCAGCAAGTTAGTGTTGCCAGAATAAGAGATTCTTGCATGAACAATTTGTGATGTTAAAATACTGTGAATTTCAGTCTCTTATCTCTTTTAATTGCTGACTGGAATGGACTCTGTCGGCAAAGAAATGAAAGGAGGGATTTTACATTTTTTATATTTGCCTCAGGCTACCAGCAGAAAAATTCAGGACTTTTTCTAAGGTATGTCAGTGCCAATGATGTGTCACATGTCATTACTTTATAATTAGGCTGATAGACAAAAAGAATAATGCAGCTGACTTTCTATTAAAATAAAAAAAAAAATATTCCCAAGGCATAAAAGCACTGACATAAGCATCTTAAAAGGCAGAGTAAAATTTATATAGGGGAACTATTTATCTGTGCTGCTACCTTTTCCAGATTCAAATAAGTAATTCTTAGTTACGTGTGTATTGAACTATCCTATATTGATTTTTTTAAAAATTCTTTTTTGGAAGCAAAAACATAATTAAATCCTTGTTCAGCTAGGACTAAAAGATAGTGTGAGAATGAGACTATCTACACTCTGTATTACTTGAGATTACAACTTGATTATCAATTTTTCAATTCTTCAAATGCACAACTAATAAAGAAAATTAGAAAATCAGCCTTTTTTTGTCAGGAGTTTGAAACAATTAAGCTTTAAAAACCAAATTTGAAAACACTAGGATTTCCTTCTGTATAGAGTTTTTTATAAAATGCTCCTAAAAGAATCAGGATTTAGGCAACACAGAGTTGTAACTCCTTGTAGTTCAGAACATACTGAATTCAGATTGTGTCTGAATTGTGTCTAGCAGAATTACTAGATTACAAAATTGTGGTTTATAGCCAAAATAACAGCCTTCACAGCACAGCCAAATTTAAATTCTTCATTAACACAAATAAAAACTCCATCTATTCTTTGCAGGTACAGATATCACAAAATGCGTGCTTCTCCATCTGTTAACACGTAAACTACTGGAAGAAAGCATTTCCACCTTTGTGCATTTCAGCAACATTATTCAAAATATAAGACTTCAAACTCACTTCAGACTGAACCTAGCCAGTAGTATGGTTTTTTTTCCTAAAAACAGCTAATACTTTTCCAGTTGGCCAAAAGACAGTCCTTCACAAAGCTGTCAGATCTAGTTCTTTGTTCATACAGTGCTTTCATTCCCAACACGACAGACAGCAAGAGAATATTGTGTTTTCAAATGTATTACAAGGAATCCTGCGATTTAGTTCCTATTAAAGAATTATACTCAGAGATTACATACTCTAAAGTAAAACGATTTCCACTTGACTATCCTCCTCTTATGTTTCAGATACAGAATTTGGAATGTTTGCTTACACCAACGTCCTATTTCGAGAAAAGGCAGACTTCTTGGCTTTTTGAAAAGTTGTCTATTTTGTTGCCCGTTCTTTGAGTACTGCTCAAGGAAGGGCTACTTAGTTTTCTCTCTGTACTCTAACACAGTGTGCATAATTAACTTTAATTAACCATGCTACAGAAATAAGTAGGGGGTTAAAAAAAACCAAATAGGGCAGGTAATGCTGTAGAAGGTCAGTATTTTTCCAAGTTTAATATTCAGAGCACCACTTGTTTAGTGACAAGGGACAGACTACTGCTGCACTGAAGGACAAATTCATATAATCCCTTTACAGATGTATTGCAGAGAATGAAAGAGGTGTTTGATGTCTTGATTTGCTGAGCATACACCTGAGTGGTGCACCCTATTCCCACTCCTTATTTGCAAATCTCCTGTGCACCAGCAGGACTCTCATCACTCGCCTCAGCTGTTCCATGCAATCTGGATGCTGCTCAGAGGCGACACTGCCCGGAGGCAATGATAAATTTTGGCATGATGTCATACTAAATACCTCAGGTCACAAATTTTATCACAAATTTTGCCAAATTCACCAAAGGAAAGGAGAAACAGTTTCTCTATGTTGTCCCTCTGTGTACTAAATAAGCTGAGAAAAGACCATTTAGCCAGGATTGAAGTAAATGGCAAATGTGGAAAGATTCTGTTTAGAAAGATAAAAAAACCTACAACGAGCAATGTAAGATCTGGTATATTGCTTTCCATATATGCAGCATATTTTCATGTATGCAATTGCCTTTTGAAACACACTTGTGGTGGTAATAGCAAGGTAATTCTGTATTTTTCTAGATGTGCATTCATAGAAGTATAACCACAGTTAGGTTCATAAATTCATTCACTTCTGTAACGGGAGCCTAATTTCACAAAATAGCAAATACAACAAACAAAGTGAAATCAGCAACATATCTGAAAATGGGCAGAGGAAAAAAAAACACACATCAGACTTCAATTTGAGACTATTCTTTAATTTCTGGGAAAAGAACACTTACCACAGTTACTCTTTATACTTCAGTTCACCTCAAAGACTAAACCAATTATATACCAGATGCTTTCTATTACAGTTAACTTGTAAGGGGAAAAGTCAATGCCTCTAACAAAGTAAAGTATTGATTTTTTCCACCTGGTAAGTGGAAAAAACAAGCAAGTTAAGAAGCACAGCGTTCTAAGAAAAAACAGCAGTTGCATAATTAGTCATTTCAGTTCGTAACAGTAAAATTATTTTTTCTCCAGTATTATTAGAATTTATGTTGTTATTCTTTTTCTATAAATGCAACTAAGGCTTTTTAAAAAAAAAAAAAGATGTATCAAGGCATCTCAAAGTCTCCAAGCATTTACTCTCACTTAAATTAAGGCATAATCACTAAAATCTCACTATTAGAGTTCAATACCTGGAAATTTTGTGTATTGATGTTGTAAAAATAACTACTCTAGAAGTCTTCCCAGAGAAGAATTCTAAAGTGTATGTTTTCAGGGGGTTTTGACTTGTGGAAATTACAGATAACTGAGATCTTTAATCGTTTTTTCCCCTCATATTTAATGGTTCCAACTTCTCTGCAAGAGACAAATACTGTATTGTACAGTTGATATTTAACTTTAATACATATGAAATAATTTTACAAATAAGCTTTAATAGTGAACACTTGACCTCAAAATATGGTCCAGTCTCTGGCACATCAGTATCAATGCAGAAAGTGGCTTAAATACATCAAGTACCTCAAACAGAAAAGCAGTTGCTTCTGAACAGGATGAAAAGTTGATGTGTGCAGATTTTACTATTTCAAACAACAGATACAGTCATTTCTCTATTCAAGAATTTGGAGAAAAATAACAAAAATAATGGCTTCACTTGCTAGGCAAAAAGGTCCAGGACTTGATCTATCTCAGCTTCTGAAAAACACAAAGGCTTACCTTTCTGTACACCAGCATGTTTGGGGATTCATCAGCCACCCCATTGCTGCTTTGCCCATAATTATTTCCTTGTGCCATGTCCCACAAATTTGATCCTCTTTTGGACGTTGCACTGTAAAAGGTAAAAGTGGTTTCAATAGGGCATCGCCTCAGGTCTCCTTGCTTCCCTGATGATTAATGGACCTGACTTTCTACCAGCATGTTATCAAAACCAGTGTATGCTCTCACTCCAACAGATATTTACATTGGAGCAAAGCTGCTAATTCGCCATTTACCGTCATTACTCTTTTGCCGGTAAATAATGGATGTAACGTTAATTTAAACGTTAACGAGCTGTCACTCGGAAGAGCTCTCTGACACACAGCTAAGCACACAGCCACCTCCCCACACTGCCCTTCTTCTTCCTCCCCTGCACGGGCTTCACCAAGGGATGCTCCGCACTTTCCACGCCAGTTTCGGGAGGACTGACTCGGCCCATGACGTGTATTCAGCAGTGTCCTCTGCTCACAGCTCGGGTCGTAGCAACTTCCACAACACTCAAACGCACAAAAAGCGAACCAGATGCTTTGAACTTCCCTGCAATTCACCAGCATGTTTGTGCTCGTACATAAGCCGGGGCAGGAGAGCAGGTGACGAGGGGAAATACAAAAACAAGCCAGAACATTGTTCCGGTTGCTTTCACCTACTTTCATCGCACTTTACCGCCAAACACCGGCTCCCTGCCAGCCCCGTCTCCTCCCCGCCCTCCCCCGGGTCACACGGGAGCTGCACTAAGCAAGAGCTCGGATCATGCCGTAGCTCCGGCTTTGCACGCAGGTGTAAGAATGT
>VZTB01002459.1:308212-318913 GCA_013397245.1 Thryothorus ludovicianus
GCGGGGCCTCGGCCCCGCCGCGGGCGGCGCGGGGCGGGGGCGCGGAGCCCGCCCTCCCGGTTACCTCCTGGGCCAAGGTCAGTGCGCGCTGGCCGCGGCTCCTCGCCGGCTCCTGCTGCTCCTGGCGCGCCCCGCGCGGTGGGTGTCAGCCGGCGGCGGGCGGAGGGACGCGGCGATCGCTCATCACACACACGCACACACACGCACTGCGGGCGGAGGCGCTGCTGCCGCTGCCGAGGCTGCGGCTCTCCCGTGCTCTGCCGGAGCGGCGGCAGCTCAGCGCTCTCCCCGCAATGGAGCGGCCGTCACGTGGGGGACGGGCACGTCAAAGGTGCTGCCGCCGCTCTGCCACACAGCAGCAGCCTTCCTCCTCCTCCTTCCTTCTCCTCCTCTTCCTCGGCGATCTCGGCTCCCTCACCGAAAACAGCGGCCAAGAAACTGCAGCTGCCAGCAGATCTGGCAGCAGCCCCTGTAAATGAGATTAGGCATCACTGGAGGGCTGGGCAGGAAGAGAATGTGGGCTAATGGGATAGGGAAGGAAAGGGGGAGTTGTTGGGGAAACTGTGTCGCCTCCTTCATATTTCCTTACCGACAGCAACAGGGAATCTGCCTCTTCCTCTCTCTGGACACCTCACGCTTGGTTTTTTTTTTCAGTGAAAACTAAGGAGAGCCCGTTCTCTGTTAGCACTGCAGACTTCCCTGAGCAGTGGAACAGAGAGCAGAGAGTGAACCTGTTTCAGGCAGATAGGAAGAAACCCTGAGGGCACCTCAAGACACCCTCGGGACTGTTTGCTATGCCCTAGGCAAGTGCCTAATTTGTGAAGGCCTTGCATTGGCTACAATAAAAAAAAAAGATCAGATCTGTCAGTCCTACTTCACCATCACATGCAGACAAGAATACTTCTGCATTATCTCTTTGGCAAGGGGGCTGAAACACCCAGAACTCAAGTATCTTGTGTTCTTGTGGATGTTAAGTGGTTAAGCTTTGGTATGTTTCCATTTAAAAGTGTCTTTTCTGGAAACAGTAGCTCTTATTACAAGAACGATATTGCAAAAGAATCCTCTACTGTGCACTGTACCTCATGGAGTGTGTGCTGACAAATCATACTATTCAAACAGAGTGGTTCCCATCCATACTGGGTCACATTCACCCTTACTCATTCTACCTTTCTCACATCTCAGAGAGCCTCAAACCAACACTATCCAGCAAGAGGTTTGTTATTATCACCCACTGCAACTACTTTTAACTACTCTTTCAAATTTTGCAAATGTCTTGAGATACTTTAACAGAGCATGTCGTAAATTAGCTCAGGCAACAATAGAGAGTCACAGCGGCCACAACAAAATGAAGGAAAAAGAACAGAACTGATCAGGACTTCTTGGAGAGCTGAGGAAAGGAAGACATGAATTTGACAATGGTCCTAGAAGAGCACCAGAGTAAAGAAAGATGATCTCCATCAGAAATAGAATGTTTTTCAGAGACAGAAGTTGTAAAAGGTGACACGACACAATAAGAACCATCAACTCTGTTCAGTGAGATACATTGGCAGCAAAGAAAAGGAACTCTGTAGCAGACAGACATTGTGTCTCAACTTTGATAGAGGAGAACAATTTAGCATGTCACAAGGAAAAGGAAATGTGAAAACAAATGTTGTAGAAAAGAGAACTCTGGAGTTTTGAGGTAGAAGAGAACAAGTGTAAGAATTCAACAGCACAAGCATAAAATGAAGAAGTATTAATGTTGAAAGTAGTTGAGAGAGGAATTTATTAAATATTAAACAGAACTAAGACCTGTTTCCCACTAAAATTCACTCGACATGCAATGGCATCTCGATGAGGCTAATAAAGTCAGAATCAAAATACTAATTTTCCAAGGGATTCTCTGATTCAGCCCAATCCACTGTTGAGAAAGGGGAACCAGCAATAAAGATCTCTCTCTATAATTTCCCTAGCTTTCACACAAACATCCCAGACAAGCAGCACTGCAGTATTCAGAGCTCAAAGATTTTACTTTGTAAGCCTGACAAGTGCACTAGAAGAAAAGGGAAATGTCTCCCAAGATCTGCTAAGAACACAAGTGATACCCTTGTGGTTGTATGACATCAAACTCAAAATCTTATTTATCAGACTGGTGTATAAATTTCTTTTTCAGTGTAAAAATTGGAACTGCAAAAAATTTAATTCAAATATAATTTCACCCTTAAAGAGGGATAGGAGAAAAATCCTTAAAAATATTGAAAAGGCATATTCTTTCTACTTGTTCTACCAGCTATTTAACATAGTAATTGTGTTAAAGGGCATAAAAATAAAATATTAGCAAGTTTCCAATGAGATCAAATACTTGTTTTCTCACTCTGCCTCAGTTTGTTGCTAATGTAAGGGACAAAATAAAAAAAGCACCTACATAAAACGTAACTTTCATACTACAATTCTTGGACTACCTACATGAAGTTACTTAAAAGCTGACTTCAAACTACCTACTTTCTATAAGGTATTCTGCAAATAGATTTTGGTCGCAGTTATGTGTCTTTGGAAACCTCCCCAACAAAGATGACTAATTTAGGCAGCAACATTTCTCAAGCTTTTATTTTCTGAGAATGTCCTTAAATCTAAGTGCAGAAGCATCTCCAACCAAGTTCGATTTTACCATTGCTTTAACTTTATTTTACAAGTAAAATACAAAATCCTATACTAATAGGCAAGGTGTATATATTTTCTTCAAAAAAAATAAAATTTTAATAGCATAAATGCAGTTGTAAAGCAGAGTAATTACTTGGGCCCACAGACGTTAATAACTATTTCTCTAGTAACATCAAAAGGAACTATTCCACATAGTTTTTAATCTCGTCCTTAGTCCCAGAGGATTACCTAGAACATTTCAGTGATGTATCTCACAACTACAGACCTGCTATACTGAAGCACATCAACATTTTAGACAGTATGTCCACTGTCTAAATGAAGTAGACCTCTAAATCCTAATGTGGTTAAACAGAAGGGAAGACCAGAAACGACTCAACAGAATTTCCCTTTTGCCATCACTTTGTGTTGAAAAAGATCCTAGGAGGGACTACTTCCATAAACGTAACTAGAAAGAAAATAATTTACTCTAAAAATATGTAACAGGATAGTCTCATTCTATTGTACTTGGGTGTGTTTGTTGAATAGCCTATAAAAGGCTTTAATTTATAAATTACTTACACATTTTCCCATGTTGAAAGTCATCACTTATCTCATATACAACCAGCATTAGCCTCCCCACAAAGCATGCTCTGCCAGAAGAGGAATGGCCTTTTCAACATGCAAGGCAAAACTAGTCATTAATAAAACAAAGATGATGGGGAAAGGCTGCCAAGGGGCAGCTTTATCTAACAAGGCAATAGAGTACACATGAGTGAGCAAGGTGGTGACTACATTTCATGTGTGTTTAGCTTGCACTGTCAGTACAACTCAAGTATTCCAATAACATCACATGCATGTGGCATTTTTAAGTAAAAATATTATGCCAGGATGTGTACAACACTATCTGGATATGATCAGAAATTTTGCTGTCTATCCTGCTGGCCAATGCTGTAGCATTATGTCAGTATGCTGCCTATATCCATCAATTTATCTTGTCTTATGCCTAGACCAAATGTTTCTTGGAGTAAAGACATGCTGTGCAAGCTCTTAGCACAGCATGATCTTGTTCTATGACCAAGTTTTTAAAGCATTATAAACAACCACATGCAAATCTACTAAAATACTATAAACATGCTGACTGGGCTCTAAACACCGACATGAGTTAATATTTTGCTGCCTTACAGTATAAGACACAGATTTATTTTTTTTTTCCACTAGCCGCTTAAGCACAGACACAATCTGCCTACTTTAATTGAACTGGTATATTTGTGACCCTACCAAAGCACAAGAGTTTCACCACTGCCAGGCTCTGAACAGGTACCTGGTGATTCCAGGCCCAGTCTTTGGCCTTTTTGATGAGATCTGAACACCTGCTCCTTCAGGAGTGAATCACAATCAATCTGTTTAATGAAGGTCTTCAGCTGCCATCACGATGATTACAGGTTACAGTATATATTTTCCAGAACTGAACTCAGGACTGACTTAGAAACTTGACCACTTTCTTCATGGCTTTTTTTTTTTTTTTTTACACTCTAGGAATTGGATTTGTTATGTACCTTACAATCCTATTGAAATGTTAATGACCTTTGTCAATTTATGATGCTGACAATCAAAGCTATTGGTATTCTATCAGTTAGGGAAGAAGTTAAAAGAAGGAGGTAATTAAAAAGAAATCTGGATTTAACAAAAAGAATTCTGAGCTGATGGGGGAAAAAAGAGTCACAGACAGATAATTTCAGAGGAATGTAAAATTATTAGAAATCAGGAAATCTCACACTTCTATAATCTTTCTTTAAATATGAGATAAATAGACATATACACATGCACAGAGAACACATTACAATTTGAAACCTTAATGCAACAAGTTCTCTTACTGTTATTGTAGCAGAAAATCCACAATTACACAGAATTTGATATCAATATAGTGACCCATCAAAGCTATCCAAGGAAATTCAACAGCTTCTCTAGACAAAGTAGAACATCCTCAAGCAGTTCCACTGCAGTTCTGACAATTTATCCAGCTCTAACTTTACCAGAAGAGGGCAGGCTTTCTCAGGCAAAGAGAGAGACCACAAGAACTGGCTGACACACTATTAGGATTATTTTTTTTCCCCACATAGGAGTTACCACAACTGGTTACACACCATCATTTCACGAAAAACTGAGAGCATTTACAGAAATGAAATGTCACACCTCTTTCCTTTAAAACTTCCTGGAAGATCTGTAATTAATAAGCCCTAATCTTACAATAAGTTACAAGCTGGAGAAATCAATCAAGCAGGGAGGGACAGAACAAATCTACGGAGGGANNNNAGGTTTGAGTCAAATTTGGATCTCATCATACTAACAAGCCTTGACTCAAGCACGGTTCTGAATCCTGATCTCCCAACTTCCAAAACAGCTCTTGGGGATGTTTTCCATTTTGTGCAAAAACATTACTATTGACACAGAACAAACCCCAAGTTCACAAAACTGGACATTTTGTCTCTGCTCAAGATTAAACAATTATAATAAGGGTGATGCTGCTCTCAGCATCTCTTATCACTCAGCATTTACAACACTCTCCCCAGAGGCAAAGATGAGCAGTTTATAAGTTAGTATCTGCATCTTCAGATGCCCATACTTGACATAGGTGTGTCCAATTACTGAACAACTTCATACAAAGTAAGGAAAGAAAAAACACAGTGATTGTGCTTTTGTAAATTTAGCTACAAGGCTTTTAGCCCAAACTATTAGCTTAATTCAATCTGACAGTAGTCTCAGGTTAAAAAAAAATACCCACAGTATTTTTGTTTTGGTGACTAAACCAACAAAAAACTCCAACAAACCAAGGAACAGACTCTTCCCCTTCGTTCCTCAAGAAAATCTCTCAGGCAGGCCTGATTCATAGGACAGCACTTGCTCAGATCAAAATAGAATAAGCCACTTACTAAGGATTAGTTAGGAAGACATTGATTTAGAATTCTTTGGCATGAAAGGGCCAGAGAAAAGAGGACTCAGAAGCCCTATAAAGGGAGGGAGGAAGAGCATCATGTATGAGAATACCATGGTTACAGACCAGAACAGATTAATTGCCAAAAGATCTTCTAACAGAATGAACAGGAAATACTGAGAACTAGCTGGAGGAATAATTTGTGTGGCAAAGAACTAAACTGATAAGAATAATGCAGCAGAAAAATATTAGGAGAAAAACACAATCCAGAAAGCCTCACACTGGTCACAGCAGGGGGTGGTTTTTGCAAGCTGTTGAAATGGTTTTAGGGGAATCTATCTTGAAAATGTTCATAAGGAGAGATCAACTGAGAAATTTTGAAAAGCAAAAGTTGTCCCTTATGGTATCTGATCTCATCCCCTATACGCAGAGACAATTTATAGAAGCTCCTGTTAAATAGGTAAATGCCAAAAATACAGAATATTGGCTGACTTCTGCAGGTTTTTGTCAGTTTTCACAGGTGGTTTTTCTTACTAAGGAACAATTTTTCTATAACATACTTTTTAGACTGCAAGATAATCTTACACATACCACAAAAATAATAAAATCTGTGGCAGCTATCAAGTCAGGAAATAGCTTCAAATATTAGCAGCATGCCATCATAGGTAGCCTGCAAGTACCAAACTTGCTTGTGCAAGCTACTACTGAAATTGCCCACTTTGCTCATTCCCTCCAGCAATCAGAGTTGATGTGACTTAATCTCATTAATTCACTGAGCTGAATGCACTGGAGAAAAAGAGAGCTCAGCAGTTTAACAGGCTTCGTTCATCATTTTTCTTTCCTTCCCCCACCTTTCATTTTGAACTCCCCTCTATCATTCATGAATTCCCTGCCTCATATCCACTGACAATAGAATAAAACAGCTTTTTTCCCCCTAGGTTGCTTTGTTTTTCTAAAGGTTTAAATCAGCCAGAATCAATTTGCCAATTGTGCATCACAAACTGAACCAATCTACATCCATTTATATCCAAGTACACACAATAAATATACATTCCCTCACAGGAAATGAATGGAGTTTTCATTCTTTAAAACTCTACAAAGCATTCAAGCTAAAAGTAGAGCTTTATTTTTTAAATTGTATTCTTCAGAAACTCAAAGGACCAAAAACTACAAAAAGGAAATAAGCAAGTGTCTGTGATGGCTAAATAGTCCCATTAAAAAAAAAAAGTAATAGAATCACAAAATAGGGATGTGGGTTTGCTGGTTTTTTTCAAACCACAGTATAAACTCAAGTCTTTCCCAGAATGCAGTCCATACCACAAAGATTGTTTTACTTTAGCCTACAAGATTATTCACAAACATTCAAGTTCTATACAATTTCTCCAATATTAAAGGAAGCATCCTTAATTTTCAAAGTATAGATGTATAGCTCAAAACAGGTGGATGAGGAAAATATTTTTTTAGAAAAGCATCAAATCCTTGGCTGTATTATCTAAAGTTATAACAAGCTGTTTTATAAAAACAGTATATCTAGATACAGGTTTAGTAGTTCAAAGTAGTCAGTCATAATAGTTTAGACAGTCAAGAAAAGTCAAAAACCCTGTATCATAATACTTGCTTTTCAAAATTTGAGAGTCAGCAAAAAAATGCACCTTTACTAAACTATACTATCATATAATATCAAGCTACTTTGCAAGCAAGGAAAACAAAGTAGCCTTGACCTCATAGCCTGAAATACCCAGGCACTGAGGGAAAATAAGATGCAAATTAAAAGACACAAGACATGTAGGAAAAGAAATCTTTTTTGTACTCTTTCCAAAATGTCTGAATTTTGGTAGTGTGCACAGCATCACTGTCTAGTTACAGAACTTCTTGATATAAGGATATATACATTTGGCTTTGTCACCAGGTTTTACTTCAAGTACAAGAAAAAGCCACTGAAGCCTGATGAGATATGTGACAGATAAAATGCTTAGCATGAAAGAACTACTTTCCCCCAATACAGCAATGGTTTAAACTTTATTTTTTGCAGAAGAATGGAGACAGGAGCAGGAAAATAATCTGGTACTAAAGAAAGCAGAACTTTGCTGTGCTAGATCGGGAACTAAAATTTTATGCAAGGCTATCAGGTGTCCATCATGAGATTTTTACAGTATAAAGGCTTGTCTTGTATGGGAGGAAAGAAAGATATTTAGCCATGGACAGATATTTAGCCTGTATATAACAGAAGGGAGAGAGAGATAGGGGAATAAAGAGGTCATAATAGCAAAGGCAGGAAGGTAGCATGAATACATCCAGACTGGAAAATGACCCACAGTGGGGAAGGACAGCACTACTTATTTAATAAGGAAGCAAAGTGAAATCAGATTTCACTCTCAATGATTGCACGCCAAATGAAACTTAGCAGCCTCAAGTGGTAAAGTAAGAGAATGGACTAAGATGAAAGAGAGGAAGCAAGGAAGACAATTCAGAAAGGAAGCATTGATCTCACTTTCTCTGCAAATTGGTTAGATTTTCAGGATAAAACTAATGAAATAAAAACTCAAATCCAAGAATACTGAAAAGAAAATTAACACTATAGAAAAGAAGAACGCACCTGGCTATTCACATCAACAAAGAAAAGAGAATAAAGATAAGACTCAGGGAGTCATAGGAAACCAAAATACTTAGAGATTGGATAGAAAAGAAAACAAAGAGCAGAAAGAGTCCACTATTACTGGACAAGGAAAATCAGTCTTTAAATTTAATTGATAACATCTATTTCTACAAATAATAAGGGAACAAGTTCTGAGCAACTTTCTGGTGGGGAGAGCATGGCTTTGTATCTAGGAATAAGTTTAGCTGGTAAGGAACAAAACTGGTTGAAAAATAATGAAAAGCTGATTTATTAGTCTAAGCCACAAGAGATTTCATGGAGTTTTCTAAAGGCAGAGAAAGCCACAATAGGGTGGCTAAAACCGAAGTAAATGGCTTTTATGTGTCAGAGGGAACTGAAATTTACTGTCACTATAAACTCAAAGCACTGTTCACAGTTCTTTCACGCTCCCTCTTACACAGCATCTTGTCACCTGAGAGTACAGCAGGGACAGTAATGCAAACATTCTACCCTGTGTGTCTGCCCTCATATTATTTGTTCTACATTCACCTGTCTAGATATGTACTATATGTAATAGATGTCATTATAATGCACTTATGTCTAGCATAAATTCATCATAGAAAGAGATTTCATATTTGATAGCAGAAGAAGAAACAGAGCTGAAATCTGGCTCCAGCTTAGTTCACCTCAGACTGAAAGCTCACCAAGCAAAAAGGAGCAATCAAGGTACTTCCTCTGGCTGTCAGACATTTGTGGGAGGGAAGCAAAGATATCCACAGACTCAGCCACAGCTCTTCCCAGCTGATTTCATGGTTCCTGTCTGAGTTTAGAGATTATTTCTATGGCCATATCACCATTTCAGTTAACATCAGAAATATTTTTCAGTCTCCTAAAACATGAAGATTTGCAAACACATAACAGGAAGGACCTTGAAATATGGACCAAACCCTACCATTTGGACTGAAAATACCTTCCAAAACAACAATCACTTTGACAGCAAGCTTCATGAGACATGAAGCTCACACCCAGGAAACAAACAGCAGATACAGAAATGCAAGTACACACACCAACCTAACCACATTCTTAGCCAACAAAATATTTTGATTTGGAGAAGCATGTTCCAGTATATTTTTACTAATATTCTAAATATTTTCATAGTGCTTTGCTATATAGTGCTATCCTACAGCATAGCTATTGATTGTCCTTCCCAAACTCATCCCCAAGGCTAAAAACAATATGCCAATAATTTGTATGCAGGCATCTGTGACAGTAGAAGGTCAGTATTTGTTAATTAGAGTAGGTAGAGAATAAAGTCATGAAGGCAAACAGATTAAGATTAACAGTGACATGAAAATGTTTCAGTTCTATATATCACTAGGTAATAATGGCATCATCACAGGGTATAAGTGCTGCACCCATTTCCATCCTCTTCACTCTGGCTTCTCTTCATTTCACTACCAAGCACTTAGGCAATGTTACCTGGACAACCTCTCCATGCCAGCAATTTAGAGGGAAATGAACAGGACAGAAGTCACACTTCCTCCTCCTCCACAGTGCTGATTCCTGACTGCTGCAGTCTGCAGAAAAGCAAGGAACTGCTGCTCTGCAGTTAGTAGGGCAGTCTGTGGATGCAGACAGGAGAGTGCTCTGAGGCAATGACTGCATGTTTAAGCCGTAAAATTTACACTGCAGTTTCCATTCTGGGACAAAAATCCTTGAAGAGCAATTCCTACAACTCCAGAGAAATTGGATGCTTTAATCAAGCTTTTGGTACAGGCTGTAACAGAAGCAACCCCACCTCACAGGTCCTTCCTTCTCAAACCACCACTGCTCTCCTTCCTAAAAATGAGAATGCTGTCACAGTTTTTACTGATACCAAATATTCATGGCTTCATCCATAGACACAAGGAGGTGAGGAGGTTTGCTATTTCAACATACTAACTTTTCTTGCCCAGCTCTCTTGCCAAGAAAGTCATTATTATTCTCACAGTGGAAGCCAACTAACCCTGAAACCTGTTTAAAGCAGCCTAGCAGAAATCATGTCTAGAAAAAAAAAAAAAAAAAGCACCAAAATTAAGAGGCAAGAAATCAGGCTTGACCTTCAGAAGTTCCAACAGGTCATTTAAAAGGTGGTATCTCTTCCTTTTAAAATAAATAATCACTTAAACAAATGCAACACTGATGCCTGAGCCAAATAAAGCACTCCTACCAACAAAAAGACCTCTTCGTACTGCAAAGTTCAACTGGCTTCACTTAACATTGATAAAATATTTTAGCAGATTTTCTCGGAACAGTATCTAAAACATTGCAATTAAACATGAGAAGCAGCAAAAAAGGGAATGGAAAAGGGAGTTTTCTAGGACATCAAAAGTGGGACAAAATGCATAATTAATTTTTTTTTAGTTCTTTAACTTTTTAAAAATGTGTTTAATTAAAAGAAACATATTTGCATTACTAATGCAGATTAATGTAGCTCAGGTCACCAAACACCTTGTGATTTTTAATTATTAACAGTTTTAACTGCCTCTGAAAAATAAATTAGAGGACTTGGGGG
>VZTB01002459.1:324674-390055 GCA_013397245.1 Thryothorus ludovicianus
AAAAAAAGTAAGACTTCTAATTTTTTCTAATTTCACTGGTTTTTTTTTTTCATCTTCACTCCAGTCATCTTCTTTGAAACAATCCAAACTAGCAACTGTCTGCCAAGTTTAATTGGATTACCTTCAATTTTATATGCCTCTGCATTTAAGAAAAAAGCAATATGGAAAAAATGAGTAATTCTTGTCATAATTGTTCATTGAATTGTCAGAGAATTACAGCAGCAACATCACCACATAAGCTGATATGTAATAAAATATAAATTATGACATACCTGGAGTAGATTAAAAAATACAATCAGAACTCGTTGGGAAGATTGATAATCAAGAGCCTTGAATTGCTGCAAACCTGTGTTTCCTAGTTATCAATCTTTTTTTCTCCTTCTCTCACGAACAACAATATATTTACTTTCAGAAAACAAGGAACTCTTCAGAGCAGCATTATTGGCTGTACTTTCATCATACAGTAGGTGCATGCTCCACTGTATAAGTAAATATTATCTCAAAGTAAACACCACACACAAATGTACTGACTGCACTTCTGCTTTATGATTTGCACCAAGCGTTCAGGCCCATTTGCTGCCACCTCTACCAGGATCATGCTGCAATCAAAGCAGATCACTTGCCACTCCTAACCTGCTAGTGAGCTTCATCAAATCCAAAAAATCAAAAGTGGACAAGAATGCTACAGGGAGAAAAATCTATCACATTAATATCTCATATTTGGCCTAATTCACAATTGGCTTAATTTTATTTATTTCAAGAAACAAAATATGTTTCTGTTATGAACTTAATTTTCCATTTTTTAGGAAATGCCTTATTCTGTCACCTTCTTCACTGCTTTTTAGTAACCCCAAAAGCAGCATCCTGAAGACCAAGTAAGACACATACTGATCTGTTCCTGAGGCTATTGCAGATGCTGCTGGAAGCATATTCCCATTTCCATACATGGTGTGAAGAGTTTTCTTAAATAACCTGACAAATCCATATGGTGTCTGTTCCTCTCGGTACCACTGTCACTAGCATGAAACATACACCTGGAAAATACTTGACTTCACCAGCATCACCACCTGCAGGAAGCTCTTCTTAGTAGTTATATTTCTTATCCACCTCTCTGATCAGAATAGTGGTATCTATGGCAAGGGCAGATATCCCAGGCCTACAAAAGGCAGGAAGGAACCTGAATCATTTCAGTTAGACCTGTCCTTAAGTGTCTTTTCCAACTTAAATGGTTCTGTGATTACACCATCCCTACCATGTCAACTCTGAGTGCTCTGAGCAGAGTAGAAGAGTGCTGAAAGCACTCTAGATTCCTGTCTATCCACTGGTTTCACAACTCCCAGAGCGATGGCAGTATCTGAAATTTTTCAAATATCTCCACAGAAGTCAAAGTTTTAGTTCATAGGGTTTTGTTCAACCCACAGAAAATGCAGCAAAGATTACAACACGTGTGTATTTTTCCTGGTTTGAAGAACATCCAAGAAAACTTGCTTTGTTTTCCCCTGTCCTGGGTTGATGCTAAATTGTATCCCCATTCATCTGTTTAGTTCAGAAATAAGTGTTGTACCTTTAAAAATTGAATCCGAGAGTGAAGAAGACACACTGGAATTCCTGAGGCAGTTGTTTTCAAAACATAAAGATAAGAGTCTGCAGTTTGGACACACACGGCCTGTGTTGTGGGCAGTGTGGACAGCAGAAGAGAGCTCTCCTTTGCTTTTTGTTAGTTTTTTTGCAAGCCGAGGCAAAGAAGTTCTCCGAACTGTGTCTTTTTCTCCTTTTATTGAAACTGTTTGAACCTACTCTGGACTAAACACCCAAAAGGGCACCAGGAGCTCAGCCCTTGGCCACCAGGCCTGGCCTGGGCCCAGCCTCTCCACCNCGATTCAGCTAAGGGGAGGGGTGGTTCATCTAGAGGTTTGTTTGTTTTCCTTTCTTTCCCTCTCCCAATTTGCCCTAAACCAGGACATCCCCCTTCTCCAAATTAAGTGGCAGAAATTTTCTTTTCTTTTTAAAATAGATCTCCAAAACTGGAGAGTCATGGCAAGAGACACTAAAGATCCACAAAATGTAACTGTCAAATTAATCTGGAAATAAAAATGTTTTATACCATTTGTTTCATCAGTGTTCATTTTTAACTTGTTAGGGTTGGAGTAACAGAACAGAGAATGTCTGTCTTAATATTTGCCTAAAATTTAAAACAAACAACCTAAGTTAGAATTATCTATTAGAACTTTCACTTTATTCAAAAATTTTCATAGTTTTCTTCTTAAATCCATTAAAATAAAAATGTGTGATGCTCCTGTGATTACTTATGGTCACATGAAGAGCCACAACCATGACAAGTGAGATGCAACATTTCAGACTTAGAGATTAGATTTAGAGATAAATTCCCATTATGAACTTTTTTAGTTTTTAAGAATTCTCCAAGGAATCGGGTAGCTATGTTCATTCATTTCAAATGGAAAATACAACAATTTTTGCACTAGGACACCAAAGGATATGGGGAACACAAATCTCAATATGGTATCTCTTTCTGCATGACATACTCTTAATTCATTGAAGTCTGAACTCTGAAATTCAGAGGAAAATCAAAAGTGACACTGAATAAATGATTCTTTCTGGTGTGGATGGTGCTAAGGGAGGAGCATAGCAATATTCCCTTGGGCAAGTTCTGCTCAGTTTTTTCCTATGCAATTCTATAAATAGCCTGACTCTCAGAAAGGAAAATTGTCTTTATACATCAAATCAATCAAAACAATACAGAACAAACAAAAATATATTTTTCTAGTCATTTTGTACAAAGAACTGTTCCAACTTTAAAAAATTCTAATGATTTTAACAGGAATTAAAACCTGACAAAGCAGTCCTCCTGAAGAAGCCCAGAGGTTCACTGATGCAGAAATTTCACTTTTCAACTGTCTCTGGATTGTCCTAGCTAAAAATTACTACAGGATTTTGACTGCAATAGAAAATCTATCTTTTCGTCTAATTTTCAGGAATAACACAATTACCTCAGAAATCACTAGTGTAGTAAGATTCATGTGCAAGTAATTTATGCATCCTGTAGAAGCATGACATATAGTTCAACATAATGTTAATTTTGCATGATTACAGTCTTGGTTGTTCAAGGAACTCTGACAATTTCTATCACTCATAAATAGCATGGCTTCTTTGTAAGTATCAAGTTCTCACTAATCTGTTCTAATAACAGAAACAATTGCCTTACAGTTTGTACCAATACACAGTAATTGAAATAAGGAAAAACTACAGTTACTTTTCATTGCATTGGTATTCAACCCAATGCATCTTATCCAAGGGATATTTTCATTCTGTATTTTTTGGCACAATCAACTCTCTGAAAGATTCATCAAATAAATATGAGATATAGTGTCCTCTTTCTCTCAGAACACACCCTCTCCTAATCTTTTACTATACACAATCAAAGCAGGATCTACTCTGACAGGATAACCACCAGTTGAATCTCTGCTCAAATATATGCAAAGTCTACATCAGCAGACTCAAATTCTGGCAACAACCTGTCAAACTCAGCAATGTGGCAGTCAGCAAGGACAAATATTGAAATTCAACAGTAACCAGAATGAAGAAAGACAAGCAATACTGAAACGAATGACATGTCTGTTGCCAGTTGCACTGCAGATAAAGAACACTATGCATGATTTGTCCCAAGCCTGCCAACATGGTTTGCCTGAGTCCTCTTCCTTGGGTTTTCCTCCCTATGATAGGACTTCTGCCACTGAAACCACGAGTGCTCACACCAATGGAGTCTGACCCCAACTTCTGATTCAGGTGCAGCAGACCTGCAGGGCACAAGGGGCCAGACAGCATTCCTGAGCCTATGTGTGAAGCAGAGCATCTCCAACACACCAAATGGGGAAAAAAACTGACAAACAGATTGATGGCACAGCTGCCACTTTGAATCAGCAGGGAATGAATAAGCCCTGAAGTCTGAGTTAAGAGAGACATGTACATAAGGTTACGGCACAGTATCATTCTATATTCTAAGGGGCTGAAAAAAGAAGGGACAGAACTGCGACTGCCAAACACAGCACCAAAGACAGGATGAACTTTGCTACCAGGTAATTATACTCTGCAGAAGCACCAGCACCTGGGATCATTAACACAGCAAGAGGCAGAGCTCAGACAGACAGTGCATAAGCAACTGATCTGGCCAAGTAACCGTCAGAGATCGAATGAAGAGCAGCTAAATGTTTAGGAGATAAAAATCCCTAGGTACTGGGAAGAAAAAAGGTGAATTTCCACAAACAGCTAGTGAAGAATACATCCTGTACAGCTGATTCTCTAGGACATCTCTCCTTAGCTTATGATTCTGTAGTGCAAAGTACAATGGCATCTTAACCACTAGGCAGAATACAACAGCATACTGCAAAAGGAATAATAAGATAGAATTATTACTCAGGGACACTTTTCAAGATGATCTCTCTGACAAGCTATCAAAAAGAGGAAGGCAATGGCATTAAAAAGATGAATCCTCATTTTCCCGTAAATGCACTTAAAAGGTTCTACAAAAATTAAGGATTCCTTCCCAAAAAAATATTTAGAAGATCATGCTACACCCTAGAAAATAGTGAAGGGAACACATTTAACAATAGTAAGACTTCAAAAGTTATTTAAACAGTTGTTTAACCAGTTGTAAATCATTCATGAGAGAAGACAGGAAAGCCCTTTATTGGTTAAAGCCAAAATCTCCAAAGCCAGCTAAAAGAATGTTTCCTTCCCTTTCCAGAGGGAGTATTTGAAACTTAATATAACAGAGAAGAACTATTAATATAACAGAGAAGAACTATAACTAGAGAAGAACTAGGTTTATCAAAAGTTTTGGAGGATGCAGAAACCTAGATAATCATTCTCCTTTTTCCACACACACTGTACACCTGCTAGCAGTACCAACCAGTACTCAGAGCACTCTTTTGTGAGAAAAGCTAATGTAGTTTTTTTGTGGATTTTTTGTTTGGTTGGGTTTTTTTTAATCCAGACATCTATTGAGGTAGATAGACCTTAAACACACTTGGAAGCAAAAGGCAAAATCAGCTTTGGGTAGACCATAGGACTGACTACTCATGTCTCTACAGACTAGCTGCTCCTCTCTCCTCCCTTCCACCCAAGGGAGATAGTGCAGGTGGGGTTTTCCTCCTTCTAGACATCCCCAGTCAAGAACAGGAAACTAAACCACAGCAAGCCATTCCCTCTTCTCTTTCACCGCTCCCACAGGAGGAGTCCCAGGGTCTCTATACACATACACACACGTAACTCCTCAAAAACAGCATCTCTGGACCCTTCCAGCACAGTCAGCCCTAGCAGCTGAGCTCTGCCTTTTCTCACAGCTGCTTCTAAACTGCTGCACAGCCACTGCTGGAAAAATAGTTAGGCTGAACCATATTATAGAGAAGTAAAATAAATAATAATCCAAAAAGCATCTACTTCTATATATATTTATCATTGAATACAGCACTTGCAGGTCTGAATCTCTCATAGCATACTGTTTCAATCTTCTGTGTGTGTGAACAGCTAAGGCATTCTGCCAGCACAAATTAAGCAAGTGGCAGAACAATCTCTTGCTCAAGCACGTGAGATTTCCCAAATGAAGGTGAAAATCATCCAAAGGGAAGCATGCGTTCCCAGTGATCTCCACACTCACTTTCAACTATACCTCTATTCCTGTTCAACCATCTTCCCTTTCTTTTCATTGTGACCAGATGATAATGCCACCAAGAAGTGAACAAGTTAAGAGACCTTTTCTTCATGATTTTCAATGTTTGCACGTGGTTAGCACTTGCACAGTGTACATGCAACACTGTCATCAAGATCACAGTCAGAATAAACAGTAAGCTGTTTATTGTGAGAAGGAAAGGCAGCACTTCATAAGCCATTTTTCATCATAAAGTATAAAAGAAATTAGTAACTTCACTGATCAACTAATCAGTTTTGATCATGAAGTCAAAAGCAGCAAACTGCATAATTGATTTTATTGTGTAAATTTATAAACCTTTTAGTGCTATATAAAAAAACTGTTCTATCTGTGCTAAAGAATTAGAACTCGTATTTTTATCTATTGTAAATAAAGCACCTTGGAAATCCACCTGATGTACAAAAGCATAAGAAACAGAGGTGATAAGAATAGTACCTAGTGTTCCTATCAGCCAACTCTGCAAGACTTGTTTTGAGACTTTATCTGTAATTACAGTTACGTGTTCCTATCTCAGTGAGTACCTGCAAACAAAACACAGCCTGAGAATAGCAAAGGTACATTTCAAGTTTTGTCTCTTTTCCGCTTCCAAAGAATTGGAAAAAATTCAAGCAGTTATAAACTAAAAACATACAAAATGTTTCCCTTACACATTCAAAAGCAAGCAAGAAATTATGCTTAACACAAATCGATTCAGCCTTTCACAGGTGCTTTCTGGAGGTGTCACTGGGTTCTGCACATCGGTCAGAAACCAGCAGTCTGGTGCCAGGAACCCTCAGTCTCCCAAATCCATCATTTGTCATTTGGCTCCAGTTTCTCTTTTGCCCAGGTTCATCAATTCTCCCTCTGCATTCTTTTATTAGCAGAAGTGAATAGGAAAAGAATTTAAAAGTAAAGGAAATTCAACATAATCCTTGCTTGTATGCTCCCATTTCTAGTCCTAATCCACTGGGCTGCCTGCACCATTAGCTAAAGCTATAGAAGTAGTGTACAAAGGGGCAAAGTGCTTCATTTTGCAAGTCAGGCAGTGAGAGTTGGGCACTGTCCATCTTAGATGCAGGCAACTCCTGTTGCCCATATCACACCCCAGATTCACCATGGCCTTAAAACAAAACAGGCCATACTTTTGCAATCGTCTCCTAGGCCAGCATCATACTTCAGTGGACTAATTCTTGGCACCACATGTGTTTTCTCAGAAATAGTATTTTCTTTTCTTTCTACTGGTAAATTTAACAGATTTCCCTACAGACTAATTTTTGTCCAATACTTATTTTCCCTGAAGGGCTAGAATTTTACCTAATACACTGACATGCAATCAGCATAACCACTGCAAGCAGAACTCTGCCAACACCACTTGAAAGCATACTGTGCAAAATCATAACGTGGTGAAAAAAAAGAATTCCTTTACAACTCCAATCACATTCTGCAGATAGCCACATTTATAGCACAATGTGTGAATAAGAATATAGATTTATCAGGCAGTTTTAAGAAAACACATTAACAGAAAAAGCTTAAAGGAGAGTTGTGACCCTTTATTTTTAACAGTTCTTTTCTTCTATGAAGAGTTCTAATGTGATTTTCAGCTAATTTTTGCAAAACCCCCTGCAAATACTCATTCCAGTATTAGAGCAGAAATTAACACTTCCTTTTATAATCTGAATTATATTTCTCTTTTGCTAATAATATCTAAAATTTAACACACTACAAATATTTGAAAGGCATCAATCCTATTTGCAAAACCAATTTATTTTATCAAGCCCAAAATATCCAAGAAAAGTGTTAGTCACTTTTTCTACAGAATTTTATGTGCTGCAAGAAACAGATTGTACTTATCATATTACCAAAAACTTACTGTCAGTTTACAAAGATATTAGGCAGCAGTATTTCTCATGTAAGGAAACATTCTTAGTTCAAAATCCAAGAGATTTAAAAGGGAATTCTAACACATTACAGCACAGCAGTCTCCCCTTTCAGAAGTCTGAAGACCACATATCAGCAATTGCCTTACTTCCTTAAATACTCAATTTTCCTACCATCTTTTATACATATAGACTTGTGTCACTGCATACATACAGTATGACAACTTATAGAAATACAATCCTTATGATCAAATTTTATCTCATAACAACAAAGTCTAAAAGTATAGCTAGCCATTAACAATTAGATTATGAGAGGAGAATTGCATGAGAAATGCCTCACCCTGAGATCTCTGTAGAATGACCTAAAACACAGCACGTGAAAGTATCCTCCATCTGCCTTCCTCCTACAAAGCATTTCACTGCTCTTTCTTCCCAAATTTTTCAGATATTCCAGCTTGTCCAGCCCCTTAGACCACATGAATCTAAGTGTGGCTCTCACCACAACTCAGCTCCTATTCTTTCCTTACTTGCACCGCTACCAGTCACAATGTCTTCCCTTAAGTTGCTTCAACAGAATTATCTTCCAATTGCAAACCTTCACTAGCCTCTTTACTCTCCTCAAAGTGAATCTGACAGTCCCTCCAATATTTAGCCCTACTGTACCCATCAGATCCAGGTTTCAGCCATATGTTCATCTTTGTTGATGGCAGCAGACTCAGCTCAACCTTTCTCAAAATATAACTTTCCACCTTAGTGTGGACTGTAAACCCCTGAAAGGCAAGAACCTGACCAAACGTGAGGATTGCCCCTGGCTGAGCAGGAACCAGGATGGCACTGTCTCCTTCACTCCAGCTGCCATCCTCCACTTGTACCTTGGTTTTCAGATGGTTAAAACCTCCATTAGGCTTTACAATGCTTGGCATGACAAGGCCCCAAGTTCATTGTCCCTTTAATGCTACCACTGCTGTGTAAATTTTAAGTAGTGGCAGTCTGTTTGAGATGGTTTATGGAATATATGTCCTGGTGCTGCTCAAGTAGTCTTTATTACAAAAGGTGAAGCAAGAAATTAATATTTGAGTTCAGGTTCATAATGCTCCATCACAAGTAGGCAAGAGAAGCACATTTAGAAGTGACCTGAGTTTGTAAGATGGTCCATCTTTGAGACCATGTAAACAAAATGCCTGGCAGGTAGCAAAATAAAATCTTTATGCCCATGTGAATATACACATGGGCATAAATTATTTAATATGCATATAATATACATCTATATTATATATATACATAATGCATATAATTAATATATATTCCTATTTATGTTATTATGGCAACTCCACACTTCATGCTTTTTGTACCTTCATGTGCACTGGAATCAATCAGCTCCAGTCCCAGCAGTTCTATTAGTTTTTATCTCCCAGTATTTTCTAAAAGTGGCTCCTGGTGACTGATATAAACAAAAGCAGCTTTTTACAGGAACAACAGATTTATAACTTTAATAAGACTGCCCTCCTTCCTGTATTAAAGTCTACAGTACATGACAAATCAGGTTAAGCAAGCTGGTATCATGTCTGAAGCCAAATGCATTTTTGAGCCAAATCTTAATTCTCTGAAGAGCTTCAAGCATATTTTGAAGATGTTAAATTATTGATAAGGAAAATCAATTCTTTTTTCAGTTCAGGCAATGTCATACAGTCATAGTATATGCAATAGCTAAGGCAGATTTTGTGTTTTATTTACTTCATGACCCTTTAGAATTAAATTACCTACATTTTTCCTCTTCAGAATCCTGATAAACAGTCACTACTGACAGCTTAACAACTTCTGTTAACTTCAGATAAGAATAAAAGATTTGTCTGAAAACAGACTGTCAGAAATAGACAAGAAAACCATGAGACATCAGCATAGTAAGTTTATTTATTAAACTCGTATTATTCCACCAATATCATTAAACTGGACACTTCAGCAAATAAACTGCTATGTGTTCTCATCTGACCATGAACAGCTTCCCCAAAGGGTCTGAAATAATAAAACATGTTCCATCCAGGAAGGCAACGCAATGGCAGACAATCCTGGGAGAAAGGTGGCAGATAGCAAGAACAGATCTTTATAAACCTTTCCAAACTAAAAAATTTGTAGTATCTACATATATACTTCCAAGTTATTTCAGTTCCAATGATTTTATTCAGTATCTATGTCCTAGGTTTTCCAGAGAAAAGATTGGGCACGGTGGATATGGTGATGGAAGCATTTTTTTAAAGTACCCCAACCATTATAGTACAAGATACATAAATGAGGGAAGAAAAAAAATGTTACCAATGTTTCCTGTTCCAAAGTAGACAGCAGTGGTGACTAAGCAATTATTTACCAAGGATCAACCTCATTCCCTTTCCCAGCAACAGCCTAACAATCAGTTTTAGGAATTAATGATATCATATGGTGAGTTAATGGAGAATTCCCTTGAGATTTCCCACTGAAGATGTCCAGTTTAGTAAAAAATATGCAAGTTATCTTACAGAGGAAAAGTGACTCTTCAAGCTAGTTAGTTACTATGCTTCTCCCATTGGATACCTCAGACTGTACCCCATTGTACTGAACAATAGAACAACAGCCTTAACAGATAAAAATTAATAGCTGTGTGCATAAACAAAAATATCTTTTGTACCCTGAATATCCTACCAGTTAGGCCACCCTTCGAGATGCCTCTGCCGAATGCAAAAGATCTGTTCCCAGTTCTTTGATGGGTGTCCCCAGAACTGAGAAAAAGCAGATTATTCTCTGTAGGTGATGTGAACCAGCAACACTACAGCTCCCAAAATGTTCCCAAATGAAGCCATTCAGCAAGAAGAGTGTGGTTGCAATTAACTACTAAACAAGCAAATGCATATTTTTTATTAATAAGCCATCTCTAGAAAATCCTTCCTTAGTTCTAATATGAAACCCGCAATAGTGATCAGTAATAAACACCTGTTTTTCAAACAGCCACAATTCAAATGTGAGATGGCAAATATCCAGACAGGAAAATTATATGAAAAACATACAAAATAGGTCCTCAAAATAGACAGGAACGAATTCCTTTCTTCTAAGTAACTCTCCCTAAGCTCCGATTTTCACGACACTATTTCTGATCTAATTAAATGTGAAATCTGCTGCGGCAGGAAGCGCACCTAAGTGCTCTAGAGAGAGCTCATACATCTAGGCAAAACACAGCCCCTTGCGGAAGGCAAATAACAGATGTTGTTTTTCCTTCTCCTTCTTACTTAGACACTACTGCATCTGCCGCCCCTCAGCCCGTGGGCACCGGCAGCTCCCGGCAGGGTGAGGGGGCAATGGGTAGCGCAGCTCTCCCGGACACCGGCGCCCATGCCCGGCCAGGCTCCCAGCCCTCATCGCCGCCCATCGCCGCCCACGGGCCCCGCCCTCACAGCGCCCGGCCCGGCAGGGCAGCGGGTCCCTGTCCCTGTCCCTGTCCCTGTCCCTGTCCCTGTCCCTGTCCCTGTCCCTGTCCNTCGCTCCCCCATTCCCCCTCCCCGCACTCCCCCTCCCCGCATGGCAGGGATGGCGGGGGCGGGCGCGGCGCTGCTCGCGGGGCTGCTGGCGAGGCTGGCGCTGGTGCTGTACGGGCTGCACCAGGACCGCGCCATGCGGGTGCGCTACACCGACGTCGACTACCGGGTGTTCACGGACGCGGCGCGGCTGGTGACCGAGGGGNNNGGCTGGTGACCGAGGGGCGCTCGCCCTACCGGCGGGCCACGTACCGCTACACGCCGCTCCTGGCCTGGCTCCTGACGCCCAACGTGTTCCTCGCCGAGGCCTTCGGGAAGCTGCTCTTCGTGGCCGGGGACCTGGCGGCCGCTGTCGTCGCCTACCGGGCCCTGCGGCGCCGGGGGGTCGCCGCCGGCCGCGCCTGCGGGTGCTGCGCCGCCGCCTGGCTCCTCAACCCCCTGCCCATGGCCGTGTCCAGCCGGGGCAACGCGGAGGCGCTGGTGGCGCTGCTGGTGCTCGCCACCCTGTACTGGGTGGAGGCGGGCAGCGTGGGCAAGGCCGCCGTGTGCTACGGGCTGGCCGTGCACATGAAAATCTATCCCCTGACCTACGCGCTGCCCATCGCGCTCCGCCTGCGCGCCCGGCCGGCCCGCGGGGCAGGGGCGCTGCGTGCGCGGCCTGACCAAACGGCGAAGTTCACGGTTATGGGGCGCCTCTGGCACCTTTTTGTAAAGGTGCTGAACCGCGACGTGCTGCTCTTCGGAACGCTTGCCGGATCGGTGCTGGCTGCCTTGACTGTGACATTTTATCACCTCTATGGCTGGGAGTTTTTGGAGCATGCCTACCTCTATCACCTGACTAGGAGGGATATCCGTCATAACTTCTCTCCCTATTTCTACATGTTGTACTTGACAGCAGAGAGCAAATGGAGTTTTGCCCTTGGGCTCGCAGCTTTCCTGCCCCAGCTGCTTTTGCTCCTGGTTGTGTCCATAGCCTTCTACAGAGACCTTGCCTTCAGTTGTTTCCTACACACTGCTATTTTTGTGACTTTTAACAAAGTATGCACGTCCCAGTATTTTGTCTGGTATCTCTGCCTTTTACCCCTCGTAATGCCTAGTATTAAGATGTCCTGGCATCGGGCCGTGCTGCTTCTCTTTCTGTGGTTTATTGGACAAGGCCTGTGGCTTACTCCTGCATACTTTCTGGAGTTCAAAGGATATAACACTTTCTTATTTATATGGTTGGCAGGCTTGCTTTTCCTTTTAATTAATAGCCTCATAATTGTTCAGATTATTTCACATTATCAAACAGAAGCACAAGTTGCAAAAAAACTGAAACAACGGTAATAAACTGACCAAAATCCAGAAACAGCCCTACTGTCCTTTATAAGGCATCGTGCATCACCAGCACTTCATTTAACAAAAGTGTGTGTGAGTTGTACTAAAGCACATTGTGTGTAAATGTTCCTTTTCAGGGCCGTGAGAGCCCTGGTTGGCCTCAGTTACCCTGAGCCACCCCAGTCCTGCCCTGAGCAGTATCAGCAGGGCTCCTGTGTGAGTCTTGAAACTGCATTGCAGCCCTCTCTCCAGTTCTGTCCTCCCACTCCCGACTAGAATCCCTGGACCAGTTCATCACATGTGTTTGGGGCTCTGATGAATGTGCTCTACCCACCTGCACTGACTCCTCACCTGCTGTCTCCAGAGACAGTGGGGCTGTGCCCTGCTCTGACCCCTGTCCTGGGGCCACCCTCGGTTCCTGCTCACACTCCCTCATGGAGTAGCACTGGCACCTTTTTTTCTCATTCTCAGTGTTAGTCTGCTTCCAGAGGAACTTGGCCTTTGTCTGGAATAACACAGAGGATTATAAAAGTGGAGTTTGATTATAAAATTAGAGTTTGATGGCTTTGTACACTCCAGTAGGTCACTGGGGTGTTTGGCAAGGTAATCACTCAACATTTACGGGGAGGTTTATTTTTTATTTTGTTTCCACAGTAACGTTTTAGCTACACACTGTCTGTGGCCTGTACCAGGTCTTTATGTCATTAACTCTTTGAGACTTTTAATTTATTTTAGAATTCAGATATGTGACTGTTTAGCTTTTTTTTTTTTTGTATATTCTGTTCTGTTTGAATTTTCCTTTGCCACGGAGGAAGATTTTCCCATATATGTGTCTTGGATCACAAAGACATATAAAGCTTAAATATTTTTTTCTTCCTGCCAGGTTCTAGAAAAGAGGCCACTACCTTAAATTTCAGTTAATATATGGTTATTGTGGGTGTTAACAGTAGCAACTGCAGAGTCAAAATGCAGTTAGAATGGCACCTGTGTCCCAAAAGCGCTTGTTTATACAAAACAGTAATTGGAAATGTTGTTTCTCGGTGGTTCTGTTTCTCTGCTATTAAAAAGAAATGAAAAAATGAAAGGAGTTGAGGAAATTGAGCAGTTGCCAGAAGAAAAGAGAAGTTTTGAAATAGGAAGCTCTACAACTTGTTAAAACATATTTATTTCCATAGGAGATAGAAGGATTTGGAAATGAGTGCCAGGTGATGGTGAGAGGAGAGCAGAGCCATTTTGGAGTCAATACTCTCAAGAACATCCCATAAGAGATCTGATGTACACAGCGTTTGGCAGAGGTGGAATCTGGCAATGTATCTTAGTAAAATCTAGTTTAAATAGGCATGTGGCAAATACAAGAGTTTTCATATTTAACTCACCTTTTAGTTACATCCAATGCCAAAGTGAAACCCCTAGTGTGTAACACAGAGCAGGACTTCAAGGCAAAATAGCTTCAACCACTTGGTGGAGTTGCTGGTGATGTCACTAGGAAAGGGTATGGCCAAGTGGATTTGCCGTGCTGCTCTGAGCCCTGGTGTCTCCTGAGGCAGCCCTCTTCCTCAGGACTGCAGTGACTTCCAGCTATCTCACCTACAGGATTTCCTTTCCTGGTTGTAGTGCTACCTCATGAAGTGGAATTGCAGTACTTTGGTCTGTGATTTTTTCTCTTTGCTTCTCAGCCCCACTGAGGTGCTTGTATGAAAGGAGAGGAAGCCCCTGAGCCCCACAGCCCAGAGCCAAAGGGCATGTTGTCAGGAGGTGTGACCATGTCCTTATCCCACTCTGGCCCAATTTAGACATTCTGATGTGTTAGCAGGACGATTTCCCTGTGATATCCATAGTCAGAGTATTGGGGGGAGTTTTTGCTCCCCAGCTGGAAAGCTTTTCTCTGCCATCTGCCTTCTCACTTGCCTTCAAACTGTGCAAATCCTGACAGCCTCTTTGTAAATCCAGAAACTGGATAAGGCAATGGATATTCTTTTGACTGTTGGTTTTTCAGGGCAGACATGGCACTGATTTCCTTCTTTGTCTGGGATGAAGGAAGTTTTATAGCACCAGCTTGTCACATCTTTTACTACAGGTATATCAGTCAAAAAACTGGTGGCATAAGCCACTTGCACACAGTTTTATATTAATCAGCAAGACATTTTGTGTGTGCTGTGAGTTTGTGAAGCAAAATCATGCCATGTGGCTTCATTCTCCAAGGCAGGGTTGCGTATACCCAGCTTCAGCAGAACACTGGAGAGACTCTTCTGTGCAATACTTCTGCTCACCCCATCCCGATGTCCAGGCAATGGCTCATTTTCCTTTGCAGCTTTCATTATCTGTTACACATTTTTCTGTTGCAAAAAAAGTGTGTTTTTTCCCCCCAGAGCAATGTTCTGTATTGCTTTAACAGACCTATTTATGCTGTTTGCAGACATTTCCACACCTCAGTTTTTCCCTTCCTGTTGGCAAAGAAAGCAAATGCAAGCCAAAAGGCATTCCTAACCTCAAAAATCTTCCACACAACCCCAGCATTTTAGGTTATTGTATTCATGACAGAATTGTAATGTTTTTTAAATAAGAAGTAATTTCCTTATGAAAAATACATTCCCAAATTGATAATAGCTAAATCATTTTGAGAAAGAAATTTTTCAGCAATTCTGCATCATTTTTAAGAACACAAATTCTGAAGCAGCAACAGGAACTGAAGGGTGCCTTCCCTTTGCAGGTCAGTACCAGTCCTGCAGTGATGA
Source organism: Thryothorus ludovicianus (assembly GCA_013397245.1). NCBI lineage: Eukaryota > Metazoa > Chordata > Aves > Passeriformes > Certhiidae > Thryothorus > Thryothorus ludovicianus. The sequence continues at coordinate 339,808 of VZTB01002459.1, forward strand.
TTTAAGAAAGCCATGCATAAGCAAGTTATAAAAAGGCTTTTAAAAAAACCTAGATTTACAGTTGTTATTATTTTAATAATCCAGGATGATTCTCTCTTTTTACAGTTGTTTTCTAAATCACCCAAATGTGTTTGCAATTCAGAAATAATTCAAGTGACTCATAAAAAGCTGGATAAGAGAAATAAACTGAAGGAGACAAAAAGATATTTGAGAGTTTAGATCTTGTAAATTGCTTTTTAAAAAATGATTCCATAGTTAAATGGAATTGAATAATTTTTATTCATTAAAAAAAAGGGTTAAAATAATTTAATGGAGTACTAAATAAGTTCTTGAACAAGTTATGGTGAATAGCTATAATGCCCTTAAGATTTACCAAATTCATTTCCTATGGAACATTTATTGCTTTTGATAATGTTCAAATTATTTTGCTTCGTAACTTTGTGTTCATTTATCCTCTGGTAATTAGGAACTGAAGTGTCGGAATGTTTATGTTCCTTCCTTACCGTGGGTTGCAACACTGTAATGCCGACTACTTTGCTTTTAAAAGGTTGAAGTGCCCATTGAAATGTGTCTCATCTGCAGAAATTTTTCACATTGCACTGTAAGCAACCCTAAAGCACAAAGTATGAGGTTAAAGAATCAAGCAATGTTTTTGCCTTGGTTTTTACACTGTAGCCTATTGTTCAAGAGCCATGACTGGATTCTCAGGTGACTTCAGACAAAGCTCAGCATTTAACAATGATTTGCTTTAAAGTTATAAATGCAATTATTAAAAAAGCAGGGTAAGCAGAAATATAATAATAAATATTTCATTCAGTTTTAGTGTAAGGATGCTGAATTACACAATGTACTTTGTCCTTATTAAGTAACTTTTGTGTGTGTTTGTGTGTTACTTGCATTTTATTGACTCCTGTAATAGTAAAGAAACCAATTAGGTGTGCTAAACTGAGCTCATGAGTTATCTTTTTCAAAGAAATCATGAGGCTTTTACATTTAAAAGCAAGAGGAAACTCCAACATTTCTCATAACGTTGTATAGAGAAAGTAAACGCTAAAAGAGAGTAAATTATGAGTTTGTTTTATGTTTGTTTTTTTTTATCTGAGAAGAATGAGTCATCTCCTTCTAAAGGGCTGCAGAAATACCTAGCAAACACAGGGAACCTCAAAATATATGAGGTATTCCTCATATATTTGCCAAAGATGGCTACAGAATACATGTCCTAGTGATAGCAGCTTTGTGGAATAGAATTACCCTGAATTTAGGACAAACCCTTTACTCAGACTAAAACCCAACCACTCAAGCAATTTTCTTGCTCAAGAGCATATTTATATGCACTATCCTCACAAGTCCAAACATTTACCTGCAGGTGCAGAAGCAAATAGAAAAGTCACAGTCAATACACCTTTGAATAACATTATTCAGAGCTACCCTCTGATATTTCTGATATTTAGCACTCAGAATCTCTAGTGACTCTAAAAATGAATTACATAAATTTTGATGCATATGGAAAATAAATCGTATGTTCCAGGGATCTTGAGATGTAATAGACACAACGAAGAATCAACTAATTATGTATTTGAAGGTGCACATTCCGCCAGTATCCTGGTGTTCTTTGTTATAAAAATCTGCACTAGTCACATTTGTGTAGGAGACTTGTTCCAGTCTTTATGCATGATGAATGAGTCAGAAGACCTACATTTTGTACTAGTGAAAGTATGAGAAGGATAAAAATTTCTCTTGCTGCAGTACCATTGTTTTGAGGGTTTTTTTCATTGTATTTCTTTTAAGACATTAATAAATCAATGCAATAAATTCATTCAAGTGTTGCATGCATTTTTAATAGCTGGAATGTCTCTTCTTCTTTAGTATGGTGAGGAAGACCAAAATTTTTCATTTTTTAATGGTGTAAGTTGATAGTACTTTGAGCAGAATTCCTCATGACTCCTTTCTGGTACATGATGAGAAGGGTAGGGTACTCTGCAGAAGAGGTCCCTTGCTGGGCTGCAGTCTTATTTCATGTGTAGTTAAAGCTTTAGCTGCAGTCTCTTATTATTCTTAGAGCTTAACTTTCAGACATTAATGATCTCTTCAGATAAAACATTTCATATCTTGCACATAAAGAGATTACACATAAGAGATCCTCCCTATTTTTCATGGAAATTGGTGGGGAAGCCAGCGAGAACATCTGTGGGAGAAATGTCAAAAAGAAATGTCTGTATCTGATTAGCTACAAAGACAACTTCAGCCTTGGAAATCAGCTGAAATGCAGGCAAATTGAGCAGTAAGCCCATACTGTGAAATTCCCATTATTTATATGAAGAGTATTTAATCAAAAGTGCTTTCCCATTTTACAGGAGGAAAATGGGATCTTGATAGCAATTGTGGGTGGATGGATAGGGGGGATGAATACAACTTTCCTTCCATCACATTATCATAAGAGGGTCTATAGAATGCTGTATGCTACAGTAGCACTTGTGGAGTTGTACAGGTGTGACTTGCATAAGCTATTATTAGGCAATATTGTTGGTGTAGCAAGAGGTTATTAGTAAGCAGTTGCTCTGAAACTGCTTTTTGAAGGTTAACTCAAGTAAAATCTGACTCCTGCTTCACAAGTCAGCAGCTGTGTTAATTGAGATGGTACTGTTTTGACAGTAATTTTCCAAGGAGAACTGCACTCTGTGGCCCATATGCTTCCACTCTGTGCAAAAGAACATTAATTCAAATCCCCTGGTGATCTGACAGTCAACAATTTTTTAATCTATCCCATGTCCCTCCTACTGATCCAATAGATTGAATTAGCCAGGAAGCAGGCTTAGAAACCCAAGTGGAAAAACAAAGTATGATTATCCTCCCCATATTTTCCACCCTGCATAATGTGAATATGTTGAATAATTAAGATTACATTTTGGAAGAGCAGAGTCTCATTTGAGCTATGTGTTGGAGTACTTTGTTAATATGAAGTACTTTACCCAAATGCACCTGAGCAAAAATTGACTGGTTGGGCTACATGGACTTTTGTCAGATGATAATTAAGCAACTGATAATTTAAGTCAACCTCGATATTAGCACTCTTTTTTCATATCTTTCTGACATAGATATGTGTGTGTGTGTATAAAAAAACAGAGTAACTAAAAATAGCAATATTTGTAAATTCTTGTTTCAAGCTTTCCTTACTTTGGAGGACACATACAGCCATACACTCACTAAAGGAGAACAAATGCTGTATCAGAGAGATTTAATAATTAATTAATAACTAATTATGTTGTTCCCACAGCTGACACCTTAGTGAAGAAAGTAGCACTTTTTTTTTTATACACAGTCTGGGAATTCACATGAATAACAAGTACTTCACCTTAAAACTGTCAGATGTGTTTGAAAATAGATTTTAATTACCATTAGCACTTCCAAGTTTAGTGCTGGCATCAGCCAACTTGTTAATTCCAGCACTACAGGAACTGAAGTCATGACCAATTTTCCTTCATGCTCTAATAAACTGGCTGATTAAGTATAAGAAAGTTTGTTGTTCAAAGTGAACCAAATGTTGTTTGTTCACTGGAAAGAAATACTGCATGGCCAGAACCAAAATTTACAAATGCAGGATGGAGCAAAGTGATCAAGAAACAAGAGCAAAAAGTGAGGCCCAGGAGACCTTGACTGTTGTCTTGCCTCTGCCACTAATTTATCATTAAGAAGTGATTGCAGCTTGCTGAGCTGTTTGCCTTTGCCAGTTGTGATGGCTTGATACATTTAATTGACATCTTACTTGAGCCAGGATGTCTCCTAATCTATTTCTGTAACACGCTGCCACAAGTGATTGCAGTCTTGTTTGAAACAATTATAAGTTTGACTGGCAGTAAACTGTAAACACTTAACTAAAGATATTTTGATTACAAAATATTCAATTTAAATTTTTTTTTGCATATATTTAAACTTCTTTTGTGGGATATGTTAGGCTCTCATGTGCATTCCAGTATTGCATTTTTAGGAGAGGGTGAATTACTGTTGCAGCTAAATGAAAATCTGGAAGCAGATAATAGAATTCGTGGTAAAGAGCTAGACAATTTAGGAAAATAATTTAGAAAAATTATAGTTAGCTGATACCATAATTAAATAAGATTTAATTATTACTGGTCTGCTTAGATTGCATTGGAAATTTATATTGAAAATATATTGGGATAATGAAACAGCAGACAACTCTGCAGCTGGTATAAATAGCTACCTCAGATGTGACAGATAATGGCTCAGAAACTGTTTCTGTATATTCATAAAAAAATATATTATGCTGTTATCCAAGAAAAAAGTTACTAGTTTTACAGCACTAGGAAGGCAAATCACAATTCTGCATTCACATACAGGTGAAATGATTTCTTTACCCTTATCTTTCTGCAAAACTTTTGTTAAAAGAGGCAAAGACTGCCAAATTGAAATCTGGACCAGATGTGCTGTGCCAGAAGCAGTTACAGGGAGCTCTACATTTGCATCAGCCTTGTAGACTTCCTGAAAAAGTGCTAGCAGAGTGCTGGAGGCCATATCAGTGGCGGGAATGCACAAATGCAAATTTCCCCATAGCGTGCCCAGAAGTGATTTCTCTGCAGGTCTTAAAGTACCCAGATGTTGCCTTAATCTATACTATATCACTGTCTATATCTCCTCATAAATCTATGCATACCTTAAAGAGATACATATACCCTATATTACCATATATATCCTCATCTGTAGTACTGCAGCAGCAAATTCAGAGGCTTCATGCCCACCCTGACTGGATAAACATCTGCTAAGGATATAGGAAGAGGCTCCTTTTTTATTTACATGTCAGTCAGGCCTGAGAGTGGAGGGGTAGATTTGTGTGGATTGAACACCCTCTAGAAGGAAGGGGTGAAGTTCTTAGCTCTCCCCAAAAGACAATTTGGCCTTTGCAGATTAATTGCTAATGACAATGGGGCAAAAAACTTCTCCTAATGTTGGAGACACAGGACACTGAGGGTGCTAGATTTCATGGCTGTGGAACAACTGCTGCAAATACATAGGAAAATGTGTCAGGGGCTATTGAATACTAAAACCATGTTCTCTGATCTTGGGAATTCAACAAGCTGCAAATCATGGTGAAGTAGGAAAATATTTCTAGGCAAATCTCACCTCTGTCTGGTTTTTCTCTGCATCTGTTGCTGGCCACGTTTGGAGAAGGATACTGGTCTGATCCTTGATGGTTGTTCATAGATTCTTAACCACACAAGTGTCCCCACAGCATTCCCATCACCAAATGTGCTCCATCACTTGGCTGGGCCCTTTATCTGACACACCAAGCTGTGTGTCAGATAAATCCTCACTTCTGGGCCTGGATATCGGCATGCTCTTTTCTTCCAGAGCAGATGCTACCAGAGTGTGCCAGTAAATCACAACTGCATCTTGTTTCACTGGTATTTCACAGATGACAGCTAGCAGCTAGTTAACAGATTGATAGGTGAGAAGGGGAGAAAAGGGAAATCAAAGCTGACAAAATAGATCTGTGTGATCAAAAAGAGGTGTTTTTAGCTGTCCAGGTAATTAAAAAACAGGTTGATTAAGACAGCTTATTAGGCCAGGTTAATTCAAGCACACCAAACCCCTAGAGCTTGGCTGCTTTCTCTCCCAATAGGAAACCACAGCTGTTATGTGGCTTCGCATGTTTTCAGTGTGGAGAAAAGAAAGTCCAGGAGCGTGAGGGAGAAGAAGATAAATTGGCACAACTCCAGTTATCTGTACTAATGATGATTTGTGTAGTTGCAAAATAAAATTAAGATCCAGCCCTTAGCTGAAATTATCTTCTTTTTTAACAATCGTTTACCTTTAGCTCTGGAATGGTATGTACTGCTGTCTAGGATGATTAGCTTAGCCTGTAGTTTTGGCTGAAGAAAATAAGTGATTTTTTTTTGTCAGAAAGTAAGCCCCTTCTACTGCAGTTAACAAGGCATACAGTAAAAGAGTTTGGCAGATTTGCCATCTGAAACATGATTTAAGTAAAGAGGAAAAGGCAGCACTCCAAGCAGAGCCAATGATGCCTGGCCTGGACTGACCCATGCTGAGAAATTGTTTTGTCTCAGGAATTCAAGCCAGGGTGAAAACAGCTGTTGTACTGGAAAGACTGGAGGTCTGGTCAAACCTGAGCTTGTGGCAGCTGTCTTTGGTAGATCCAGGCTCCCCAGAGACGTTTCTTCCAGGTATTGTTCATGTGCCTTGTTGCACTCCTTCCCTCTGTCCAACCTCAGCATGGCATCTGCTGGCTTACAGGGAAAGCAGCAGTCACACTTTAGCCTCCTGCTCCCCATCACATCCCTCTGAGAGCAGCCAAGCATGCCACTGAAAAAACGTGACTTTGGGCAAAAGGAATTTGCTTGTGTTCCGAGTGTTTTGATTGTAAGAGTTAAAATAAACCTATGTGCTATGTGGTAAACTCAAAACTGCTCAAATATTACCTGTGTGACTACAGCCACTGAGGCAATTCTTTACTGTGACACAACTCCCATCTAAGTCCCGTGTCTTACATCTCACGACTCCATGCAGATGTGATCCTGAGGTCTTTGAACCTGGTCACTAGTGTCAACCCAGTGCAAAGGTTTGCCCTCTATTTCTCTGTCATTTGTTGGTTCTGATTTTACAGTGATCCTCCTGAGAATTCAAAGAAAGCTGTGCAACGCTTCCTTGCCATCTGGAATAGATTACTGTTAGGAAAGTTTCTGGTTTTGTCTAAACCAGATTTGTTTGTTTAATTATTCTCACACTAGCACATTTTCTGTGATTTGCCTGCAGTCAGGCTACCTCTTGACAGAGCATGGGTGCCACACTTGACTCTTTCATCACAGCAGGAGCAGAGGTTGTTCTGCACTCCTGAGAGCCACCTCGACCTGTTTTTCACATAAAGGTTTGAAGCCCAGCAAGGGACATCAAAGGTAAACAGTGTTGCCACAGGATGTTTGGAAATGCCTTCTTTAAATCCACTAGTTACCACTGAGATTTGCTGCACTTTTTTCTCCTTGCTTCACACTCGCATACTTTTGTCTCTACCTATGCAGAAAGATAAGTTTTCTTACAGATGCATTACAGACAATTTACTGTTCATGCAAAAATATACTTTTGTTACAATTCATCAAGGCTAAAACCATATTAACTTAGCAGTCTGGAAAATTACAATTTGATCTTTAGTGCTGATTAGTAGCTGGCATTCTGTGTAAATAGGAGCTGCTTGAAATTTGAGCATTGGATCTAAATTAAAGTGCATTTTCAAAAATTGACACAATTACTAAAACTAACACAATTACTTCTCATCAAGCTAAGGTGCAAGAATTATTTCCAGTGCTCTGACTGCAGGCCAAATCAAAACACTTTACAAAGGAATCATGATGCATTAGTTACTGAACCTGCATAGTGTTTAGCAGCTTAAAGGTCAAATATATTCATGAGAACATATAATCTTATGTGTGTTTGGTGAATGAATAAGAAAAAGGTATCTGTTAGACAAGAGGAGGATCAGAATATTGAAAAAGAAAACATGACACACTTTTACAAAGGTATTACAGATGCTATTCCAATGACAGATGTCTGCAAAGCAGTCTCAAGAACACTCATGAAAACTAAAGGATATACTTCAGCCATTAGTATTTAAATAGGTACTATGCTGCCATATGGCATAGCTGTTTTCAAAGCAAAGGCAAGTTTTTTTCTTTTCTGGGAGACAGATGGCAAAGAGGTTGGTATCTAGAAGCTGTCACACCTAGATCATCAGTATCAGTCAGTTGCATGGGGCAGCAGGTAATTTTAATCTGGTAGCTTTTCTGTAGTTTATAGAAATAATGTGTGCCCTTATTTCCCAAACAAACATAAAAATATATAGTAAGATCCTTGTGATAAATTAAACATGTTTTTGTGCAGTACTGACTAGTCACAATTTGATGCATCAGAAATATGAACTAACTCTTTTCACAAGAAGTGATTCTTCTGTCTTCAGGGACTTATCAGTAACGTGTAATGTGCAAACCTTCCTGATTCCTGGGAGTGCCTAGACTCTAGCACTGCTGACCAAACTACTTCCAAAACCATTACAGCCACTAAATTACCTTTTATGTTGCTAGACCAGATAAGAAAAAATTGATAGCAACAGAGGTTGTCACCCAAAACAGATGATAATTGCTGTATTTGTGGTTTGTCTCCTAAGAAAGGCTGCAGAACAAGCTGCTATGAACAGAAATTCTATGACAAGGTGAAAGCAGACCTCAGTGATGTTGTTAAAGCAGGACATCATTTGTGATTTAGTTCAGAGCAGTAGGAAAGTGAGTTCCCCCACCTGTCCCCACTCTACTGTGTGCTGGTTTGCATCACAGAGTGCAAATACATTGGAGCTTTGTCATGTTTTGGATGGTTTTTCTGTGTCTCAGTGTAAAGGGGAACTTCCTTCTTCCCAGTAGCAGGAACATGGCAGTTCAATAAAGACCAGTTGCAACTGGATCAAGGAAACTCCAATGACTACATTTTGACAAATTTGTGTTTCCAGTTGAATATCTATTACCAGAAAAATTAAGCAGAAAATATGGAAGAGCCTTGAGATTTGCATCAATTTAAAAAAACAAACAAAACAAAAAACATGGAAATTATAGTAGACAGAGTAATTGTGACAATTATCAGTCAAAAATCTCAATTCCTTTTTTTTTTCCTTCTTGAAACAAAGTATGTTTTCTGATGTTTCCTTTTCAGTTTTAGATTAGCTTTTCCTGGATTGGCCACTTGACATGAGCAAAAATTATGCAAATAAAAAAGAAAGAAAAACATCCAACACAAAAAAGCAAACAATCTTTTTTAAAAGTTTTTGGTTTTTTTTCTGGACAAAAACAAAAATATCTGATAGAATCTGCTTCTGAAAATCTGACAAGCTGCTACATTTCCTTTAATTTAATTTAATTGCAGAGTTACTTCTTATTAACATATTGGAGAAGTTTCATAACTTCCTATTTGGTTGTTCTACCTGAAATGCACGCAGATAGTTAATAGTAATTTATCACAAGAACTGGACATGGAACAACATTTTACTGGTTCCTAACTCCCCTTTCTGGTTGCAATGGAACAGTGGTCATGTCACTGCTTCTGTTGCCAGTTGGCCACAGAACGACAAAAGCTAACAAGGGATAGAGGTTCCCATTTGAAAAAGCACACTGAATACAGTGTTATTGCCAAAATAAATTTGATTACAAATATTACAACTAACCAGAATACAGAGAAAAATAAACAAACCTGTGATATGGCAAACCCATAATCTGAGCCTTTTTACTCAGCAGCCATTTAGAAAGAGAAATGGTGATCAAGTGCGTCTGAGGAGTTTTACCAATTCCTTGTTTTTGCTTTTATTTTTACTTCATCTACTACAGTGTACTCTTACTCATTCTAAAAGGTCCTTCATCTTTTCAGTTTTGTTGTGTTCCCCATTATATACCGTAATTTTATTTTCTGATTGTCTATTTGTAAATTTAATCAAACACACACAAATAGTTACTGTAGATAATGCAGTTGAACTTCATTAAAAAACTGCAGGAAATTATAATAGCATTGTAGTGCACCAGAGTGGAAAGACATTCACTGCTGCTCTGTATTGCTGCTTTTCTGAAAACATACTTGTTATCCACAAGTACATCTTAAAATATCATATCCATTAACTCTGTATATGGGTTTATGTCACACTGGCAATTAACCTGTTTACATCTTTAAATTCAACCTTGTACTTGGACTAAGCTCTGCATCTAAATTAATCATCTTTAGGCCTCAATAGCCATTATGCTTCCTTTAAATCAGATCACTTATTGCAAAACTTCAGTACTACCTATAGAATTTAATCTAAGGATTGTTCAATTGTCTGAATTGTAGCTAAAAGATACAATACTTGTAAAAATATTTTTCTGGCCTTATAAAGCTATTTAATACACTGCAATAAATATTTGGTATATTTACTATACAGTCATTCAATGAAAGCCTCATATTCTAATCTTTTCATGTAGATATTCTGTAGAAAGTAGAAATACTCTTCAACATGTTGGACACAAATGATGGGTCACATCATGAGAGGGACCCCTGCCTTCTCCCTTTCATTTGCTTGGAAAGGAGCCAGGTCCAGCTGTGGACAAGATCTCTGTCTGTGGAACAAAATCTGAGGGCACAAAAGTCCAAGTAGCATTTTCTCTGCTTGCACTCAAGGCTGCTGTGCACAGAATGGGCACACAGTGCACTTAAACAAATAGCTGATGTCCAAAACTTTGCAAGACAATTGAGCCAAGCTGAGCAAATTCATAGCCATTTCCACATGATTCTTCTCTGAAAAATTCAAACCTTTTCTTCAATACAGAAAAAAAATCAGCTTTCCTTGATGAGGACAAACTTTTGTCTAAAGAATTCTTTGTAATGGGTTCATTTCAAACAAGCTAATCTCAAACTACATCCCAATGTGTCCATTGCATGAGGATGATATCTGTCTGTGAATGATCAAATTACATTTGTGCAGGACTGTTGTGCCTGTAAGACACAGCAATGTGTCCTCACTACCCTTCTGGGCATGTTTCTATCAAGGCAGCAAAGTTCAGATGCTGCTGAAATTCCCATGGCTTAGTCTTTACACCTGAACTAAGGGATCTTTTTTTCTCCTTTTTCCAGGTAGGTCAGGTCAGGAGACAGCAGAAATCTTAACTGCAACAAACTCAGCTTTCTGTTCACCTGAAGAACTGAAACCCCATGAGTTTTAGGGCAGGGCAAACAAACGTGATACAACTGCAGCATCTCTGGCAAAATAGATGGTGTTGGGGCAAAGGTGAAGCTGTCAGGTCAGCTGGGACCTGAAAGATCATGACAGCTACAAATCTGCTGAGCATCACTGGCAGCTGTTTTAGATGAAAAAGCCAAGCAGAGAATTGGGGGTTATTTATAACACAGCCCAGTGCAAATTGGGTGACACTGACCACAGTGCCTCATTCAGCCTTGAAGGTTTCTCACCTGCAGCCCAGGAGCCAGGGAAGACTCCAAAACTCTTTGGAGTTTATTGGTGCAAAATGTTTGCACCAATATTAGGGGCCATTTCTGTGTTAAATATATGGAATCCACAGTATTGCTTTTCTCTAAATTGGAACTTTGCCCCTCAATACTGATTTTTTTAAGAGTGACCACCAAATTCTGTCTCTTTCTTCATGACATATAACAGGGGCAAGACTACTGAGCAACTGACTCTTTCCTGGCTCTGTCCAATTAAAATCTCATTTGCAGTACTTTTATTATTAGATTTTTTTTCCACTGCATGTGGGTTTGGAGGGTATTAGCGTGTTCAAGTGAAATAATAAAAGAGAAATCTGAACATACCTTTCAGTGAACAGTATAGATGCGTTATTCATTTAATGTATCAAATCAGGCAGTGAAAGGATAATCTCTTAACCGGAGTTAAATACCTGGTCAAGAGTATTTGTAAATTAGCAACCATTCATCCTTCAGTGCACTGTGAAATGTTCTGCGTAAAATTAGTAGACTTGTTTTTTTAAGAGATCCAACCATTTTGATTTACTTTATAAAATGGCCTAAAGGAGACAAATTTTACAATGTTTTCCCAAAATTTTTTATTCAGTCAAGGGGAAAAGCATTATTTTTGAAGTATATACTATCTATTTCATATATATTTACTGCTCTGGTTGGGTCTGATGAGAAAAGATTGCTATAAATCAACAATACAAGAGTGGCATTTAGAAACAGCAAATCTAAAAGAGAAATATGTTGCTGTTCTATTAAGGAGCTATACTAGCTGCCAGCTCTTACAAAAACTGGAAAGTTGCCACTCCACATGCTTGGTATCATACCAGCATTGAAACAACTTATTTTGCTGTTAGAAAGATCACTGGAATTGTGTCTTCTTTCTGTACTTGTGTATGAGACTAACAACAGCAATCATGAGACCACATTGATCTCTTGAGACCCTTTAGAAATACAAAACAGATATAAAAGGTAAAAGCTGAAAGAAATTAACAAATTATTCAGGTGAAGCCCACAGAAATAAATTAGGAAGGCAGACCTGACCCAAGTAGCAAAATTTCTATAATGAAAAGGCTGCTTGAGTCTTTGTATGCCCATACCTTAATCCAGCATGGGAATAACTCTCCTTTAGAGTTAACTGTGCATTCAGACTACAAAAGATAGTTATAGCTTTGTCATGATGCAGTGATCTCAAATTGAACAATATCCTTTGAGCTTTGGGAAATATCTGATTCATATTTATCGTATTAGACTTCTTTATGTTATGTGCATGAAAATCTCAACTCCAAATTAAAGATGTCCATGTATAGCCAAATTAAACAGGCAGTAAAATAATCTCCCTCACTATTATCCCTTTTCCTGTTCCCCATGGTGCTTGAGAAAATGACTCAAGGCCAAATATTTCTGTGGGCTTTGCTGGTGATCAGACTGTTCTTATCTAAGAATCCAAGCTTGACAGCTGCTTTTGGTGCCATCCCTTCATTTGCTCTCTTGGCAATCTGCTCTGCCTTGTAACATCCTGTGGAAGAAAGGAGGAAGGAAATGAGAAATTACTCACGACTGTGGGCTAGAAAAGCAATAGCAATCATGAAGTGCTTTTGCATGATCGATCTATTAGATGCTTCTGTTAGCAGATTTCACTTATGGAAAGTCTGCTTGGGTCAGAACTTCTCCCAGCCCATCTTGTGAAACTCTTCTGAAAGCAAAAAGGGTGCAGAGATGTAATTCTGCTCAGAGAAGACCCCTTTCTTTCTTGACTGTGTCTCTCAGTCCTCATACTACTGAAGTGTTTGTTGAAAAATAATTTTACACTGAGATTACACAGATCTTGTTCACCACATTTTCATTCTCACTGGCATTTGTCAAAATGTGATAATTCTCTTTGATGACAACTGCAGAGATTTTGATTCTAGAGTGAAACCAAAAGAAAATGTATGCCTCAAGATATGTTTGGAGTGTTGTGGGAAAGCAGGAAGAAAGGCAAGACAGTGAGAGTGATCATTAGTGCTGTCTGAGTATAGTCACTGACATTGAAACCAGAGTAGTCTCTTGGATATCAGATTCAGAATTCAGATTTTAAAAAAAATATCTCGGCTCTGTCATATGGAGGGGAAGAAGAGGGGAAAGAAGGGGGCGTGCCTGCTCTCACTATAGAACAGAACACTGATTGCATCCTGTCTCCTGCTGCTCCTAGCCTCACACCAACCACTCAGTCTCCTGCTCTCCCCAGTGCAATCTCCTCAGAAGATTTTGTTGAAAGGCTCCCTATCATTTCTTGTTGCTCTTGATGTAATTTCTTCCACGCCATATCCTGATCTGGCACTGGGATAGGTGGTGCCAGGTCATTTCTTTGTCATCAGGGGGACACAGGCAGTCTTAGAAAATCTCATGCCAATATCATATTATCTATATTTAGCTCTGCTATATAAGAAAAGCACAGAGGAGTTGGTGCTGTCACTTATGTGAGATTCATGCATGGTCACCAGTTTAACAACTTTATTTTTACCTACCCAGGGGATCACATGAAATCATGATAAAATCATTTTTCCTTCCTCTCTCTCTTTTACTTAGTGGTGAGATCTCTGTGCTGCAGCAGATGTGTGAGCAGGAGAAGAGAGGAGAGAGGGAAGGAAAGGTGTGAGCTAAAGGATAAAGCTGCATAGACACTGTTCTACACACTACTCCTCATCCTCAACTGTCCAGGTGCCCTTCCACCTCCCAGTGCTGGCTGCAGACCACCATGAAGTTCATGCCAAATTTCCTCTTTCGTGGAGGCTGCCATGGCTTTGTTTGGTACACTGGCATAGTAAAGGGCCTTTGAAGTGTGTGTGAGTGTAAATGACACCCTTTAAAGCCCCTCTACACTGTATAAAAGAGCTTAAGTGTAAACTAGAAACAGATGTAACTGTTTTTAAGCAGATATAGTGTCACCTGCAATAATGGCAAGTGAAAAATCCTTGCACTTATTTTTATTACATAGATTCAAAGTAGTAGAAAAATTATAAAATTGGCAAAGTGAGTGGGTTATGTTTCATTATATCTTAATAATTTACAGAATGATGAGCCTACTGTGATTCAAGGAAACTTCTCACTGATAATACTTCAGGCTACCTATCTCTGTATACTCTAGCCTTTTTTTTTATTAATGTGAGGTCAACTTCTAAGTGAGAGTCTTTGCTGTAGGCAACAATTGTTCTGGAAATGAAAGTGCTTCATTTCCTGGATGAGAAGATAAGCCAGATGATGCTGCAAAGGAGCTATCCATTCCTGGACCTATATAGCCTCTGCCACATGAACTCAGGGCTTCATGCCCAGCAGCATCATCATCCCTTCCTCAAGCATCCCCAGCATAACAGCCTAGCAAAGCTGCCTGTTCCTCTGAGGAACAGTCACAATTCCCCAGCAGCGTGTCCTCAGCATCATTCCCCTGCTGGGATGTTCAGCAGTATGGTGCTGCTGTCTCTGTGGCATTTCTGAGCACGTTTGTCTGTGTGCTGACCTTGGTAAGGTTTCTGTTGATGCCTCTGGCATGGTACTGCTCCCCACTGGGAAGGGACTGTCCTCACTGAGGTATTTCCTGAAAATTGTCTGAGTTGTTAGTCTGGCTCTATTCCTGTTTAGTGATAAATATACTTTCTAGGACAGAAAGATACTTTTTTTAAAAAGTATATCTATCTAGGAGATTCTTTTTATTCATGTCAAGTGGCTGTGGGTCACATTTACTCTGTCCCCAGCTCAAAGACAAGTAACTGATGTCAGCATTTTGGTTTAGATGCTTTTCTTTAGTTCAGATGAACCCTACCTTTTTTTCTCCTGAGTTTGCCTTCTAATCCATTTTAGTATTCTGGTCTCCCTGTGCATGGAAATAAAATTTCAAATAAAAGTAATCAGTGTTCCAACTAGTGCCTTTTCAGAGTTACCAGAAAACTCCTGAAAATTCCTGAAGATTTTCTTCTAAAACCTCAGCATTTTTACCAAATTAGCTTGCTTTGCAATGTTACCAAATCCTTCTGCTTATCTGGTTCAGCTCTGACCTCAAAATGTTGTACTTGACTTGAGATCCATGAGCTCTATGTATAAGTCAAATAGTCAGACATACAGCATCTTCCCCAGTAATCTAAATAGCTGGAAAAGCTGGAAATGGTTTTGCACCCACACAGTTCCACTGAATATTCTTAGCTCACCCTGTATCCTCAGTAGAACTAGGTTTGAGACCAACATTTGGAAGCAGTGTGGTAATCCAGGAGATTTTAATATTTCATTTTTCAAGTAAACACAAGTCCCATCAGCTCTTTAATTCCTAAACTGCTTTTGAGAACTGGCTTGAAGTCTCTCAGGCCATCTGTTGGGCAGCTCCTCTGGTTCCCAATGTGCATCACTGTCTAGAGATCCCAATCTGTTTCAGAGACTGTGCAGGAAAAAGCTTATACACTGTAGTCATCTGTCTTGTCTGATGTAGGAGGCCAGATGCAGGTAGGAAAGTAAACATCCTTTCTGAGCAACAGAACCAGAGATGTCTATCAGTTTAATTGCTGAAATACGTATTTGCTTCAGAAGGAGATAAATGAGGTCATTTTTATTGACCTTGTAGAATGGATCCCAAGGTATTTTGTTGCCTAGTGAAAATTCTATGTGGTTCCCACTTTTCAGCCATGGTACCTTGGGGAGAGTACTTTTTTTTAGTCAAGGATGACAGACATCCAGTAGAATAATCTAATTAATTTATGACTTTTCTTTGAACAAGTAATTTTTATATCTTGATCTCCACTGGTACCCAGAGGCATCTGATGAAACTTAGGTAGTGATAGAGTGATATTTAACACAGTACAAATAATGAAGTGTCAACAGACAAGAATTGTCGAGCGTAAGAAAAACATGAACGAGATATACTCAGCATTTTAGAAACACACGTTGCATTGTGTCATGTCTTTTTATCCCTACCCATCACTAAGTGAAGCCTTCCTCTTCCTATGCATGGTATCTCTAGGAGCAGCCTCTATTTGTGAAAGACTTCACTTTGAGGTGAAAGACATTGCTGAAGGAAACCAGCAAACCCTGAGCAATGCTCACTGCTTAGCTTCTTGTTTGGAAATGCTTTTATGTCTCTGACATTTGCTTGCTTTTCTACTCTGAACAAGAATAAAGGTAATGACAAGAAAAGATCATTAACATTCAAGTTACATATCTACACAAGCAAGGTGGTGACCAAAAGAGGTTTCTAAGGAATTATTGTTCATGAGCCAAAATGATGAATACAACAGTGTTTGATACAATATAGCCTTGGCAAAGCTCACTCTGGTTTAGTTAAATAGAAGAAAAAGCAGATATCTAAAAAAAAAAGAAGACAGTGATCCGTATGATTTTGATAATGCGATGTTCTTCCTTACTTTGACACTTGTGTTTTAATATTCATCTAATTTAATTCAGTTAGCCTAACCAATGAGTAGGTGGCTCACACCTGCAAAAAGCTGAACTCATGGATCTCTTCAAGCACCTACCAATACTAATGACATTTTTCACCCTCAAGTTTAGACAGGGCAGGATTTTTCTGTACTGTAAGTTAGCATCTGAGATTGTCAACATAAATCATAAGCATGAAAGCAGGGTACCTATTAATTAACATTAGAAAAAGTCTCTGCTCCCTGTGGTCTGATTTCTTACTCAGCATAGCGAAACAAACCACTGCTCAAGCACTGACATGCATCCCCTATCCAAATAAATACAACAGATAGGGTGGTGGAGAGGAGAAGGAGCAAGAAGGCAAAGAGAAAGGATTTGTAACAAAGGCCAGTTTTGGAGCACTTAATTGTTATTCTCACTTTGTCTTTGAAGCAGATGCTTTCTATAAGCTCAGACTAGCAGGGACCTGGCTCAGGTTCTGCCTATGTGAATGGTCAGCACTGTCACCTCCATCAAAAGCCTTCCTCATTGGTTTGTCCATCCCCTGCTAGCTCAGTTTGTGACCACACAGCTTCCAAGGAGGGACCTGCAGGCTTCTCCTAAGAGCTTTTACGAGTCTAATGCATTTTTGTTCCAAAGAACATGTGTATGTTATCAGAAGCAATGATTAGCATTTTCAGGATCCAAACCATTTGTTATCTAAATAATCCAACTCTTTAATGAAGGCCTAAATTCTACACCAGCAGTTTTCTTTTGCCTTCTGCATGTGTACCTGTGGTTTTCCTTTTGTTCTGCACATAAACACACATTCAGATGTGCTTAGGCACTGATATTTATCTTCCATGTTGAAACTGAGCCATATCAAAGCCTAAAGAATGTTTTAGTGGTATATTTATCCAGATCAGTGCACATTAGAGCACTTTGTGGACTATTCTGAGCTCTCAAGCATTGAAGCAACTCCTCCAGTGTGTTACCAATATCACCTTCCCCAAGCAATATGAGGATTTTATAAACACTGTGCAGGTACCATATGCCACTAGAAGGTACTCCATATTATGTGGCTTCACAATTAAAAAACACCCAACATGATGTGACTGCAATATACAACTGACCACAATACAGCAAAAACTAAATATTTCTGCAAAACTGGATATTTTCATCTCCTGCTGGGAATATGATTATGCCTTTACAATATGCTAATCTGAGTGACATATAGTTAATCTTGCAAAACAATCTTTTTTTTTAGTCATTTAGAAATATGCTTTGCTAGTTTTGCTTAGGTTGTGCAAAAATAACCAACAGACATTCATTAAAACTTTAATTTTAAAGGTATTTGTTACAAGGGTTTTTTAAACTATTTGCTAAAACTAAGACAATATTTGAAGTTTTATCTACTGCCAAAATAGAAGTTTGGAACAAAATCTTGCTTCACCTTATGCATTCAGTAACTGCTTATATTTGCTATTTTCTATCTTAAATTGTCCTTCTGCATCATTTTCCCCTAAAAACCACATTGTTTTCTTTTTCTTCTCATGTCCTCTAATGTGCTCTATTTTGTGGATGTTCTCCTGCCACTGAATGTTCTGTTCTATTATTTTCTCCTTTCCTGTCTTTCTGTGGCCAGTTTTCCCTCTACCCTTTCCCATTTACTATTATGGATATATATATACATATATATACATGAGGTGGAAAAAGCAGGGATTTATATGAAAGGGAAGCAGAGATCTGCTTTTTTTTTTGTCTCTTTCTGTTTCTCTTCCAATTTCTATTAAAAAAAAAAAGGTGCCTGAGAAATTCCAACAGCAGATTAGTCTGTTGGAAATGAGGTTTGCCAGTCAGCCTGCACAATCATTTGTTAGCTGTCAAGATGGAAAATGCATCTTCTGAGGATCTGAGTGAAGTCTTTCAGCAATGACCCAGCACTGAAGGAAGTCTGATCCTTCTCCTCCTTTGAAATCTTCAAGCAAGATCATTCAAGCGCTTGCTGTATTTTTTAATTTCTTTCTCTCTCGTCCTCTGATTCTTTAGCCTTCACACTTGCCTTTTTTTCCGACCTCTGCTTCTCTCCTTTGATCATTATCCTCAAACCAATCTTTTTTGAAGATTGTTGCATTCCTCTGTGCCTACTGAAGCAAATTTCCTTTCCCTTTATTGCCAGCTTACAGTCGCTTTCCCCCTTGGCTTGGCCAGGGGGCAGTGCTGTAGATACAAACTCTCCACTGCAGCAAAGAGAGTTTCTCACCACCTGAGGAGCAGATTTCTTAAGGGCTCCACTGGAAGTGTGACTGGCCTCTGCAGCAAGTCTTATGCCTGATGTGTCACCAAGAGGCACAGACAAGGCCACAGCCTTTTGTACAACCGGTAAGGAAGTTTGGGATCAGATATTTGGATTTCAAAAGGAAGCCCTTAGATATTTTATACAGAAAGCACACTGGGTAAAATGTACAGCATGTCAAGCTCTGTCAGTGGGCAGAATTCCTGAAACTGGTAGATTTTCAATGCTACATTTGAAGTTGCTTATTGTTTTCTCTTATTTCCTCTGAGTTCCAATTGGATGTGTATTGTTGCAGAGAATTTGTCTATGGAGCAACAGCCATCCAAAAAAAGCAGAAGCAGCAGCTTGTATAGAAGTGTCTCTCTCTCAGTCTTTCTCTTAACTGGCATTAGAAGAACAAGTGTTTTTAATTTATCATGGTTCTTTAGCACAGCAGGGATTACAAAACTAGTTTTGAATCAAAATGCTGCTGTGGAACAAGTTTCTGTTTCTGGAGTCTCAGCCAACTTTTCTTGATGTAACTAGAAAGAGGGACAGAGGTCTCTAATTAACCACATAGTGCACAGCTTGGGACAGGACTATGGCAGCTGTGGGGGCAAGAGGTGTAGGATCAGGAATGCTCTGAGACAGACTTTAACACCATGCTTCCCAGCACTAGATTTGGCACAGATTTTTCTCTTCAGCTTTAGGCAAGCAAGCTGGCCCTGCTGGCTCAGTATCCATGCTGCCTCCTTTCCCAAGAAATAAGGACAATTATCTCTTTGTAAAGGACTTCAGAGACTTACGGGGCCCCATAGCTGCTATGACCTGAATTACTGGTTACATACAGTCATTTATCAATGCTTAAAGGTGCCTTGAGGCAGCCAATGAGGTAAAAATCCTTTATCTAAGTAACAGTTGATCCCCATGTATCTGGGACACTGTTGTGTCCCTGATACCTGTTACTGGAAACTATCATCTGAGATTTGGCTTTCTTCTCATGCAACTGTCCAGTTCTGTGTGTTGGTGTAGCCCAATACCAAATGTGGTCTCTTCCCACTGACATCTTTTCTGCAAGAAACAGAGCAGCATAATCTATTTTCAAAGTCAAAGCCTATTAAATGGAAAGGTCTCCAGGTCCCAGTCATGAGCTAGAAAACATTTAGCTCAGAATGTCCATTTCCACCTCCCACTGTAAAAGCAGCATCATTTTTTTTCCCAGTGACTAGATCTGCTGCCATGGTTACAGCTTCACACAGAGTAGGGTCACCTTCTCTTTCAAGAAAAATCAATGAAAGATTTAATTTACACTATCCCCATACCAGTCTCATTTTACGCCAGTTTTTACTGCCTTAATGTTCCATTCTCCAAAAATGAAGAAGCAAATGGGATATCAACAAACAGTGGGGTGGAGATGAGGGAAGCAGCTGTCAGGTTGATAAATAGACACCAGGGCTGATTAATTAAACAGTTCTGCACATTATCAAAACCTTCAAGCAACATTTCCTTTTCTCCCCTTCCTAAACCTTGCACTTGTAAGCTTGCAGCTGTTATGGAGTTTAGTATTTCCAAGAGACAGAACTGTTTTGATAATGATAGTGGAATTTTTTATGCTAAGACATATTTAAAAGCTGAAATTGGCCTCTCATGTCCTTGGACAGCTCTGTGCCTCCCACCACACTTAATTACAGAGGACAAATGTGCAAGCCCAAAACCTCTCTACCTTTTTCACTGGAACATGCTTTCCTAACACACCAAGACTACCCACAAAAGTGACCAAAAACCCAGTTTTTATAGAGTTTATTTTGTTTTAGAGGAAAGAAGAGAGCAGTGTGGCAGTGACTGAGTAGCCACCCGTGCTGCAGATCATGCTTGCAAATGGTATTAAACTGAGAATGGCATTTGGAGCTTCCAATTTCCTCAAGGATATAGTGTTTTTCTTTCAAGATACTTTCAGTACAGCTTTCAGGTGGGTTTAAGTTACCTTAGCCCCACAAAATAAGGTAGGACCTGACAGTAATAAGCTAAGAGGCTTTATTTCCAAGGAGACATTTTCGACTAAATCTTTGCATCATCAAGGCAGTCTCCAATTGAGGCATAAATGCTGCAGAGGAGGTTCTACCCTCCAAAAGACTGCAAGGCATTGGACATTTTGGAAAACCAGTTTATTTTTAACATGGAAGAGAGAGGGAACCCAAGACCCACCAGTTGCTGTTGAGTTGCCTTCTGGTCACTCAGCAGTAGCAAGGGAGCAAAATGGTCTCTCCAGACCTTTCCCCCAGCTCTGGGCCCCATTTCTTTCCTTTCTGACACCTTTGCTTCTCACAACGTGAGCAACCAGGTAGGTCTCTGCTTACAATACTGCATGCTTAGGATTTCAAAACTTTATTTTAGCCATGCTGCTGAGCAGCCCAGTTAGCTCAGGGAGGAAAATTCACACTGGAGACAAATTCATGGCAACTCTGGTGCAGCTGACAGCAAAATGTTACCTGTGAAGGCTTTAAATATAACATCTCTCCACTGACAGCTGCCAGCCCATTCATGTTGGTTTAGCTGCCACTCCTGCTTGACAGAAATGAGTTGAGGGGTACTACTCCACCACACATTTAAAACATTAAAAAGTGGAAAACCCACTGTTTCTTAACACTGTAACCCCAAGCCAGGAGTTAACCCCAACCCCAACATACTTTCACAATGAGGACTGAAGAAACAGATTAAATTTTTAGATGTTTTGTCACTGAAAGATGCATTTCTTGAACAAAAGGCAAGCATCTTCATTAGTCTTTTGTAGCTAAAGATGGCCCTGTAGGGCAAAATGCAGACTACTTGTAGGTTGACAATGATATGAAAAAGAATGTAAAATCAGATTTTTTGACTGATCTTCCTGCGGGCAAATTTAAACACTGCGTTTAGCACTGGTGTGTATGTAAGGAATGACATCAGGTATGAACCTGTCCCAGTTTCTACCTCTGCAAAATCTGTAATGTATTTGGAAGAAAATCTTCTCATATCTAACAAGCTGAACTCCCAGTATGAGTCCAGAACACAAATCTGGGTTTAAAGACAACTGTTTCATCATGGCTTTTGCGGGTAGCAAGAGGAAGTCAAGATTAGAAAAAGTTATTTAAGTTTCTTAACTGAAGACACTCCTCACTTATTATATTCCTTCACAGCTTAAATCTTCCATGGATGCTTTGTCTCTGCTCAAGGTAACTATGGTTTGAGAGTAAAGTCTGTTCTGACATTTTGCGGTTTGGGAAAGAAATCCAGGACAGTATGCACTTCTGCTAAGTGTCAAAGAGGAAGCACTGACATGAATATAAGTGCAGATATGAATGGAGGTACTGGAATGAGCTGGGAGCACTGCACCCAAAAGCCAAAATCAACCATGCGTTTTTATCTCATGTGTTACAAACAGCATATGCCAGGAAAATGTTGTCATTGCTAGTCACAGGTCACATACTGCTGAAGGAGTGTGATGGTGAAAGAAAAGCAAAGGCCCATCTGCAGAGCCAGAAGCTAGCACAGAGCACTCATAGCTTTCTTTGTGGATAAAGCACACAATAAGCATGCTTAGAGACCCAGACAGATGGATATCTGTTGACACTTGAATTTTTATTCTGTCTCCTGTGTCACCATAGTCAGGCACCAATTTAGCATTTCCAAGTGAGATTGTTGCATTAAAGTTTAGCCTGGGGTTGCCCTGTGGCCAGCTCCACTCACCTCCACAGAGTACAGGAAAGGGCAGCCCTACTTCTCTGTAATGTTATTGCAAAATGATACCAGCATGGGTCTGAGCTTGCTGTTACAAGTCACTTTGAGGAGTTTAATCTTCATTAATTTTTTTTCTTGAAAGGGTCAGCAACAGGCCAGAGTATTTCATATAACTGTTTCTTATTTGGTTTTATTGTTACTGTGTTTAAAGTCTCAAAGAATACGCATTTCTTTGTGGTGTAGTTTTTTCTGTCCCTGAATTCCGGTGATCCTTTGTGATATCCGAGCACCCTTAAGCACTAAGATGAGCTAATATGAAAATCATACTAACAGCTTCTCTGTGCTCATGCAAACCAGAGAATAGGAGTGAAACACAGATTCAGTGGCTTGATGTCATAAGGCCCTGATTTACCTCCCAATTACCACTAACAGAAAATTGCAGTTGCTGGGAATGAAAAGCCTGTGGACCTTGACAGCATGTGCACAATGCTGTTTGTAGACAACAGCCTCATAGTAGCTGACCTTCAGGAACTCCGCTGGTCTGTAGCTTTGCTTCTCTCTAATGCTTCCCATAAACAACAGCAGCTGACAAAACCAATGCAAAAGAGAGGGAGGAGGAAAAGTATAACCTCATTTAAAAAACGAGTCTAAAGATGGTCAAAGCAATTTAATCTGCTAAATAACTGTGAAGGCACCCCCTACACCCATCTCCCACTGACTTCAACCTCTTCTGTAGTGAGCAAGCACTGTTGGTAGCAACGCACTGACCTGTGAGATGTGAGATGTATTCTCCTCTGACTCAGCAAACTGAACTGTAGCAACTAATCACCATTCAGCTCATATTAAAAAGAGTTTCTTTTTTAATTTTAGTACAGATTTCAGGGTTTTCTGAAATCTGCCAGAGTGACATCTCTGGCAAATTAGCAGCTAAAACATAGCTTCTGTACATCATCATCTACACTATCAGCAGCTAGCCCATTTTCAGGAAGATAGCCTGAGGCAGGAAAAGACAGCTATTTCTGTGGGGTTTAAATTCCTGCCAGATTCTCTAAGCTTGCTCTGCTTTCACCTCCTGCCCGGCTCTCTGCCACAGACCTGCCTCCCTAATTTCTAGGCAGCACCTTTATTGCCACATGCCGTCTGCCCTGCCATGGTTATGGCTCTGATGCTTCATAATTCACTGCTCACCCTTGGCCTTGCCCAGGCCAAAACCTTTTTTACAGCTACAGACAGATTTTGCTCTCTTATTTGATTTTCTCTGACTGTTGCTTCATCCAAGTACTTGTAACACATTGTTTTATGCTACATTTATTTTCCCCCTTAACATTCTTGCTTATCAACCTTGCATGAGCTGCAGCAGTGCTACTAGCATTGCCAAGACAATACCATGATGGATTTATGTCCATGAACATGAAATGGAATTTTATTACCCAAGGTCAGTCTGAACAGTCTTTATGGGGATCTGGCTTTTCCATTTGGAGCTATGACTGCAGTGCCAAAATTTCCTTCATCTAGACTCCTTGCATGATGAATGAGTGTGCCAATACTGTTCCTTTCCATAGGAGATGTCATGGTTTGTAATGTCAAGCTGTCAAATAATTAGGGTCAACATTAAGCACGATGGGCACAATACAAAAACAAACCCAAACAGTAATCCCCAAAGCTCTTACATTTGTCCTCTTACTAATGAGTTTCCAAATCTTGCTGCTGTTAGGGGTGTAGTGTAATACTGAGAGCCAAGTGTGAGAGTGCTTGTAGGGAAATCTGACAGATGATGAAGTCTGACTAAGACAACAAGCTGGGAAGGCACTCAACCCCTGTGCTCTCTTTTCACAGAATTAAGGAAATGTCTGTCTCCAAGACAGACAAAGCCAGCTTTTATATGTTCAGCGTTTTAAAGATTTGAATTTTGATAATGGCTTGTTTTGTGCTGCACTGTGGAAAAAAGATAGCCACTACGTCTACCAGTGTCCCTTGAAACTAAATCATTAGCTCATATAAGGATATGTTCAACATTCCTATTACACTGTATTTGAAAGGGATTAATTTGTTAACTCAGTAGCTGATCAAGCCATAGAAAAATGTCTGTTAAACCATTATGTCTTGTGATCTTCATGTTTGCTAGGATAGTAGGAGTAAAAACATATTTTAGCATATTTAATCCATTTTGCAGTCATAACATTTTTGCTCATTCTAGTAACAGCAAAGGAATTCTAGAAAGGCAGTGACCTGGGAAATTTATAGTTAGCATTTTATGACCTTTGTCTCAACAGCTTTTTAAAATTAAGATTAAAGAAATAATTAGACACTAATTAAATGTAACTTTCAAATGTTCTTGAAACCTAAAATAGCTGTTAAGGAAAGCAATGTTGAAGTTTGGGATTACAAGTTATTTAATGGAAGACAATTACTTTCTCCATCAGAAAAATCACCCCCCTGTGGTGCTCTGATCAAGAACTGCTTTCTTCTTCTTTGTTAGCAGGAGTAAGAATATCTTCTTGCCTGGTAAGAGAAGTGCTTCAAATCTCTGTTGTAGTGATTGTCTTTTCGTGAGTAGGAGGGTTCACAGACCACTAAACTACAGAAAAATACTCCTGCTTTTACTGACTTTCCTGTGGGGCCTGTCTTCAGCGTGGTTACATGTATGAGATATAGTACTGTCCTGCTGTACAGAAGTGTGAGAATAATTTGGGGTTATCAGGCAGTACAGTGATGGAGAAGCCATATGGAGATACCAAATGTTTTGGGATGTAAAGTAGATTCTACTGGAGAAGCTTTATTTTGGGGGTCCTTTTGCCTTGCATCTCATGCAGTTAGTTTCCCCAGAATGCTAAATGCATGCAAATTACTGCAATCTTGATTTGGCAGCATTTTGCATCTCCTTTTCACCAGTTGCCAACAAACTGATGAAACCAAGTTGAAAACTGTTTAACATTCAGAACACTACCATAAGTATGAAGGAACAAACAGCACTGGACTTGAAAGATTCTCAGGAACAAATTTTTTCAACTGTGCTTTACTATTTGTGGAGAATTCAAAATTGTTTTTTTCAAGTTAATTATATGTTCCTTAAGGACATATTAAGGGCTATTTCAGTTACAACATGGTTTTCAGGTGTAATATTCCCAACAGCTTCCCTCCATCTCTCACGCTACTTTTATAGTAGCATTAAATATCTCCTCTTGTAAGCCCATAATACTTCAGCAGCTGCTCACTTTGAAATGAAAAAAAATCCCTACTGACTTGAGATGGCATAAAAATGATTAAAGACTTTTTATTTATAAAAACGACTGAAAGACCTCTGTCTCATTTTTCTCAAATAGCGCTAGCCAAAAATATTTCAATGCAATGCTTTTCAGTCAAGAGAACACTATTCCAAGGAAATTACACCATTTAGTGGAATTGTGTTCATTAGTGTCAAACTCAGAGGAGAAACTAGCAACAACCACAATACCCACACAGAGCACATTCCAGACAACAGCTTGCCTCAAACTCTGTAGCCACCTGATAGCTGTAAAGAACTGGGCCAAATCATGCATCTGGATAAAGCACCTGTGACAGCCTGGATGGTAGGTTGATTAGCTGCCTGGGAACAAAAGAGTCCAGGTGAAGTTCATATTATTCTAGGAGGGAAGGAAGGAAGGAGGGAAGGAAGGAGGGAAGGAAGGAGGGAAGGAAGGAGGGAAGGAAGGAGGGAAGGAAGGAGGNGGAAGGAAGGAAGGAAGGAAGGAAGGAAGGAAGGAAGGAGAAACCCTCAATAAAACTCACTAAGTGAAATGACTGACTCATTGTTTTAAAAAGCCAGGTGGGGGAAAATTCAAGCCCACATTC
The DNA here is from genome assembly GCA_013397245.1 of Thryothorus ludovicianus. Lineage (NCBI taxonomy): Eukaryota > Metazoa > Chordata > Aves > Passeriformes > Certhiidae > Thryothorus > Thryothorus ludovicianus. Next base: position 366,029 of record VZTB01002459.1, read on the forward strand.
AGACACCCATATTTGGACACTTGAAATGTAAATGCTCAGGTATGAGATAAATGTATAGGTTTTCACTGAAGTCAGCACAGATCTAATTCTCCATACTTTTGCACCCATAGAGGTGCCTGTTGACACCTGAGATGCTCTAGGAGATTTAATACATCCACAGGTATGATATAGGACCTACAGAAGACCTGCACCCTTGTGGAACAACAGCTTGAGGTCATGCATTTTTGATGAGCATTGCCATCAATAGTCTCAAGTCAATACAGGAAATGGAATTCTCAGAATCTGGCATTTAATCAAACATATGTATCTGCTTCAAGATAAGCTGGACAACTCTCTAGAGTCATGGTTGCTTGGTCTGTTGTTTTCTTAAGAATTAAATTGTAGTGACAAGGTGAGGCAATACTTCTGTTTAGAAGTACTACTACTTTACAAAAATACTGTGTAGATGCTCAATACCTGAGCCTCCCTATGGGAACTAGGTGAGACCAGAGCTTTGCTGGTTCTTCCTACCAGCCAGCTTGGACAACAAACAATTGAGTAAAATCATTGTCTGTAGCACACAGGTTTGACAGAACAACACTGTAACTTCACTCAAATGAGGGCAGGCAGTGTCTATCTATCAGATCTGACAGTAAAATACTGCTGTTATTTCCAGACATGCAGTGGGAAGGAGCATCATTATGAATTCATCTTGAAGTACCAAAGATAAGAGGTTTTGCTTGCATGGTCATGTTTTTCCAAGGCCATTTAAAGCAGCATTGAGATGACTGACCTACAAAAACATTTGTGGGCAAGGGAGAAAATAAAGCCAAAACCTAAATGAAGTACTAGAACAGAGTTTTACAGTGAGTGAAAATGTTATGAAAAGGCTTCCATGTTTATAAAGTAAATTGAAGTACAGTCCAAAAAGCATGTGGATAAAACCCTTTACTCTGCCTTTATGAATTATTAATTTTAACTGAGCCAGAAAGTGACTCAGTGGAGAATGGGGAACCAGGAGAACATGTGCTTCACTGGGTAGAAAGAGAATAAGAAGAACAGTTTGCAGTACTCATATTGATTCCTGACTTCCCCATCCTACAGGTATTACCTCCTTCCCAAGCATATTTCTCAGGCCTTTAATGTATATTCTTCAGAGTAAGACAATATTAGCAATCCTTGTCCTTAATTTTAAGCAAGTTATATTTGGAAAGTATCACTGTGTAAGATATTATAAGTCAGTAAGTCTCGTTATGACCTGAACAAAATTTAGACACATTTGAAAACTCTGGTCTGAAAATACAAGCTGCTAAAGAAAAACGATCCTATTTTAAAATTAAGGCATGTTTCTCTCTTCTTTAGAAGGGAGAAATGCAATGAGGAGATAACTCTCCAGAATCATCTAATCTAGGGTGTACAAGAGCCAGTGGAGACCACTTCAAAAAGGTTATAAAAACAACTTTAGGAAGACTGGGAAAGAGCATGCATAAGTCAGAAAATATAGGAAAACTATTTCTAGGCAACACAACCTTGCAGTTTACTAGAGAAAATAATGTTTGTAAAAAGAATAGAAGCTCTCCTGGACATGCACTGACTCCAAGACACTTCTGTTGTAACACAGAAAGTCTTGCAGATCACAGGTACATTTTGTTCATAGGTGCTAAATGGCTCCAAAATAAAGGGAAAAGCATCACAAACATTAGGAAATGGACTGACACGGTGAAAATTATTTGCTTTGTTCTTCAGACTTGTATTGTCCTGAAATGGGTGGAGTTCCTAATTTGGTAGCACATTTACTTAGGAAGAAAGCAAAATAACTGCTTTAATTGAACATTGAAATCTGACAATATGACATAGAATGTTAACTTTCAAATAGCATAAAACATCTCTTGAATCTCTATTTGGAATTAAAAATCTCTTAGCTCTGTATGTTTCAGTTCAGTCCACATATAATGCAAATGGAACAGCTTTAGCTTCCCAAGAGGAACTGTCTGACATAATTGTAATTCAGCATGTGTCTACTGCCAACATCTGAGGCAATGCCAGACATGGTCGCCTTAGCAGACTGGCAAAGAACAACCAGGAGTGCAGCTTTCTGATTTGGGGCAGGTCTAACAATAGTGGGGTACAGTATAATTAAAATTAGCATCAGCAACAAATTAAATTCTGAACAGTAAAGACCATTCCTTTTCTGTACATGTTACATCAGACTGTCCCTGATAGTAAGTCTTCTTTCCCATGGAAATAACTCTGTTCTCTTTTCCTCAGAATTCTGCTCCCATCTGCACAGAGCAGTCCAAACCCAGATATGACACTTGGACAGCTTGTACCCTTGTGAGGTCTGCTGCATTTTATACAAATTAAGCATTGTCCTTGCTACTCTGGAACAGGATGAACCTCTTTTCCTATCTTGTTTCCTTTGTAGAGAAAGCACTAAGCATGTAATTGTCACCTCTAGGAAGAACAAATGGTTTAAGTGATGAATTTCTGCAAAATCTAGCAAAGCCTGAAGAAAATTAAATCTGTAATCATTCATCCAAGCTCACTGTAAAACAAACAAACAAACAAAACCAATGACCTAACAAGAACATATACACAAAAAAAAGTCTAATTCCTGCAATAAAAATACAACAGTCTTCTTGGGCTGGATAACTCAATGGCTCCCTCTGCAGGGTGACACATCTCATCTGGATATAAAATGGTCTTGCTCTGTAACTGAAGTATGTCTCCAGTTGCTTCCAGTGGAAGCTGACATATTTTCAGAATCAGTGAATCCCCTCTGTTCAGATACAACTGAGTGTTATGTGCAGAATAAATGTATCATACATTAAAGTACATGCTGTCTCACTTGAACATCATTCTCTGAAAAATTTTTGAATGTACCAGTTCAGTTCCCTTTCCCACTGCTAAATCCAGGATGTCCTCACAAACCTCCTTGCAATAAGTCAGAGGTCTCAAATATATTATGCTTCCCTCTTTACTTAGCAGAGTCCAAACATCTGAGCCTTTCTGTAAGAAAAAACCCCACAATTTTGATGAAAGAATATTAAAACTAATTTTAAAAAAACACAGAGAAAAAAATAAGAATACGGAAGGGACATCGCTCAGAAAAACAATAATGCTTTGTTAGTCTGAAAATTCTGTTTCTAGTAACAATAAATGTCTGGATAAAGAAAGGAAGGCATGGTCATCAAACTTTCTGATATTTGACATCTTCAACATAATTTCTGTTTCTGTTCATTATCTTTCAGAGAAAGACATGATCATTATGTGCCTCTTTGTAGTGTTTCAAGGACTGGTTATTAGGAGTTGATGTTCAAAAGCTCAGGCTTGGGGCATACTGTTCCTGGGAAATATTCTGTCCACTTTAGGCAGCAGCATGTCCTGTTCTAATCACTAATTTCTCATTCACCTTTGAAATTGGCAGCGTATGGTCTTCCAAATTACTTTTAAAAGCTGAGTGTCTTACAATACCCTGACCTGGGTGTATAAAATGTACTTAGAGAAAACTCAAAATAAATATGATTATTATTCTATCACACCTTATTGCAGCAGTAGGTACCAATAAGCTGTTTCAAAACAGTTGCCGAAGCAAATGCTCCCCACTGTCAGTACATTCCAAAGTAATTCTCTGGAAACCAGACGTGCTATTAACTTTAATAGAAATAGCTCCAGGGCAGGAGACAGACTGCCATATCCTAAGCTTTTACTTAAAATTTTAAATACATCTAAAATTCATGAGTTGGACTATTTTGTGTAGCCATAAATAGATGTCTTACTTGAACTATTTATTTACTGAGAATTTCTAGATGCTGTTATATACTGTTATACATCCTAAGTATTTACTAGTCATATGGGTACCATCATCTCCTCACACTAGAAGAAAAAGCAGGCATTGTTCTAGTAGTTTTGAAAAGAAAATAATGTCTTCCCACACTTTTCTCCCCTTCTTCTGTCCTAGTAGCCCCACATTTAGAAGGTTTCAGGCAACTGAGAAAGTGAAAACCATACACAGTTCTGTGGATTGTACAGTTTCACTGATTTCCAATAGGTTCAAATAAACACTTATTTTACAACTATCTCTGTAAAGCCAGAAGCCAGGATTAATAGGAGCCATAATGTGACACTGAGGTGTACACTGGTATTTTGTAATATATATAGGTGCTGTACTAACACTATCTACCCAAAAGAACTCTTAAACTCAGTGCTGAAAGGGTTCAGAAGTGGACAAAATCCTCTTCTGTATTTTACCTCAAGGAGGATATTTGGAATTAATGTTCAAGAGCCCCCAAGTATAAACTTTCCTTAGAACCAACCATTTGGGTCTGAGGCACTGAAAGGGTGCTAAAATAAATGCATATTTGACATAAGGAAAGAAAACCCTGCTCAGTTGTATAAGGGCCTCTTACTGAAGGCTTCAGTATGCCTTAGAAAAGAGTAATTGCAGATGGCATTTGCACTGACACAGTTCTAGATATCAGTCATGCACCATCCCATGTAGTCAATACTCAACTCACACCAACATAGCAAATCAAATGAAAGGCACAGAGTATTGAGTGAATATTGTTGCAAGTCAATTAGATAAACCATGGAGACAGTGGGATATGTGAAGGTGAAGAGTATTTTCTCATTACTCTCTTAGATCACACAATCACACAATCACTGGGTTGGAAGAGACCTTTAAGATCATTGAGTCCAACCCACGCCCTAACACCTCAACTAGACCATGGCACCAAGTGCCACATCCAGTCTTTTATCAAACACATCCAGAGATGGTGACTCCACCACCTCCCTGGGCAGACAATTCCAGCAATTGATCACTCTTTCTGTAAAAGATTTTTTCCAAATATACAGCCTATATTTCCCCTGGCACAGCTTGAGACTGTGTCCTTGTTCTGTCAGTTGCTACCTGGTGGAAGAGACCAGCCCCCACCTGACTACACCCTCCTTTCAGGGAGCTGTAGAGAGTGACAGGATCACCCGTGACTCTCCTTTTCTCCAGGCTAAACACCCCCAGGTCCCTCAGCTGTTCCTCACAGGGTTTGTGTTCCCAGCCCCTCCCCAGCTTTGTTGCCTCCTCTGGACACGCTCCAGCCCCTCAATGTCCTTCCCAAACTGAGGGGCCAGAACTGGACACAGCACTCAAGGTGTGGCTTCACCAGTGCCCAGCACAGGGGCAGAATGACCTCCCTGCTCCTGCTGGCCACACCATTCCTGATGCAGGCCAGGGGCCATTGGCCTTCTTGGTCCCCAGGGCACAGAGCTGGCTCATGTTCAGCCAGCTGTCACCAGCACCCCAAGGTCCCTTCTTGCCTGGGCACTGTCCAGCCACACCGTCCCCATCCCTTGCTGAGGATCATTGTGGCCAAGATGCAGGATTTATTAAAGGCACTTGGATTTATTAAACCTCATCCTATTGGACTCTGCCCATCCATCCAACCATTCCAGGTCTCTCTGCAGAGCCCTCCTGCCTGCCAATAGATTGACACATACTCCCAGCTTAGTGTCATCTGCAAATTTACTAATGACAGACTCAATACCCTCATCTGTCATCCATCACAGAAACAAATTCCCATTTTAGTTACATCTGGAAACTCAATAATATAACATAATTTCAGTTAATACAGATAAATAAGATAGTGGCAGAAAGCCTAATAATTCTATGAATATCCTGGCCTCAGTCTCAATCATTTATCTATGAAGATAGAGTGGTAAAAATCAGCAAGGCTAATCAATACACATACATTTATTCTCCCACAGAGCAGACCTCAGGCTCTTTTGAGAAGTAACAGATGGAATTTTACCTTCCCTTGGAGAAAGTTTCAGCGAGGCTAAAAATTGATCTAGAAGCACTTTAATATGCTGCTCCAGCACCATGCCTACACAATCTATATAACCAGCCTATCTGGCTGGATTCTCCAGAACGTGCCAGGACATAAGGTCCTCAAATTATCACTATGACAGGCAAGATTTCCTATTAGTTACAGATATCTACTTCCTATAATTTTTCAAAGACAGGAGTATATACAATATAAACAAAATATAAAAGACGTGGAACAGTGAATCTTCCCATATGCAGAGGAAACATCTAAGGAAAACAAGTTTTTTAGAAGGCCAGACTCATTCCTCAGTCAGCAGGCACCAGGCTTAGCAAGCCACAAGAGGGAGCGCAAACACTGTTGGAAAATGCAGGGAAACGAGGAAAAAGGTCCAGGGCCAGGCAGCGCCTCATGCCAAGTCTGTCGCTAAAAAACGTGCCTTCTTTTGTACTGAAAAAGAATTTAATTTCCTCTTCAGATTTAATGTGTTATCAGCTTTTCTTCAATACTAATCAGGTCAGGGGAGAGCAAGAAAAGCGCATTCTTTATGTTTGAGCTGGATAAACGGAATGCAGAGCCGGGTCAGAGCAGCAGGCAAGGCAGCCTTGGGCATCAGGCAAGTGGAATTCAAAGGCTGCAGCGCTTGCCTGCGGCAGAGGAAAGCAGAGATCAGCTGTGCGCTTCTCCCTCCTGCTTCTCATCCCGCCTTAGCTGCCACCGAGGGAGGGACAGCGGCATGCCCGAGTACCAGGCCAACTCCAAAGGGGCACCTGCTGCCAACCCTAAGTAGCAGCAGGAAAAGGCATTCCCATCCTCTGGGACAGTTACAGACTCACCCTCCTCCTTTTTTCCTTCACGAGAAACAACATTCCTTAACTGTGGTGACATAGGCTGACAAAAGAAATACCTGACTACCAATATTTTCAAACTGAGATGCTTGCACAGGCACCAAATATGAGTTTGTGAAATCTTCCACCATCACAGCCAGATTTTTCTCCTCTCTTACCTCTGGATATTTGACAGTCAAATTCTGTTCCTGAGCTGAAGGTTGTTTATATAAGCCAAGGATAAATGTGTTCTTAAAAGCTTCTCTTTCTGGGTGGTTTAGCACAGTATAGTGGCTGCATATCCATTTCACTTAGCTGATGCAGTATGCTAGCAGGGAACAGCAGCAGGAGACCAATGTTATGCAGGGCACGAGCAAAAAGGGTATGCTTGAGAATACTGAGCTCCTGACTGAGGTAACCACTGTGATAAAAAAAAAAAAACCTTTGTAGTATAAGACCCAACTCTTTTGCATGAAGTTAGATACATTCAGCACAAGTCTAGTTTATTCTAGAAGCTTAAAAAGGAGGAAGGTCACGTGGCTGTGGAGCAGATCAGTTGCTATCCTGCAGTTCCTTGCCTCCATGGCATCCAGCACAGCAGCAGAAGCCCCAGCACAGGTAAGTCACTGGGCACTGCTTCAGGATTCATGACAGCCTCAAAACACAGGGTGGGAGGGGATCCCTTCCCCAGCAGCAGGGAGATGCTGAAATGCCTCCCAACAGTCTTGACACACCAGGTGCTGGGAGGCAACAAGTAAACTGAGGCTTCTGCATTTGCAGATTAAAAATGGTATTTTAGCTAAATCATTATATGTATTTTTCTATTAGTGCATAAAATCAATAAAACATCTTTAAGAGAAATTGATTGGCTCTGAGGTTATCATGGTACTCACCACATCTGTAATTTCCCTTTGCAGGACAGGATCACAAACATTGTTACCAACTAGTTTATTTAAAATCTTCATAAATTATATACCCTACTCATCCCTTCTCCTTCTGTTCTTCCCTCTTTCTTCTTCTCCTATTCCTCAGTCTGCAGTTCTGTTACTCAATGAACAACTAATTGTTCAAATGCTAATTCTAGCCATAATCCATTGCCTGTAATGGGAGAGAAAGGTCCAGCATCAGTCTTTCCATCTACACTGTAATAAATTTTCCAGTTGTGACAACGCCAGAAAAGACCAAAGATGCACTTTCAATTTTTTAAAACTATGACAAAACTGTGAATAACCTGGTGCTACTTAAAGACTGACAGTTACAACACTTAAATTCTGTAGCAAGGTGTGAATTTTGAAACAGTGCTGCAGTAAGTATAGAAAATATTTCTATTTAAAGGATGAGCAAATAGGACTGCAGCACACTAACTTCACAGAGCCATACTTACAAAGCCAATGACAGGTTACAAGTTACCACCAATGGTTCAAAAAGCTTCATTTTAGGTTGTTCATTCAGCCTACAGCTCCAGGGACACTGACACTCAAAAAGGCATTGCAAGGGCATCACAGCAGGGTGCCCACATTCCTGGCTCCACACTTTTTAATCTCTGAAAATTCTTCAAAGAAGTGAAATCTCACAATTTCAATGAGTATCACTTCATGATGTTTCAGTCATTCCATTCCACCTCACTGTTTTCACTTCATTTCAGAATTTTGTTTTCTCACTCATCTTTTAGCAAGCTTGGGGCTGTAGCTGGGTGCCCATCCCCATTTATGGCCCTAATCTGCAAGGTATGAAGGCAGCAATGTTGTGCCCCTGCTATAATCCTCTTGGCATGTATTTTCCAGCCCGTGTCCCTGGAGCTCGAGGCTCTTTTCCTCTCTTAACCTCAACTCTAATGGCATCTTGTCACTGGGGCTGAGTTTCTGATCACCATGGGAGGTCCAGATTAGAAAGATGTAGGAGCAGCAAAGTTGGTGTCCTGCCAGGATCACCTTGGCATGCCTTTCCCAGTCCCAGTTTTCCTGGAGCACGCTCTGAAGCTCGCTGAACCCCAACCTGAACAGCAATTTGTCACTGCTGCTATGATCCCCATCACTGTGGCTGGCCCAGATTTCAAAAGTGTGGAGTGAGCAATCTCAGTACCCTGCATTGATGAAATTTCTTCATTTCACAAAAGGAAATGAAATCTCGCTATTTCATTATCACTTCAGGAAGTTTTGGTTCATTTCACTGTACTCCATTCCACTTCAAAAATTCAACTTCTCCTAAGAATTTTCAATTTTTTCAATTTCATTTTGCTCCTTATATTTCCTTTCTTTGCCTTTTCACTTTACATCATTCATTGATTTCTCGCTATTTCAAATGAAAATTGTTTCATGAAGCTTTGGCTCACTTCACTGCACTTCAAACAGTACCTGAGGTAAGAAATTTACCACAACTTCTAGTGTTTAGTTTTCATATATTGTTACATGATGGTCAGTATGGTAAATATGTTGTACATCAACTAATAAAGAATCACACACTTACTGTTAATTATTCAAATTTTACCTTCATAAATCTGAACAGTGGGTAGTTTTTCTTTAAAAACTCTACTTGATCTTTAGAAAGGTCAACTGAAACACTACTGTTTTCTCAGGTACTTCCCTTCAAACTGTATCCAACAAGCTACAAATTCAGATCATATCTTAGTTGACGGGGAAAAAATATTTCACTGAGAACAAAATTATATAAATAAGATCCATTTAATTATTCACTGAAGGCTCAATATACAGAAAACATTAAAATTCCAAAAGTTCTGAATGGCAATCATAAAATATGCTTTAAGAAAATTCAGAGTAACGACACCCATCAACAATTTTAGCAGACATTTCCATACTGTGACCAAAAGTGAACTATTTGGAGAGCTTCAGATGCTGAATCCCTTCAGAATTTCATAGCTTAAGAACGTGGTTTCCTTTGGCCAGTGTCTTTTTCCCACAGACACTGCTGATGAAACCAGTCTCCAGCCTCAACAATCCAGTGGCTGAAATCCATCTCATTTTCATGTCTCTTCAGCTCATCCCTGCAATGGCTTTACTTGGATGACATTTACTTTTGTCTCGTCGTGTTTACTGCTGTCACCTATTTGCTCAGTGTCATCACTGGTGATAATAAAAATGACAGAGGAAGAGCTGAAAGTCACTTTCTTCTTTGGCCTGTCCCCTGATTTCTGAGACATAACTATTGGTCGTATTGGTTTGTCACTCCCTGTTGCTGGTGTCTCTTTCATTGTCCTCTGGAATCTCATCAGGCGAAAGCACAGGAGTTGCAGAAGGCAGCGTCGAAACTGCAAGAGGGAATAAGCACAACAATGTTCAGCTTCCTAAGCATTCACTGTCACCTACAAGCACGTGAAGGGCACGGTACAGTAAATGACTCAAAAGAAGAGACTTCTGCACATCTTCTGAGTTAGTTTCAGGAATAAAACATGGTGCCGTTGTAGTGGGTACTTTTTTTCTCTACATCTGAATAGGATCACTGAGCCAACAGAGGGCACTGAAATGCAACTGAATGTTTTACCAGCTACAAGATACACAAAAGACAAGAGGATGAGGTCCCAAAGTGTGCTAAAGGTTTTGTTTCCATATTCAAAAATCATACACTTGATCCAGCAGGGAAAGAATATTCTCACAAACACTCCACAAGAGGATACAGAGGGAAGGAACAAGGGGAGGAAGGGGATGCAAAGGGATGTTTTCTTCCTTTTAAGTAACTCCAGTCCAGAGTCTGGAATTTTAACAAAAGCATTAAATGTCACAAATGTAAAATGAAATTTCAATGGTTAGTAACACAGAAGTCAAATGTTCCCTTTGAATATGGATGTAACTAAAGTCTTTCAGCTAACTAGCAGCTACCTGTGACACAGGAAGTCTGTTCTACTCTGTGACTAAATAATGTGAGGTATTCAGTGAAAGTTCACACCAGCACATAGAAGGGAAATTTGAGTAGTAGCACTGTATTAATTGTCTAATTATGGCCTCCCCTTCAACAAAGCAAAGATACAGGTATGGGGGTTAAAGGATGCATTCATCCAGTAGTTGCAGGTCTGCACACACTTAAAGCTCAAATATGATCCTTTGGGGAAGATCTCTATTTCTACAAGAAAGAAGAGGGCAACTTCCCCTTTGTTTAATAACCTGTAACAGGACTTGGAATGCATGAAGAAGACTTCGATCAACCAATCAAAATACTACAGAAACCCCAAACACAACAAATATCTGGGAGCAAGTGGGAAATAATGCACCTTTTCTCTGAAAAGGGGTAGGACATCTTTTTTTAACAGTCCTCCATTTAGCTGTGTTAAGGATTATTCTGTATTATCCTGCAGGACCAGAGCCTCTGTTTTCCCAGATAACATGCAAGAAACAATCTGACATGCCAAGTTAGAACAAGGTTTTGCTGTGGAAAATTAATCCTACTCTGACACAGGGATTCAATAGGTCTGCCCCGTTGGGAAAGGAACCTAGACAATTACAAGATCTCATAGAAGAATAATCTTGGAGAAAGAATGGTCATGGTGGAAGCCTTTGTAGCTTCAGAGGTAATGGTCTACCTCAGAGGAGCAAAGAAGTTAGAAAGAATAAGCATGTTAGAACCAGGTCAGATAAAAGAGGGCTATTATAGAGAACTTGTTTTACGATTCCTTCTGAGGGTAAAATAATAAAAAACAGTAAGCAAAAGTACTATCATTTTTGTCCTAATCTGGAATAAGAGGCAAGAGAAAAATACTTCACAATGCATCTCCAATAAGAGTGATCAGATGACTGATACTTATCCTGACTGTGTCTTTACTGGCATTATATCTGGTACAAGTTTGAGTTGCTGCTGGGTATTAGAACCAACAAAATGTTTTTCAGAGAAGATATTCAGCCTGACAACTAGGTACAGAGTCGGTGTCAGTGTATTTAAAAAGTCACTCTTGAAAAAGCCTTTTTGAATGTGACTGTTGTTAGCTTTCCATATCCAGGATAACTCTGATATTGTGTAGCCATGTAACTGGAGATTAGGCTGCTGTGAAATGAGCTGTGTGGGAAGAACTGCAAGATGCCACACTGGAGGCCTCCTGCTTTTACTCAGGAGAGCATTTACCCTTGCCCTTGGTCCAGACCTGAGCTGCACTCAGCCTTTGCTTGGCAGCCTGTGTAGCTGACTGGACCCATTGGCTTGGTTGCCTTGTCCCTACAGGCTGGTCCCAGGCAACAGCAAGCCAGTGTAGGAAATCACAGAAAATTCCATCTCTATAACGGGTTTAAAGGCAAGGAAAACCCCTCCAGCAACCATTCATGTTTTTTACCCTTTGTCAAGGGATTCTATTAAACATCAGATACCTTTATACAATCTTGGTTTCAGAAGTTTACAATGTGCATGTTACACTTCCAGTATCAGTCCTTGTGTTGCTATTACACAGAAGTCAGAGGCAAGTTTTTTTATTCCTAAAAAAAGGACACTGATTATTTCAAACTTTCTCTGACAGGGTTCTGCTGTGGTAAGGGAGCAATTCAGGTGATGTCTTCTAGTTGCAATCCATTTCTCAGGAAAACTGTCAAAACCAAACATTTAAATTCTGACACTTTTTCCCATCCCTTTTTTGAGTTAAATGAATTCACATATAAGCAAATTAAATTTCTAACTTGGTGGTATTTAAGCACTATCAGGGATTTTACTTCTTCTAGATTGTCACCATTTATCTTAGCCATTAAAATTTTTTTTAAAAATTTCAGATTAAAGCATATCAGACCTAAACTCCACAACTATGATACTGGCTACTAATAATTCAAACAAGAAAACCTTTAATGTACCCACCTTCCTACTCATGAAGATATAGATAACTGGATTGTAAGCAGTGCTTGACTTTGCAAAGAAAGATGGGATGATAGCTACTGTTGGAGTTACGAGGTTGCTATAGCCATATGTTATCAAAAGAGAGACCACTGCATAGGGCATCCAACAAATAAGGAACGTGGAGATCATCAGGAAACACATTTTAGCCACCTTCTTTTCATATCTTAGAAGTTTGACCACTTGAACTGTCTGGAAATCTTCTACACAGCGAAGCTGTAGAGAAAAAAAGTAGTAAAATAAAATAGCTTTATGTTTTACTTGAACCTGAATAGTTCTACAATTATTTATAAGTAGCTGACTCACTCTTTTAGTTTAAGGCACAGGCATCATACACTTTATCTTTTAAATCACAATTCTTTTGGAAGTTTACATCACGTTTCTCGCATTTTATTCTTTACACTAAGTGTAAAAATACAATCAGAGGAAAAAAATAGAATAGCTAATCTATTAGAAAACAATAAATCCAGAGATATAACAAAGCACATTGCAGTTATAAGTACTTTAGAAAAATAATGTGCCCTCAGCTACTGCATAAGCAAGTTCAGTTTACATCAGTGGTCCTTTGTCTCACAAGTTATAGTCCTGTAGATTCGTGGAAAAAATCTTTAGATAAAAGAAAATTCATGAATAGGTTTTATCACATAGCTTGTTACCCTAAAATTATCTCTAAAGCAGAATACTAGGCAGCAGTTCCCATGTTACCTGAGTCATAAAATAAGGAAAAGATAGGACATGCACATACTCCACAAATTACCCATTGTGCCAATACTGTTGACCATAAACTTGAATGGGTCCAGACTAACCACCCACAGAATATGAATCATCAACACTTTCTCATACTAAGGATTTGGACAGAATTTTCAGGTGAGGATCTGATGAGGATTAGTAAGCATAAGCAGTTCCCTCCTTCCTCCCAGTAAAACCACACAACAAATACACCTCAGAAGCTCTAGAATGGTTCTCTCCCAGCCCTAATCTAGTGATACCTGACACAGATGAACATCAAATATTCAAAAGTTTGAATGGGAAGTGAGAGTGCAAATTTGGCTTGGATCCAACCTTAATATACAGCTTCAACATTTTTCACTGATAATATTACATTAAGGGAAGTCTCATTTGAACTAACTTACCATTCTTACTGCATGCAGAATATGGCCATAGCAATAGGCCATGATCCCAACAGGTGCTACTAGACAGCCAAGGAAAAAAAGGAGCACAAAGGAGGTATCATTGGGGTCTTTTGACTTCCAGTCCACTGAGCAACCCAATCCATGAATTTCCAGTGTGTATCTGTTCCAGCCCAAAAGAGGGGCTCCAGTCCAGGCTAGTGAGTAGAGCCAGATGTATGTGATAGCCCGCCAAGACCAAGAGAAGTCAATCACTTTCGCATGGACCACGCGAATGTAGCGTTCATAGGCAAGGGCAGTGAGAGTCATGATTGAAACAATTCCTGCAAAAAAATAAAGCAAATCAATTAAATTATTCACAAACATTGTAAATTGGACAGAACTCCTCTTGATAATCATGTTTCCTTTGCTAGTAGGTTAAATCAAAATTACCTAGCTCATATTATGAATCTAACACCGGTAAGATTTTTTGTGAATTACTCACTAACTACTAAGCCAAACAGAATTATCAATTTCAAACTGCCCAGAGTAGGACACTGACATCTGATTCAGGATGTACAATGGCTAAGAAGTGGGACAAGGAAAAAAGAGACCAGGCCAGTATTTCTTCCTAAACATTACTTCATTAAGAGAAGTACCATGGTCCAGGGTTTGGGATTTTTTCTACTGGTAATTGCTGTAGGGTTTGTAGTAGTTTGTAGTAGTTTGTAGTACAAACCTTTGGGGTTTGTAGTTTCCTTTGGCTGTTGTTGTTTAGGGTTTTAAAAATAAAAAGCTATCATATAAAACTGAGATATTGAGAGTTGAGGCTGAAATTAAAGAAAGCCTTCAACAACTGAAAGCAGAGGCATCCACCTTTCATGTGAATAAAATTACTAGAACAATTCAAATTTATTTCAAGATATCCTGGAAATCTTTGCATTCCAAAAAGAACCAGGAAGTCAAAGCATTACCTTGGTGAAGGTGTCCCATCTGACAGAGACTCATTTATTTTGAGTGTCCTTTCCCATCTTGCTGCTTTCATAAAAATATCACTTCTTGTTTATTTATGCACTTTATTCCTTTTCTGTCCATATCAAACCCAGTACATAATTATTAGCATGTTATGACAGAAAACACACATCATCTTCAGCTCTCAGTACTACCCTATCCAGACACTTTTATAATTTCATGAATTCAAGGCAATTCTGTCTTGATTAGAATATAAGGATTTTGTTTCAATGGTCTGTAACACTTGATGGTCAAAAACCAAATTGTCCATCAGGCAACTGCCAGACACCTGAAATCTGTTATGATTCAGTCATCAAGCTCATAGACACAGGCTCTTAAACAACAGAAGGGTGTATTTCACAGCATTCTGTGAGATTATACAGATATCTGTGTTTAAATCTGTATAGATTTTATCTAATACAAAGCACAAGTATTTTGTCGTGCATATGCACGGCATTTAATTTCTCCAAGTACATCCATATGTGCTATAACATGCATGTATACAGCTGTAAGAAGGTTAACTGTGCAGATTTCACTACCAAAGAGAGAATAACCATTTTTTACTCAGAAGAAGTCTGATATCACTTTGAAAAAAGGATATTTAATGAAAACAAATTAACAACAGCACAGAAGGACCGGCAACATGGGTTTTAGGAAGGCAAAGAGCAACCAAATCTAGAGCAAAACATAGCCCCTCTGTAAAGGTATTCAACAGCAAAAACAGTTTATTATTAACCAATTATCTCACAGTAGGATATCCTTTAGGATTCTAAGAAAGTTAATTTATGCTGCAGTTATTAGATTCCCTTTTTATAAGAGGTGAGCTTAGAAATCTTTCTTAAGAGAATTTCCCACTCTAAAAGAAAACATGCCACACTCCTTCATAGAGCTCTTCAAAATGAAACAATTTTTTAATGAGATTTTTTTCTAGTTACCTTTAAACCTTCATCACAAAAAGATGCAGACATTGTTAGCCATGCAGTAACCTTTCACATTTAGTTTTGTAGCATTCTTTCCTTGTACAAATCACTGCTATAGTATTTCACTTTCATGGCTTGAAATTGGACTAGCAAACGTGGGCCAGAAGGTTTACAAAGACCTAAGACTGGGTTTTTTGGTTTGTTTTTTTTTAATGAAGTTGAAAAGTTGTCCTTCATTCCTTTTTTTGTGACCTAACATGCTGAAAATACATTGAACAATGTGGATCTAAGCAAAATATTAGTAGGCATTAGAAAATGACTCTAGGATTTTACAGGATCTTAGACTGGCTCAGGTAAGTGCTTTATTCAATTAAATACAGTCTACTTCCTGTAGACAAGGTTAGGCAACAAGTTCCCCTTCCATTTCTCTTATCCAAAGATTAGGAATTACAGAAGCTTACCTGACAGTTATGATAGTCATCCACAGACATTTTTATGGAGGAAAAATCACATCACTCAACTATAGGCTTAGTTTGCTTATACAGTACACTGCAGTTTTATCTGATCAGTGGAGAGAAAGAGCAGCTCCTCAGAATGGTGAGTCAGAATACCTAAATCAACCTTTTGATCCTTTCTACCTTCCTTCATTGAACGGTATTCAATGACTAATGTCCCTGTGTGGTCTTAATATTTCCCCATCCCTTTTCTGAGTGCTGAATTCTAGCCATGACAAAGTAATCAAAAGCACACATGCTTGGCTGAAAGTACAGGTTTACAAACAATAATTTCCTGAGTCCTTGACGTTCTCAAGGAAGTCATTGGATGCTCAATATCTCTAAAAATCTGTATGTGCACATAGGTACTTGAATAATGTTCTATCAAGTCCCTTTCAGTCTGAAACCATTGCTCTGCCAAGATATACTTGAATTTTCCTCCCTGAACTATAAATGGGACCTTGGACAGCCTGTTGGGCAGTATGCACCAAAATGCAAATCCCTTTTCTGTTGGTATTCGAGGAGTGTCTGGCAGCACGCAGATATGAGGCAGGAAATGCAGGTCACAGCATAAGATATATATATGATTTATGCATGCATATGACATCGTTTTCTATGTTTCACTCAGTTTCTGTAGTCTAGTGCAGAGGAAAGCACTGAATTGTACTTCTCTCCCTGCCTCTATTCCTCTCCAGGAGCTTTTCTGGAAATTATTAAATTTCATCCTGAGTTGCATATTTTAATATGATTAAATGTGTGCTGATTAAAAAGCTAAATCTGTTACAGAAAGCCATTATGGGTATTGTTTGGCTATTAACCCTCTCTTAGCAAAAATACACATTTCAAACCAATTCCGACCTTTTATCAGAAACAAATTTTGTTATGCTTCTTGAGGTACTGGAGATCTACACATTTTGATTCAAGACTAAGACCCAAGATTCTGAGGGTTGATTTACCCTACCAACAATTCACTCTTTTTAACTCTTTCAGAAAGACTTTACTGCCCAATGTTTAGAGACTGCATGTCTGATATACCGATTTTCATCTAAGACAATACCCCTATCTGGAAGTGCTGATCATAAACATAAACACTCTTTGTATTTAGGAACTGCTGCTAGTTTTAGCTCTGATTTAAGCCTGGGCAATTGCCCTAGCACAAATGGGGTCATTCCCATTGAAGCTGCAGATAAATGTAGCAAAACTGAAGTGTCTCCTTGTTTAAGCCACTAGCTTGCAATTTCTATGTGGCAACTCCTCCTCTTCTCCTCCAGCAGCCAGCCACACAGAACCAGGGAGCAGAGACAAGTTACTTCTTGTTATTTGGATGTTTATGAAGAAAATTCTAATTTTTCCCATTTTGTATTGTTTTCCTACCGAAATACTGCATTTAGTGTAGGTTTGATTATGTACCGTATGTGATAATTATCTCTTCCATATTCTGAGCTTTCCCAGGAGTCAGTTCTGGATACATCATTAAATACTTCAATCTGCATAGTGTAGGTCATCACAGAGAAGACTGCAAAGCACAGCTAAGCTGTACTGCACTATACCATACAATGTGTATACTCTGACTTTGTAATCCTTAATTAGAAGAAAAATATTGCAGCGCCTTCAGAACTGAAGTGTTAGTTTCAACAAGTTTGAACAATCACAACAGCTTCTGCCCTCTCCATGCAAGATACACCTTATTTTAATTTTGAGCCTCTGCCTTAAGCTTGGCCTATAATTTGGTCAGAGGCGATATCAAATATTCCCAAAGACTGAGCATCTCTACAGAGCAAGTGCAGCATAATGTAGCAAATAAGATCCATTTCTGAGACAGACCATGGCTTCTGTCAAAGGCCATCTTATTTTCTATATCAATTAATCTTTGCCCTGCATTCAAGTTCTGAATGACTATTTTGCATACCTAATCACAGAAGAAAGCCACCCTTCTACGATCCCTCCTCACCTTTTTTCACATCTGAGAAGCTAGACAGCAGCAATTGAGTAGAAGCAACTTCCTGTCCATGGCAAGAAAATGTGTTATTGCACTCTCTAGCTTTGTACTACAAAATATATAACCAGTCTATTTGAATTCAGTAATTAGGCATTACAATAAGTTTTAGGCACCAGCTATGTACCACTTCTGATTTTTCAAGCAATTTTAACACCTGCATTCAAATTTAGGTAAGTGAAAAATCACTTCTCTTAGACATAACAGACTTCAAGTATATTTTATATGTAGCTATCCTACAAAATTATGGTGAAATAAATTACCTCTTCCGGATTCAATATTTCAAGCGATTAACTCACTCTGGGGAAAAAAACAAACAAACAAAAAAAAAAAAAACCAAACAAAAAAAAACAAATCTAAAGCTGAAAGCATGCTGATTGAGCCTCCAGCTATTTGTAACACAAGATCCTAAAACTATCTGCTGAGTAACAATAGAAAATGCTTTTAGTGAGATTAAATCAGAGTATATAACATACATGGGTAATGCAAGAGGGTGGCACAGGACATCACTGTCACTGTGCCGGAAAGAGCCTTAGATGAACAGGCTGTAACTGAAGCCAGGTCCACAAAACACTCTCAAACAATTAATCCTTACTTCAGTATTTGGTGGGTGTGATGGTGGTGGTATCAGCTTGTCTTGAAACAAACAAATAAAAGAACCTCAGCTGAACACAGTAGCTTTTCACAGGAGAGTACAGTCCATAAAACTAACAATTTTTCCCATCTTCTAGTTCACATTACTGGAATGCAGTATACCCCCAGATATCAAGATTGATTTGGTAGTTCATCGAGATCTAGCTGCCACGTAGCAATGGTAATTTGTCCAGAAGGGACACAATACTCTTAATTAATTTGACATTAAAAGCTGGCAGTGTTTTTTTTTACCCTGACAAAAACAGCTTGCAATTGGGAAAGACAGAGGTCTCTAATCACACTTCACTAACAGTAGCCTTTCAATCACAAATAAGGTTTAATGGTATAAAGCCTAACCCAGAGCACACCCTACGCAATCTTCTGTCAAGAGACTGCCTCAGATAAAGAGTTTTGGTGCCTGTTCCTCAAGATCATTCTTGTTATCAACCAGTCGTTCCACTCCCTTCTTCCTTTGCACAAGTAAACTCAGAAGATATTAGGACACCAGTACAGGCCAATGGTTTAGCTACCATTACTTTTGGCTAAAGTGATTTATGCTTGAGGGGTTACACGTGGATGCTCCAGATGATAAGACTAGCTTACATTTCTATACAGAAAGCATTAAGCAGACATCCACTGCCCAGGAGTGAGAGAACACAAATTTCTCCTGTGCTCATCAAGTTCTGACAGTCACTGTCAATCAAAAAAAACCCTTGAATATCTGTGAGAACCCAGCAGATACACACAAAGATCATGACACTGTGACCCTGTATTTCACAACTACCCTCTTACCTGAAGAAATAAATTAGTTATGTCTTCTAATCAAGACTTTTGGGTATGTTTAGCTGTCAGGTGTCTTCTCTAGAAATCATAAACAAAAAGCTGGACTGTCAGTGATAGCACACCTCCTAGACATGAGTTGTATTGCTAAATCAGATAAAGAGATTACACAGATCTCTGCTACTTACAGTTGACTACAGACAGGGAAGGAGTTAGAAGCTTTTTACATAGAGAGAGGGTGACAGAAGCAGTAGGGCCAGTGTAGAGCTGACTGCACACCTCCTTAGAAAGGTGACCCTCATGGTTTAAATACATCACTTAATTGATGTGCAGCTATCATATCACAACAGGATACATCACTCATAACAAAATAAACACTGGAACTCAGAGAAAAAAAAATTAAGTGGGGATTAGTAACTAAAACAGACAACTACGTCATGAAAGCTTAGACTAAGACTCATCAGGTAATCATTTATGTCGTTTTCCCTACACCATACATGAGGTGCTAAGAATGGCTTTGTAGTAGAGAATAAAAAGCCCTTCTTGCAGCCTCTGCTATGAAGACATGTACCTAAACTCTATCTTGACTTCGGACCTTAATGAGTAAAAGAAAACAGGGACTGTTATTTGTGTGACATTTGATTTTACGTTTGATATTGATGTTCAGTAGTCAAAATCATCAGTTTTGCACTGCAGCAAGCAGGTCTCTGCACCTTCTAAAGGCTCAATGAAAATCTTTCAAGTCACAGAAAATACAGGCAGTAGCACAAGGTTCTGAGCTGTGCAATGCAGCTCAGGAGCAGATCTTACTACATGGGCTACACGATAAAGTTATGATAACGCAGAAGTAGACTTGTGAGGAACACAAAAACCAGTCATTTATTCCTAGACAGACAATCTGTAGCTATGCTGCCATCTTCTCAACTTAAATGTTTCAGACTGTGAACATCTGCTTACAGTGTCTAAGATCTGGATCTTAACACGCCTCCAACTGGCTGGCAAAATGAGAAGCACTCTTACAAAGAAAATGCTCAATTCTTCAATGCAAAATTATTATTAGAAGTGTAGAGAGTACCCCTGTATCTATGAGGGGGAAGGAAGTTGTCATTATTGTGTAATGAAGGCTTCTGAAAATATAGATGCTACCAGTTTATTTCAAGCATAAATGCCACCTATGTATTTAATCATATTGAAATCCTTAAGAGGAACACAGAAATACCTTGGTCTCAGCTTTCAAAACAATATGAGGAAAAGCCTTGTAACAACACATGAAAATTTAAAATAAAGCTGCTGAATCATGATTTTCAATGTGATTTCTGATTAACTACAGTAATTAGGAAGAATCTGATTTTTAAAACTTGTTAAGAATTAGCTCTGAATATAAAATGAAAAATCTTTTTTAAAAAAAAAAAAAAAAAAAAGAAAAAGCAGATTTAATAATCTGTCCCAAATTTATTTACTATCAGGGGAACCTCTCATTTTTAAGTCAACACATGCAGAGAACAACTTAAACCACGTATTGAGTCTTAGGGGCTGTTCTTCCTATTAAAAAAGATGCATAAGGATGGAAATTAAGACTGAACAGCCTTGAGATCTGAAGGGCTGGCACAAAAAGCTCACGTAGCAATGTCCAAGATCATACCCAAGAATGAAATCACAAAGCTGTAAAGAGGTTTTGGTCATCTCATCTAAAGTGAGCCAGACTGGGTCCACATCACTAAAGTAAGCTCATGTGATCTGTTATGGTTTAACAGACTTCACATCAATGGTATCAGAGCTACCACCACTTTATTCGAGAAACATCTTCATTGTGTCACTGTGGCTTACTGAGCAATTGAACACTGCAAAGCTGTAAGTATTCTGCTTAGTTAATGAGAATTTCACTTTTCAAAGCTGTCAATTTTGTACATCTTCTGATCAACAAATGTATTTTGTATCCCCAAAAGCTCCTGGGGAGAGTGTTGTGCTTTCAGAAGCACTTGTAAGTAATACACATCTAAGATTTTCATTGCATTACCTTCCCTACCAGCATCACCTCAAGACAGCAGGTGACTTGGGCTGTTATATACAAGAGAAGTGTATTTATAGATATAATACCTGGCTACTCCAAATGAAATCTTTAATCAGTGTCTTCACCACTACCAGAGGGAAAAACAAACAAACAAACAAACACCCCATCCAAAAGAAAACTGGGGGGGAAAAAATAAAATCACAAAAAAAAATCCCCAAACAAACAAAAAAATCCAACCAAAATACCTAACCTTAAAAAAACAACAGAACATAATCAAACAGGGACAAACAAACAAAAAAAACCCAAATTACTGTTTTGTCCATAAACACATTACAAAATTAAAATAGAAGCCATGGTAGCAATAATCCAGATGTCAAACAAGAGTATGATGCTACCTGCAGGGCATCATTTAATTTTTTTTTCCTCAGCATTGACATGCCCCTGCTTCTCTATGCAGGTGGAGACACGCTTATCTTCAAAAACAGGAAAGAACAATCCTTCTCCTTCTGGATGAGAATACAAAAACAATACTGTGGAGGTTAAAATTAGGCATCATTTTATTAGATTAGCATTCAATTATGATAGCCAAGTTAAATATTTTCTATTACTTTACAGCTGAAAAAATAAACTAAGGCATCATTCCTGCACTTTTAAGTTATGCATTAACTCTCCACTTCCATATGATCAACGACACACAAACACACACTTTTCTAATAATAATAGTAATATAAAAATTCTTCCCAGTGAAATACATTATGGAAGAGGAACATAGCATGACCAACCACAGGAAGATGTAATTTTACAAACCACAGATGCTAACTTGACTACTCTCTAGACAAAGCCCATGAATTTGCCTACATTCCTTTGGGAAAAAAATTCTTAGAGGGATGCAGGAAAGCATCAGCACTAAATACATTTATAGCAACAAATTATGCAGCACACCTCAAAATAAACAGAAATTAAAAGTCACATGTGATCAAGCAATTTCCTTGCCAATTTATCTACCTCATTGTTTGTATTTCTACTATTTCAGAAGATGGTATGAGATTATTATAGACTGTTTTTTTCCCCTTACTATGTATCTTATTTTTTGATCCTATATGGAAAATGCTTCCATCAAAAACAGTAAGTATAATATATAGGAGATAAAGGTAGGAATAGAACTGAACGTCCCTTGTGCAAGATTAACATTCAGTTGTTTGGTAGTATCTGTTTGGCAGACAACTAGTTGAGTTTCTGAAGAATTTGAACAGGCTGAGTGATGGAGCCAACCTTATGCCAGTGAGGTCCACTAGTACTTTCCCTGATGCCAAGAGCTACACAAACGTCTGGGAGCTGTGCACTGCAGAAATCATCTGGTACCACACACTGCACAAATGATTAACTGCATCCTGCACCCACCGTAACTTTCACAACATACAATTTTTGCTGCACTATGCAGCAGTAGTCAAATCAAGCATGAGCAACCATGCACCCTCGCACAGAAACCCACAAAATGCACACCACAGAGCCATGTGAAACAAAGGTTACATATGCAGGAAAGCTGCAAAGCTTATTGAAGACTTTGAGGTGTCACCTTAGAGTCAATTTTCAATGTATACACGTCCAGTGGGTGCACTGTGATCCATCTCTAACTTATACACCTCTGCCAGAAGAAGAAGTATCTAATATAAGCTTTAGATTTCGTTACTGGTTAGCCAAACATTTACTTTCACCATTAGAAACATGAGCCTCTTCTTTTGCAGCATCCTTTACTAGAAAAGAAAAAGCAATATTCCTTTTAAGAGGCTGCATGTACATAGATAACTGCAACCTATTCTTCTGCAAGCTTCTGCAAAGGATATGTATTCATTTCAGGAAGAAAAGCAGTGAAGAGCTTACAGGTTTTGAAAATGGAAATCGTGTAAGTCCTCCTTCTGCAGTGCAAAAATTTCACAGGAATCAGTGGTTTCCCAAAGCCCAGCTGTGACACAGTTATGATTGAAGGATGGTACCCGAATTTCACATATGGATGGAGAAATTCAAGGCACTGCCACACACTGTGTAGCCTTATAAACAGACAAGTCGCAACGCTGAGAAGGCTGCTGGGGACCAGCTTTCCACTTGTTCCACGAAGGCAGAACACTGCTGACCCTACACGGAGTCATACGTGCTCCTTATCCACAGACTGCAGCACTGCCTCCCATAAAATACTGTGCTTTATGCTCATGAATTCTGCGCATAACTCGGTCAACTTGAGACCTCTTCTAACAGCGCTGCTGCCCTTTTACACCTTACACAGGCAAAGGCGGGAGGTCGAAAAACTGAATCTCGAATAATTTTATTATCTTTGCTTCGGATCGTTTTCTCCAGTGCAGTCGCTCTTTTTTTACCAAAAACCGCCGGCTCACCGGCAGGGCGGCGACCGAACCCTCCGGGCCAGACTGCCCCGCGGGAGCGGCCGGGATGCGGCGGGGAAGCGGGGACGGGGCGGCTGGGAAGAGGGGACCGAGCGGCTGGGAAGAGGGGACCGGGCGGCTGGGAAGAGGGGACCGGGCGGCTGGGAAGAGGGGACCGGGCGGCTGGGAAGCGGGGACGGGGCGGTTGAGAAGCGGGGACCGGGCGGTTGGGGCTCTTGGGAAGCGGGGACGG
>VZTB01002459.1:399381-437236 GCA_013397245.1 Thryothorus ludovicianus
TTTCTTAAATATTAAAAACTAATTAGAATTTTAAATAATGACAGTATTTATCTGTTGATTGTGTGTGGTTCACAAGTCTGTTGTTTATGAGCTCCATGGCATAATGAGGTACTTGATTGTTTTTTGTCCTAGCTGCCTGAAGCCTGGGTGTGTTCAGGTCTTCAGAACCACTTCAGTGATGTGTATTGTCCTCAGGCTTCTTGACAAAATGCAAAATCTCTTATGACTACAGTATGCCATTTGTGCTCTGAGGATAAGTCTGTCTTTAACTAAACCTTCAGAAATGCTTCCTCTTTTTTCTCCTTTCCTCTCTTTTCTCTTACCTCTGCTTTCTTGCCTTTCTCTTCCTCTGTTCACAGCATAAATCTGCCCCTTTGAATATGAAGCATTAAAGGTAGGGCAGCATTTTAGTAGAGTTTTTTAACCTGAGAATTCTACATATATTATTTAGTCCTGTAGATGAATGAGGTCTTTGTAATCAGTTTTTCAGTCTCTAATGGTGGTAAATAGCAAATCTTTGTAAAAAGCATGTAAGAATGAAGTAACTGTGAAGCTGTAGATCCGATTTAACCTCTTTGCATCTGTCTGCACATATCTTAAGGATTTCCTCTGGCAAAGTTGCAAATGCACTTTGTGTTTAATATCCCTTCCTGGCTTTTTAATCTATCCATTTGTAAGTTATTTCTGAATCTACCTAAGAAGGTTGTCTCCAAAGCACCCAGTTTTTCACATTTTGTGAGAAAGTACTTTGTCAGGTGTTTTTTAAACATGGTGCTCTTTTTCATTTGCACATGTTATGAGAAATGAACACTTGCTCTAGAAATGTGTCTTTTATTAAGGTATTTCCCATGGGTAGTGTTTCAGACAACTGTTCTATAAAAATTACTGATTCTTAATTTGTTAGAGCCAATCCAAGAGCACCCATCATCATATATTACTTTTTTGTTTGTTTCTTACCCAAAGACAGAATTGTGCAGAAGGGGCGTAATTCCCAGCACGCAGTGACTTTCCTGCTATAGCATAGGAGGCATTGTATTCATGACATATCCTTGCTGGACTTAAAGGCAGGGTATCAGCAAGTGACATGAACTGTAAATCTGTCAGCATATTTACATTTTATGTTAGTCTGGAACATCATGCTAATATTGGAACCTCAAAGATACCCAACATCTGCTCCTTACATGTTAGCAACAATTACTATCAAGTGATTTCCTAATATCATTCTAAAAACTGTGTGTTCAGCCATTTCTATTTAATAAGGCTCTGTATTGGAACATTTCTGGCTGCTACCTTTCTTAACCATTGTTTTTACTTACAGTGTCACATTATTCACAGATTTTGCTTGTATCAGCCATTAAAGCTTTCCTTCAAGGAGGGCTTGGGGCAAATCTGGAAAATAGCTGACAGTCTGAAGGACTGATTGTCCTTTCTTTAGGGTAGCAGAACAGTAGCAAATTATTTTCAGGCTCATTAGTTTATAAGAGAAGTAAGGGAAGCTCTGTATGTTTGCTGGAGTGCAGATCATCTACTCCAAAACCTGATTGAGTTTCTAATGCAGTCACACTAGTTACCAAATTACATAATTACATAAATAATTCAGCTACATAATTACACAAGCAAGCGCAGTATGGGGTGTAGTAAAAGAGATTAAGTCCTTTTAGTTTCCTTGGGATAAAGTTCCCCAGAACTCTTTCTATGAGCATTTCTCAAACTTTACCAAGTGTGAGCTGACTGATGAAAGTTGTTTAATGTGTCTTGCATGTAAACTCTTTGAAAAACGTGGATGTATGACAACTAATAATTATGTGAATGGAGGGAGCTGTAAAGTGAAAGTTGAAGACTAATGTTGTGTGAGAGTATCTTTCTGAAAGATGTACATCTGAATCTCTCAAAGAATGAAAATGGGAGCTCTATTGTATAACTTGAAAAATACTGAACTAGAATAAAATACAGTTTTTGTCTCCCATCCAAAGGGACATTGCTTTTAGAACTTATGAAAGGAAGTATATATAATGTTTCTAATATTAGAAAGGAGTTAAAAAAAATCTCTACGGCTAAGTGGGACATGTCCTAAAGAAGTGAATAAACTACTTTTGGGTACAGAGCTTGAGATTTGTAGAGCATTTCAGCTGAAAATTTCACACCCTGGAGCAGAAATAAGCTACTTACCTGACTATCCTGTGCAGGGATCTTCATCATGTTCAGTACAAATAGAACATTGTCAGATTTAGGGAGTACAAATAGAACATTGTCAGATTTAGGGAGATGGCCAAAATGGGATTTTTTAAAAATTGTCTTTATATTACATTTTTTTCAAGCAAATGGGAACCTACATATCTTTACAGAAAAGCTCTTCTGTGTAGGCTAAACCACTATGCTGCTCTGAATGTCTCAGTTTATAAATATGGAGTTGTCTGTTTTGTCTGCCTTTTGCTAGATTGGTTTTTTTTCCTAGTTGAGGCAGGAAAATAAAAATTGAATATTGTTATTTACAAAGCAAAACTGTACTAACAACTTTAAAAAATAGATGGGCTGTATTCCTGGAAGGCCTATGTAAGCTGACTTCTTTACAAAAATTGAAGAAAGATTGTGCCTGAGTATCAGATCTCAGCAGTCTAAAGTCATATTGACAGCTAATGGTTAAAGGAAATAATACTAAGGTACTCACTCAAAGAATACTAAATTATTAAAATGTGAGAGAACTATTTGACTTAATACATGTATCTTCCAGAAGTAGTTTTGCAATAAATCGCTTATTTAATTCTGTTTTGTTTTGTTTAGATTTTTGGCTGTTTCACAGGAGAGAGTGATGGCATGTCTTCCCCATCAAAAGAAAGCATGGTTTTGCTTGTATCTGAAAAACAACAGATTACTCATTCAGGTGACATACTTCATCTTACATCAAAAACTATTTTTTCTAATGCAGTGTGCTTCTTACTTTCTTGAAAGTAGAATGATATGATCATGTCTGTCATTGTTTATTCATGCTTCTTTTTCTTCTTCTTCTGTGTTCCAAAATACATGGGTTTTTACTAAACATTGAACACTCCACTGCTGCATTTCCCAGTTCTCCATATTCCTAAATTATTTTGAAATCATGACTTTTTCTAAAACAGACTATTTATTTATGCAGTTACACATTATCTTTCTGTATTTTTGAAAATAGGGAGGAAGAACTGGCACATCCAGAATTATGATATTAATGATATTTAAAATGCAACATGATTAATTAAACCAAGTATGGGATAATTTGTGATATATTGCACCACTGCCTTACATATGGCTCCAAGATGCATTTCAGGAAGAGAAACTGTTCTTACTATTATGTTCTATTTGCTTATGTTTTCCTTACTAATCTAGTTCTATTTGTTTATGTTGTCTGTGTCTGTAAGATGAAGAGTAATATTCTGTCATTGACAGTTGTCAAGAGAAAAGATGTGATCAAGGGTATAGTGAAGGTTCCCCTTCAGCATCTCACAGTAACAGCCTCTCAGAAGGGAGTGCTAACAATGTTTAGCAAAAAGGTAATTCTAAATCAAACCCTTTTATTATTCCATTAGGCCGTTCATACTGAGTGGACTGTGATCTAGCATTCAAATTTTCCCATAAAAGACCTACATATCTCTCTTATCAAAGTCTCATCATTTTTACTATGTTTTTAAATACAGCAGGAAATATACATTGTTCTCTTCAATTATAAACCTACTAGATAGTTCACACAAACTGATAGAAGGCTAATAATAGACATTCTTCAGAGAAATTCATTTAATAGAAAATAATCTCCATTTCTGTTTAGAAAAGATTTCCCTACATAAAAAAAGATGCTATTGGAATTAACTTTTAGATATAGAGAGGATATCAGAGAATTAACTGTTTTCTATGGCTTCTGAAAATATCTAGAATGGACAGAGGCAGTTGTTTTCAAATAAGATTTATTCAATACAGCAACATCTAGAAGCTTGGAAGTTGTGAATTGTACAAGTCTGTATGACAATGGCTCACAGTTAGTTCTCTCATCAGTAAATTGTAAGGAGATCTGTACCTTTATAAGTAGAAATTCAGGCTTAAGATGCTGTTGAACTAAAGTTTGTACATTAATTTCCCAGATGATGATATTACTATTTAATGGTATGCACCTGTAGATGCTATGAGATAGAATGTGTCATACAGAAACTCAGGCTATCACACATCTATTACATTTGTACAATTTTAATGCAACCAGTTTCTTAAACATTATTTTAGGCAATGCAGTAAAACTTCAAAGCAGCACTAATGCTTTCCAGGGGTTTTAGCTAATTAGTGCATAATGCTAATGACAGGATCATTTAAACCAAGTAAGCACTCCTGCGGATGATTAAATAACAAAGCAGTACTGCAGTTTTCGTAAATGCTGAAATAATTTATTTGAAAGCCTGTCCTCCAGAACATTGTCCCTCTTATGTACCTATGAAAAATAATTTCCAAAGTACGAGATTAAAAATAGCTCTCCTCCCTACCCCCCCTACCTGGTATTTTCAAGTTGAATTGCTGCCTCCTCATAGGCTGATGATAGATCTGACATCAGTGACTGCAATGTAAATGATTTTACACCCAGTTGCTTAACACAGTGAATTAGGGACCTCAACTCCAGCTTAGAAAACTATGTTCTGAAAATGACTAAGGCATTACGACAACCCCAAGATGTGCCAGGAGAGGATTAGATTGGATATTAGGAATAATTTCTTTATCCAAAGGGTTGTCAACCATTGGAACTGCCTAGGGAAGTGGCTGAGTCACCAGCCCTGGAGGTATTCAAAAGACATAGTAGCTACTGAAGTGGCTACAGGGGACATGATCTAGTGATAGACTTGGCAGTGTTAGCTTTACAGTTGGACTTGATCATCTTAAAGGTCTTTTCCAGCATTGATTATTCTATGATTCTGTGATTCTATTCGAGGGCTAGGCACTGCTTTCTGCAACAAATGTGGGCATTATATGACTCAACACCTGTATACAGCTCTACACCATCAGCTGCTTCCAGGTTACCCCAGAATATGAGGCATTTACATTTCTCAAGTTCTCAGACTGATGCTGCCTTTACCAGCACATAAGACCTGCAGGAGTAGGCAGCCTTAAGGACACACTTTAGTTACTGTAGATAAAGCCAAGTCTGATACAGGACATGGATATCCATCTCTTGGTTAACAATACTCTTAAACTCTGCCCAAAGTCTGTCCACGATGACACCTAGCATCTCACTTCTATGGGAAGAAAGACTTTGATCCTAGCTTCTTGGTATATAAAATGTGGAATTGCTGGGATGAGTATGAGGTGCCATTGAATAATCAATGATTAGGGGCAGGTGCAGGGGTGAGAGGAGGTGAAAAATCATCTGTGATGTTTCAGAAGGGAAAAAGCTGAAACTGCTTTTGAAAACTTAGTAGTTTTCTTAATGAACATAGAAGATAACCCCGTCTCTGCTGGATGATGATGATACTTCAAACATTTCAGGTTTTGAGCCACATGTTAGTTACACTGTCTACCAGTAGGTGCCTTTGGTGAAAGATGCTGTACCAATGTGGGTATTCCTGTTTGCAGCCTGTAGTGTTGCCTCTGCCAAGGATTTTACTGTTTGTTTGTTTTACTAGTTGATATGGCATTGGGTCAGCGTTAGCCTGGGTTTCTGTATGACACATCCTATTTCTCACAGGAGCTGATGCTGCTCTGTCAATAACCATTAAAAGCACAATTCCATCAGAAGACCAGCTGATCTGTACCCTGTACATTGTAAAAGTGAGGACTTTTTACTTATTTTGCTCACTTCAATATCTCAGTGTAGAAACCCCAAACCAAACCAGAAACTATGAAACAATTGTGAGGGAAAAAGAAGTTTTAAGTTCCTCACAGTATAAAGGGAAACAGACAGCAGGCAGATTAAGGATCTTTCTCAGACCTTAAACCACCTACTCTTTCAGTTAGCAATTGTTTTTCTGATCTGCCTGTGAAGAAGAAAGATGACTTTGTTTAGACTTTTAATTTAAAAATTACCTTGTTATTGTGACAATATCTTTCTTGATTTTTCAGATGAAGGTTCTGGCAACAATTGATGTTGAAGTAAGTTATTTTTTGTCTCCTTCCTGTTAAATAATTTTAAGTAAAAATCAGCATGTACTAAATTGAAATAATTAGAAACTGAGCATTATTGTAATGCCACTTCTAACTTTGAGACTTCATGATTTTTCATAGGGTGCTGCAGGTCAAATAGTTTCAATTTATTCCTTTTAGTTATTGAAACAATTGAGTAACTTGATTTATTTTCTTTGATAAATGAAACTTCAGATAAATGCTTCTTTTTCTGCCAAATTATCCTTAACCTATTACCTTGCCAGAATTTTTTTCTTCTAAAATCCAAAACTTCAATTGTCACTGTAAAACTTAAGTAAAATTTTAGGTTCGTTAATGACAAACAGTTCTACATTTTGCTAGGTAGATGATTGGCTGCACAGTGTATACATTAAAACCTCATGTTTACCGTGGGAATATCACTGCAGATTTTAGGTAATGACTTGTAGACAATAGACATCAGTCTTTGCAAAGTGACATAACCCCTTGTCCTAGAAGTTGATGTATGTATCTTGTGCTGGAGGCAGTGCATTTTGTTGGTTCTCTCTTACATATTGTGGGAGTTCTAAAATGCAATGGAAATACTCCACACCAGAGGCCCTACTACTCCAACTCAGAAAACATCTCTGGGCCTGAGTTGCGTTAAATTTATTGCAAGGGCTGATCTGACCTGTGAATCAGGGCACAGGGGTAACTGTGAGAAGTAGTCTCGAGACCAATTGACTTGTGGAAACTTTAAGCAGAATTAGGGCTTCTCCTACAGGAGTGCTACAGGGGTGAATTTTAGTTGTTCCTACTTTGCTTGTAGGAGCTACTTTCCCCAGTTCAGGTATGCAAAGGTAGAATCTCCCCGGAGACACCAAGGGAAGGAAGCTGCAAGAAGCTGGAGTGCTAGCTTCGTGCTGCAGTGGGCTGCAGGGTCCCTTTCCTTTCTGAGCACTAAGCACTTGTCTTAAAATGATTCCTCAATGAATTTGAAAGGGTTTTTGCTGCAAAAATAGGACAATATTTTGCGGCTGTGGCAGTATTAGGCACCATTGAAGGACATGTTTTCCATAAAACATGTGAAAGAAGGATATGTTTAACATAATGGTATCTCCCAGTATAATGGTGCAATATCATAATGGTTAGGATTGTGATTCCAAACAAATACAATACTAAGGCTGGTAGTTTTAGTATCTGTGAGCATCCACTTCTTTCAGCTGTGCACCAGATATGTGTAGACTACCCTGATCTGCTGTCACTGTTGTTACAGGCCACACTCCCATCCTTCCCCAGGTGAGATGTTTCCATTATTTTAGCCTTTCCTGGAGGCAAGAAGAAGTAGGTTAAAAATAGTTTGGATTCCTGTCCATCTTTGGGATGGAGGATCATTGTTCTTGGGGATCATTTGATCAGCTGAGATCATTACTGCTGAACATGACAGTCTCTACTATAGAGTATAAAGTCTTTCAGGGGAAAATCCCTGGCTTCCCAGAGACATTTGTTTGACTGGGGAGCTTACAGTTGGTGAAAAGAAAGGAGCAACCCAAGCCCACAACCTTATGAAATCCCTATGACTCTATGTTTGAAAGATTTTATGGTATTGTTACATGTCATTTTACTTTTGTTGAAGTTATTATATTCACTTTTTTTGTATCAAAGTTGTGAAATGTTCAGATGACCCTTTTCTGCTTTGTGCTCTGCCTTGTGTTATAGAATTGGAATTTTAATTTAATATTCTTATTTAAGTGTTTACATTGAATAGTCCTGCCCTTGCTCAATTGAATTGCTTATCTTTCCTCTAACTACTGTGCTGAAAAACGAATTAAAAGGGCTTTTATTGGACTTGAGGTTCCTAAACTTTTTGATGATTATTGAAAGATTTTTATGCTTGTAGGACACAATATTTTCAGCTGTGTTGTTCTTTAAATATAAATTCACAAATTGAAATGAAATAAAATTCTGGATTTCTTTGAGATAATAAATACCACTTTCCAGATGGTTGAAATGTATGATTAAATTTATTAACTTGGGGATTCTTTGAGAGATTTATCTTTAGAATTTGGTCACAGTTTTTGTAATGTAAAGCATGCTTATAAAAATGGAAGTTTTGCATCTTAACACTTTCTATCTAAACATTTATTAAAAATCAAAGCAGAATACCTTATGTGAGTGTAAATCATCGCCCACCATGTACTTATTAAAGACATGGTGAACAATACTAGTTGAAAACTTGAGCCTCAAATGATCATAATGTACAACTATGAATAGTAGCTTATGATTAATATCTAAATAAATAAATAGAGAAAAATGACTTTACCTTTCAGGGCTTACATTTCAGTTCTTCTGATTTGCAGAAATAACAGTACATTCTTTTTTCACTACAATTATTATGCCACTTTCGGCTTTTAACAATATCATCAATACTGGCATCAACAGGTAATTGATGAAGCTATGTATTTGTGTGCATCTTCCTGAAAATGAAGTAAGATACTGAATTCAGGACTTATTCAGAGACTTATTCCAAACCTTCTATCCACTGACAAGCACTGATGTGTGTAGAGGGTGGCTTACAGATTGCAGCAACCTTATTCTCCTGTGCTTTCTTCCATTCAGTGTTCTCATTCTTGAGCTGTTTCAGAATAGAGAGCCACTCAAGCAGAATGACAGAGGTCTTGACCCTGAGGATGTTAAGCCAGAAAGACTGAAACACAGTAGTGCTAGAAATAAAATCCAGTGGACTGCAGCTATCAGAACTTTCCTAGCATCATGATGGTGTAAATGGAACATGAACTATGGGTGCATTGTTATAAGGATGTTATGGAGAACAGGTCACTTCAAGAAAAACTGATTTCATTTCTTGATGAGATTATGCGACTGAGTGAAGAGTAGAGACATAAATATAATACACTTAAAACTCTATACAGTGGTTGGCTTAGTACCACACAACCTTTTGTTTTAAAATGTGACCAGGGGAAAAAAAAGCCAGTAGGCTATATTGACTGATCAGTGTCCAGCTGACAGGTCCCAAAAATAGTAGTCAGCATAGAATCATTGCTGAATGATGACAGGAATACTGGTAGTAAACAAATTACTTCTTTCAAAAATGGAAATGAAATATCTTTTAAATATGGCTTAGAAAAGCATAAACAGAGCCAATGGATAAGCAAGACAAAGTGAAACAGAAGATGTAGAGAAAACAGGGGAGAAAAGAGAGCCCTTAAGTAACAGGATGGAGTAAGAAAATAATGAAAAGGTTGATCTGGTGCAGCTGCTTAGTTTGTCAAGTATGGCAGCACTAAAAAGAGAAATTCTTATAACCTTTCCTCTGAAGCTGGAAGCTGTTACTTTGCATCATCACAAGCCAATACAACAAATTAATGACAACTACAAATAAAAAATCATCTTTTTCAAGCCATTTAGTCATTGTTATCTGACTCTATTATAAGGACCTCAAAAAGCCACAGTTAACAAACTCTTCCATAATAATTACCAAACAATCCACAAGACCCCTGCAGGACTGACATTTTCCACATATTTATTGTAGTAAAGGGCACAAAAAAAATCCATGTAAATGTATTACCACTTGCCTACAGATCATTAGGAAGGAAAGAAGCTTTCTTCTGCAACAGTGTTGATATCCTCTGTCAGGATTTTAGACCCTTTACACTAAAAGCAAAATCAATATTGTGTTCAACAATGGAAATAAAACTAGAAGCATCAGGAGGCTAATCTATACTTTGCAATGTTTTACATAATATAATAGGTGGGTATTGATACCTATATAATAGGAGGTATACTTGAACAATGGCTTAATGTATGTATTTTTAAATCTACCTATTGGGAGAATTAAAATTATTTAATAACGTTTATTTTCATAAACATTAACTTCAGTTTTATTTTTATAGCTGAAATTTTGACTGAATTTAAATTTCTTTTGTTTCAAACCAAGCTATATCCAGGTGAAAAAAAAGCTTAATCTGCTTTATTATGGATGTTTTAGCTTAAGCTTTCTCTGCTCAGACTGCTTTTCCAGAGTGTCATTACAGTTCAACTAACAGTATATGTGTATTATGTCCTCTCCTGTGCAACATTTGTGACTCTCAGGTGAGTCACTGATAACAGAGATT
This sequence comes from Thryothorus ludovicianus, assembly GCA_013397245.1. Lineage (NCBI taxonomy): Eukaryota > Metazoa > Chordata > Aves > Passeriformes > Certhiidae > Thryothorus > Thryothorus ludovicianus. The sequence continues at coordinate 409,596 of VZTB01002459.1, forward strand.
GAGCCTGGTGCCTCTGTAACTTCTTGTATGAGCTATTCCTGAAGGTAGAACTTTCAGTGGAGCTAGACCTAGCAGGTGCTAGTGCAGAGGGTATGTGATTTATGTGGAAATCGTTTAAAATATGCACTTATGTGATAGAAAAGTTGATAAATTTACAGAGAATTGTCCTTCTTTAGCTACTGTTTTTATTTTCATCAGGATACTGCTTGGATCAATGGATGTGATTTCCTGCCTAATCTGAAATACGTCGCAGCTGTAACTGAGAGCTCAGTCATTCTCTGGGACTATAAATCAAAAGAGAGCACGGTATTATATTGGATCAGAAAATGCCAAAATGAAACCTGAAAGTTGATCAGTCTTTGTTTCCAATATACATTCACATCCCTTTAGTCTAACAGGATGAAGGCTTTTAACTTTTGTCTTTGTAGGAACTCAGTGAAACAGTGGAATTTACACTAAAGGAGGAATACTCTCTACATGCCAAATAGGGTTATTAAATTATTAAATTGGAAGAAAAAGAAAAATTTTACACTATCGTGCAAACAAACCCCAAAGAATTTCTTTTCCATGTGTATCTAGTTCATACATGTGCACCTGAGTGTGTGCATGGGCATACATATATCTCAGAATCTATTAAGAATCAAGGAACAGGTTTTACAAGGAATATAACACAGATTCTTTTTGAGGTAACTTCTCAATTTGAAGAAAATATTTCTTCATATCCTGTGTTTTGTTCAGGATTTTCTAAGAAAAAAAGCATTTTTATTTTAATAATGTATGTCCAAATTGTTAAAGTTTTCTTTCATGTCTTATGCATTTTTGCTGACCCATATCTTAGTTTTTTCTTCCTGTTCCTGGGACTTCCCTTGGAAATTCCAAGTTACCTGAGATTATGAGGAGAAGCAAAATAATTATTTTCAGGATAAGATTTTCTTAGGATTTGATTTTTTTTTCCAATATCAAAAGGTTGCTTCCCAAGCTCAGAAAAGTCAATTTAAGTCTTTTTGTCAATCAAGTCTTTTTGTCAGTCGAGTTGAACTTCTTGGAAAAGAGCTCAATATTTATTCTCCACCTATTATTCTCCAAGTTCCCTCCAGTCTTTACATCAGTGAGAGCTGCAGGTATCCAGTTGATGAATACGTGCAGCTCTCTTTCAAGACCACAGAAATCATATATGGAAAGTTCTATCTCTATTACATCTCTAATGTTTCTGTGCTACATGGATAGCATTGATACAGTTAATTCCTATGGCATGTGAATAGTTCCCAGTTTAGGCTGGCAAGGATGCTTTAATCAAATAACAGATGGAGTCAGGCAGTAGGACCAATAAACAGTGTCATGCAGATGACCCAAAATCCCATTCCTGGGCCTTCCAGCAAAATACCACAGTATCTTCTTGCAACTGTATTCATTCCCACTATCTCTGTGCTTCAAAAATTGAAATACCTGCCCATATTTGTACACTTGACACTCCCAGACTGTGTTGTTAATTAGGACTCTGATATAGATTCTCTCTGTGTATTACTGCTCTATTTTGTGGTTTTAATTAGTCTTTAATTTGGTTATTTCCAATTATCTTGGAGAGAGAAAAACCATATATAGTCTTAGCAAATACACAAATCAACATAGGATGCAGAGATCCTTCCTAGAATTTGTAATTAATACCTCTTCACTGAAATGCAAAAAGCTACCTATGAAACAAAGTCTTGTTGAAACCTCTAGGATTTGCTTTTAACTCCACTTCATGATGGTCTTCCATGAGTTTCTGATACCAGGAAAGGGCTAGCACAGGGACAGCTTGAAAAAACAAAGTCAGGATTTGAATGCTGATATAACTGGATAAGCATTATAGATTCAGTTTAAGGGTCCTTGTGCAATATCTAATAAACTCTCTACCATATTCCACAGAGTAATGGCTTTGTCATCAAACCAATGAAAAACTGCCTGCTCTGTGTTTCTACGGCGACTATGGCAGATGACCTGGCTAGGGATACCATCTTAATGGGAGATGATAAGGGTTATGTTTATCTGCTAACTATCACCAGTGATGACTTCATAATGAAACAATCGAAAGCTGAAAAAGAATCACAATTTAAAGTTTTGGACGCCGAATCTTTTGACATGTAAGTTGCTTATGATAAAGTATTATCAGTCTTGCATTATGATTTGTTATTAATTTGGGTTTTGTTTGTCCTAAGTGGAAGATAAGCTTCTGTTTATAAATTAACCCTGTCTAACCAAAGAAAATAATTTTTCCAGCTGCAGTAAGTATGAATTTCTTGTTGTTGCATGAAGGAAATGCCATCATTTTCAGTAGAAGATTTTAGAAGAGATCTTACAACTGAGACTATGCAGAATACAATTCAGGGGGAGAATTCACAAGGGCTGTTTTCCAGTTTGACAAAGGAACAGCTTTATTGTTCCCAATGAGATGGAAGCACGATTGTGACTAGAAAAGGGCATGGTTCAACCTGGACTTTCTCTCTGCCTGCATTTGCCTCTGGAAGAGGGGCTCTGCATCTGCCCTGGATATTAAATGTTAGCATTGGTTGTGTATGTAATCCCTGACAAAATCCCTATCCACCTACAGACACGTCTCAGTAGTTGCTGCTGTAGCTGAATAACTTCTCCATTTCTATCCCTAGTCCTAAACGCAAGCTGCATGATGACTGGGTTGGGAAAATTAAGTATTTTTCTGCCCTAAAATGTTTTGGATCCTGCTCCACAGACAGTAATAATTCATTTGTTTTGGACGACATAAAGCGACTAGAGGACCACTTGTAAGTATCTGACATCTTCTAGAAAACAATAGATCTTCTGCTTTATAACTCTGCTGGAGATCAGTGCCTCATAATATGTCATCTTATATTGAATGTGCCTTTTCTATTAGCATTGCTAATAAAAACAAAAATACAGTTATTTAAATAAGTTAAAATATTAAGTTGCTTGAATATTTTTGTGTGTTAGTTTTTGATGTAGGAGAGGACTGTCCATATATGTTCAGTACTCACAACCCTTAAAATATGTTATGTTGACAGTGTGGTCCCCTCCAATTTCTCCTCAGCAAGCAAATTTTAGTTAGAAAATTGATTGGTTTGTTGCACCTATATCATGTATCTATTCATTTAAAATTTGTACCAAATCAAAAATAAACTCAACTAAATTTCATTTGCAGTTTTATTTTCACAAGTTTGAGTTATACAAGATTAAACCAAGCACACAGTTTTTTCTGAGGGCTGTGAAGTGGTTCTACTTCAGTATAAAAGATGTTTTGACCTCCTTATTTGTGCCAAGTCCTTGTTCATATGGCTTATCAATGCTATTAGCTGATTTAACTGATTCCAAGCCTAATTAGTCTGTGAATTTAGAAAAGTTTATAGCACAATTAAATAATAAAAATTCAAAATTTGATATAAGAAGGACCTATTTATAACATATAAATAGAATTTTTCATTCAAATGTTTCAAAAGATTGTAAATATTAGATCAGCTTCTCAAGTCCTCTATAAGGTACATCCAGACAGATTAGTAGTTTTGTAAGGCTAGTAGCTACAATTATTATAATCTGTTTTATTTCTTGTCAAAAATCTGGTCAAAAGAGTAGATGCTACCGTCATATACTTCAATACAGAGCATAAACGGCAACTGTCTTGGTAGTTCTTTTTCATTTCACACTGGCTATAGTTGTGTCTCCAAATGCAATGAATACATATCTCTAAGCAGTTTCACACAGTAGATAGATGAAATTATATTTAGACAACTGAAAAATTACACAGCTGTTAAAATGGAATTAAGAGTCCTAAAAATATCAATAGATCAAATCACTTTAAAATGTCCATTTAATAAGTAACTAATTTAAAAATATGATTTACTGGTTTTAACAAAAGAAATTTCCCCAATTAACTTTGTGTCAAAGAATTGTTATTGTACTCAAAGAGGAATGCAATGCATCTTCTCTCTTATGGGCTTTCAGTTTGTTTGTCAATAATGGCTGGTGAACAGCTATAATATTTTTTTGTAAAGTATCTTACAATGGGAGGTATTGATATGATCACAAGGTGCTTCTGTTGCAAGACCATGGCTTGGGCAGAACTTCACAGTGCCAGAATCCCTTATTCCCACTGACCTTGGAATAGTATCAAGACTGTTCATCAAAGAGCTAATGGACAGTTATATAGAAGTATAAAAGGTGAAAAAAACATAGGAAATCTGTTAATCATACATTTTAATCAATTAATTGTTATTTAATACTGTCAAGAGAATTAAGACCTCTCTGTTAGAGCTCCAGAAAGAAATCTCTTCTTCCTCTAAATAATAGGAAGCAAACAGCCTTTTATTTACACCTGCCTAGAAATAGCAAGCTCTTTCATTAGTCCTCAAAGTTACCAGAGTCTTTTGTCAGATTTACTGCCACTCCCATTTATCATTTTCAATATTAATGGCTACTCTAGCCCAGAGTAGGTGAACTAATACTTGTCTGATTATCAAAGGAAAAAAGTAAAAATATTCTCATTTAGTTCTGTACAGCTTATTTACACTGGCAGTGATTGTGTCCTGGTAATGACAGGTGTTAACCTTGCTATTGCTATGTCCAAAACTCAATAAAATATTCCCTCATTAGTACCAATGGATGAAACTTGGAAAGATGAGCAGAAGTTGCTCAAAGCATGGGTTTAGAAGGGACACCGAGTCAATTTCAGTCTGCGTTGGCTGTTTGAATTCCCATGCTTTAGCAGTGATTGTAGTAGAATAACTATTGAGTTTCAGATACTTGTGGTCTCCTCATATTGTCATACAACACAAAGTAGATCATATAAACACTATTCATTATACAGTACACTATACAGAAGGAACAGAAAAGCAACTGCACTTACTTTATGTAACACTGAGATCAGAGTAGACCTCCATGTCTGAAACAGGCAGACATAGTTTCTTTAGTACTTTTCCTCAGTGATGAACTGCTTTAAGCACACAGGCTTGGGTGCAGCTTACTTTGGCAACAGCTACCATTTTAGGAGTCTGTTTGGGGTTTGCCTGTCAAAAGATTCAGGTGTGCAGATCAGATATTTATTTCTCTAATGGAAAGTGCACTCTGTTGTTTTGTTGATGCCAGTATCACTCTCTCTGTTATAAATCAATTTGCTTTTAACATGAGATTGCATACATTATGCAAACAGCTAGTTCATCTACTACAGAAAAATAAGGCAGAGTGACTGTAGACTGTATTTTCCGAATATTTTTACATGATTGTTTTATTAATGATTGCAGACCTGTAAAGGAGTTTTCTGTTCCTCAAGGAGTAAATGCATTCACATACTGTGGAAAGGCAAAAGTCATTGTCACTGGAGGTAAGTATTGTATTTTTTCCAAGAGATTGTTCTTGGAAAGAAATTGTGAATTTTTTTATTTGAGTTAAGATCAAATAAAGCTGAGTTAGCATCTTAAGAATTTCAACAATAGCTTCTGCCTACAATTAGAGGAAGCAAAGGCCTTGCTGTCAGCACTTGTCTGAAGAGATGTACTTCCTGACAGGAATCTGTTGAGGGCTCCACCTGGGTTTGATTCAAATATCATTTATATAATAAAACAGGAGAAAGAGTATGTTCAACTACTCTAAGGTATCTTTCCAAGTCTCAGTGGCCTTGACCAGGTTATTCACATTATTCCTTGCAGTATCAGCAGAGCTTCCACCCTATTACTGTTTCACCATCCTTTGGTATCTTAAGCAGTCACATTGGCCCACATTAACACTTTCCATTGGTATCTCTGATCATGTCTCCCCAAAATGTTACTCTTTCTTCTTTCTCCCAAAACAGACTGCAGAAATGGCACTCTTATATCCACTTCTTCCCTGTTATCCTGTAATTTTATGGGCCTGTCTACTGCAGTGGTCATGTTTGATGCTGCAGAAATGTTGCTGGAGTATGGCAGCAATCTTGTTTATATATTCTGTCTGACAGGGTGGTGCCCTTGAGTGACATTGATGCTACTTTTCTTCAAGTCTTTATTGCTAAAACTTTGTTAAAATTGAAATAGCAAATATAAGAATTATTACATCTATATACAACAAGAACTAAAAAAATGGCCAAGACACTGCTGTCCAGCCTTGATAATATACATGGCAGAATATAGGAAGTAATGCAATTCATATTAAATTGTAACAATTTACCAAAAGAAAAATTGTGAAAGATATCAAAATAAATATCAGGCAATTCTATTGATTTTTCCAGACACAAGATTTAAAGGAAAGCAATACAGCTGTAGAAGAGTTATCAGTGAAAATTCTGAAATGTAGCCTTGGAGGAGATACTGTTTACATTTATTACCTTGCCACAAAAATGTAGTCTGGAGAAATTTACTGATGAAACAAAATAGGGAGGGTCTATTGAACAAAATGTGGTCAATATTACCTACAGGTGCAACAGGAGGATTTTGCTGTAGTAATAAAACCAGAGTGAGGTATCTGAATAGGAAAGAAGGTCAATTACAAAGGAACTAGAAAAAGTTTCTTTTATACACTGAAAATTCTTCTTCTGGAAATAGCAGAAGAGAAAAATCTGGATAAACTAAGAAAATTATGATAGCTGTGGTAGGCTAGACCAGAGGTCTGCCTACTGCACTCACCCCACTTTGTCAGTGACCAGCAGTAAACACTTGTGGCACAGAAAAGGTAGGACAATCATGCAGCAACACTTGTCCTAGGTACATGTGCTAGTTCTGTGTTTCACGTCTGAGAAAAATTAGTTGAATATAGAAAAAGAGAGGGGGAAAGGACCTATAATGATGATCAAGTCCAACTCTTAAGTGAATGGCCTATAAAGTGACTGAACTTCCAATCTTGGTGTTTAGAGCAGCAGGCTCTAACCAAATGAGCTAAGCTCTAACTGCACAATTGTGCAGGATTAAAGAAGTATATTTTCTATAATCTAGAAAAGTGACAATTAACAAGGAATGCCACTGATGTCTATTAGAGCAAAAATTAGAGCAGTGATGTTCAGGAAGAGTCTTCTGAATAGTGGCAATTGCAGAAGAATAGTCTCAGTTTAAAATGGAGCTTGGATTTTGAAAAGGTTAGATTACACACTTGTTTGTGATGGTTAGAAGATAGATTTAGGATGCAGGAGCTCCTATCCCATCTAAACAGACCCCTAATCAGAATATTTTAGCGGCAGATGAGTTTTCTCAGCACTGAATTCTAATTTGTTTTGACTTTCACTGCACAAAAGTACTGAAAGTGTAGGGAACATGGGAAAAGTTCAATAATACTGTGTTTAAGGACTCTGTAATGATGATTTTGAGGATGTTTTGAAGAAGTGTAAGAAATTGTACTTTTAACAATCTTCCTGTCCATTTTTACATACCTGTCCATATTTACATACACTTGAGTTGGAATCCTGTCCTGCTTGTTCACCCACCATCCTTCATCTTGTTATTGAAGGTCCTCCTGCCTCTCACCTTCATTCCCAAAGCTAAGCCCTGCTTTGAATATGAAAGGAAATTATTCCTGAGCCGTATGACTAAAGAGTCCCAGAACACAGTGTCCAAAGACAAAGACAGGGTGAGGTCGTCTCTTTCAGTTTCACTGTGAAGTTAGATCAGTCAGGGCCTACTATGGACCTGCACCCAGAATTTAAAATAATGCTACAGGTCTTGAGAGAACTGTTTACTAAAGCCTTCAAAAGATGTTTTAGAATTCTGTGCTCTGTTAATAGAATACACTGCTCAAAACACTGTCAGGCTGGAACACACTATGTTTGTATCTTAAAAGTCATCTTACTCTTGACTAATTGAGAAACACAAGTTGATGATCCAATTGATGACAGATTTAAATTATTTTAAATTAACATAAACTAATCCTGTTAATTAGGGAGCCTGCAATTTTACCTGTAATATACCCTAAAAATGAGAGACCATAACAGGGAAATAATTCAGGAATCATAATACATAGATTTCTTGGTGACATGTTCAAACATTTGTAAAAGCTATGTTTATTTGTCTCATTCGACAATTAACATAAAAGAAAAATCCAGCCTCTGATTGCAAGCTAGCTTCTGAAGTATTCAGCAGGGGCAAATCTGCTAAACATTTTAGTAAGCCCCAATTTAATGTTATTTAGCCAGGTGTTTATAGCACAAATTGAATGTTACATACTGTGATGAATTATTACTGTGACTAGTAAAGAAGTCATATTTTAAAACACTCTTCCATCACTTATTTGTATTCGATTATTATGAATTTGTCAGCACTGTGACACAACCTAATTTTGTCTTCTAGATATTTGATGTTTATAAAAATTAATAAGATCAAAACAAACCTGGTGTTGAATTTGCTTTTCATGCTTAAGGCTAAATTTCAACCAGTAAAATGATAAAAGTCTCATAGGAGCCTCAAATATGGAGCCCAGAGGAGTTTAAAATAACTTCTCTGTGTAGAATTTTACATTAATATTACGTTGAATGATAAAGTTACATGGTTTCTTCTTATTATGTATTAATTTAAATCCCAGCTATGTCTTAATAATCACTTCAGAGAATGACTGCAGTTAAAATCAAATTTGGTATGCATATAAAAGCAGGAGATGATCAGTTTTAAATGATACATCTGCTTCTAACCCTATTCTCCAAATCTGGCTGTTGTTTTCCTGTGAGCAATGAAGCACAAGAAAAATTATTAATGATTTCTAAATCTAACAGTCACAGATTAAGACCGGTAAAAGGAACTATTCTGTGCTTGTTCAGTGTCCTTTGTGAATGCCTGGAACAAGTGAAACACATTTTCAGGAATTCCCAGGAATCCCGGTGATAGAAATCACCAGAACTCCTCTAATATTTGCTCTCAGGAGCATAGCAAACTGTTTTCTATGATGCAGTCTAAATTTAAGAACATACAAAGACAGACAAGGAAGCAAAAAGGAAAAAAGTAAAGCACAGACATTTGTCAGTATGATAAACTAGTTCACCAGATGTCTGACTCTTCTGAAGAGGTTTTGCAGACATTATAAGGCAAGATTATTTAAAAGACAGATTCGAAGGAAAGACAAGTTCTTTTAAAGTATAAGGAGTTTTCTGTGTGAGAGTAGCAGCATAGAAAGAAACCAGGAAGTATATTTTTCATTTACAGTCTATTGAGGATGCCAGGCTAAGGCTAGTATTTCTCCATTCAAATATGTTACTGTTCTCAAGTAGGTTTCAACACCACTGAAATGCAGACATCTCAGCGGGCTTGTAATACCACACAAATTGCAAAACTGTGTCAGCAAGGGAGACAGTTTGACAAAGCATCACATGTTCAAAGAAGGTACTTGAGTCCATGACATCTTGCTAAAATAAAACTGTGGTTGCAGAATCTGAATTCTAAAAAAACCCTAAGCACCTTGATTTTATAATTATTTATCATGGAAAGGACAATACACAACTGAATCTCGTTTGATTCAAATCACTGATTTCACAGAATCTTTTTAAAATTGTTTTTGGATAGATCATCTTTTTCAAGATTTTGTTGAATGTGCTGGCAACCCACATTTTCTGTGTCAGGATTCTGTATCCTGGAGGCATATTTGGAGCATGGATAGAACAAATGTTCCAGGAAATTTCCAGTGTAGCAGTGAAATCTGGCATTAGTCCAGAAAGAGACAAGGGAGCACATCCACTATAATAAAATCTACCATTATTTCCACATCAGTAAAAGGAATTAAAATGAATCCACTATTTAACATGAAAAGCCAACAGTAGTTTTTAATGTAGGGAAAGGTTTTCTTCCCAAATGTCACTTGATCTTCCTGATCTTCTGAAGTAAATGACATGTATTAGTGATTCTACTCTTAAAAGAAACTCTGTGCCGGAATTAAAGGGCAGAGTCAATCATCTGAGTTCAATCATCTGCCATCACGTACGGAATATAAAGAACAGAGCAGTTAGGAAGAAAGTTTCTGTTCCTCAAAAGTGTAGCCAGCAGGTAGTTAAGTTGATCAGATATTGTCAACATCTTCTGCCCGGTTCTCCATCATCTTAAGACATGACAGTTTCCATCTGGGGCTGGTAAGGGGTATGTTGTAGGAGCAATGTCTGTTCCCTCTGATACTATAACCAATCTCATCAGTCTCACTGGAGGCTTCTGTCAACTGTATTTTGTGTCCTTCTTAGGGGAGGTCTGCCAGATGAGTTTTACTCCCATGGACTTGTTTCACCCTAACCCTGGCCTGGTCACAAGGGTTCTGCTAACTTGCAGACTTGCTAACATGTCTGGAATAGTCTAACACAAACTCTGAGGAAGCAAGCAGGGACGTCCACCACATTCTGAAGTTTCCCCATCCAGAAGGCTTCATGAACCATTTGTGCAGTTATAACCTATCTAAGCTATGTCCTCCCATGCTTACAATATATAGATTGTCTAGAGTAGTTTTGCCTAAAAAAGAATCTCTTCCCCTTGAAGTTTCAAGCCAGTCAGCTATTTACACGTAACTTTCCTTTCTGTGCAGTTCCCCCTCCATTGTGCTGGTACAGCTGTTTGCATGGTTGAATTCTCAGTCACACTTGTGAAATAAGCTGGCATAAATCAAAATAGCTTTCTGTTGTAGCTATTTTAAGAGTAGACCATTCCTTCAGTGAGCCTCTCTCATTTAGAGAGAAGCCGCATAAACAGTGGAATCAATTTAATGCAGAGAACAATATTGTTTAATGGAGGAAAAGGGAGATGGGGTGCTCCTAAACAAATCACATCTTGCTGCATTAAGAAGGAAAGGAATAGATTTCTGGAGAGAGAAATGGAGGAACTGACTAATGACAGTAGGTTGAACAAGTTTAAGGAAGATTATTAACATAATTGAGCTGAGCGCTTAACATAATTGAGCTGATTCTCTTGGGGCATATACTTCCTAATCTATGAGTTTTTTTGCTTTTTGCTCTTCAATTTAAGCTGGAAGAAAAGTAGAACTCAAACAGAAGTCTACACAAAATGTGGCTGTTTCATTTATTGTGTGTCAAAATAGACTGTTCAGCTAAATGCATACAATTCATACAATTGCAGTATTTGCCAGAAACTGAAAGTAAAAATACATTTTTAACATCCTTGTGTTTTGAAATATTTATGGAAACTATTAACTAAATAGTACCAAATATTCACCTAAACACAAAGATTATTCCTTAAATTGTAGGCAAATTCAAAGTTTGAACATAAACATAAGTATGAAATACCTAATTCTCATTTACTTTACTACAAACTCAATCATCAGGTGTTACTGTTTTCTGTCTGCTCTCAGCTTTCATGCCCACTCCTTTCTGCATATGCACCTTCTTCCATAAAGGAGGTTATCCCTTTGTGTCCTGGCTAACTGGACACAAACATTTTTTGACACTTTTCTAAATTACGTTATTGAAGGAAACAAAAGATGATCCTCAGTTGCATTTCTATTAGCATCCTCTGCTCCTCTGGGACTAGTCCACGTAGTGCCATTCAGTGTCCCTGCCATCCCTTTAGCAAAATAAAAAAGCTTTGAAAAGCTAATCAGTTATGTTTTTTTAATATGTTTGTGGATAAGCAATGAAACATAAGCTGCAATCCAGCCCTTAGAATGAAAAATTCACGTAGTAGGAGTAGTCTACCCAAATGAAAGGACAGACTTATGAACACTAAGCTCTCAATTTAAAGCTTATTTGTAATGCAAGTGACTATTCAATCTTTCTGACTATATATATTAATTTTTTTCTTTCAGGTAATGACAGAATCCTTCGTTTGTGGAATCCTGTTGTTAATTTTAGTCCTACGGGGAAGCTAATAGGACACAAACATAGTGTTGTGGAAATTGTGACGAATGAAAAAGATCAACATGTCATCAGCCTTTCCTGTGCAAAGGTAAAACACTTTTCTGAACCTTAAGGAAATAGGGCTGGAAGAAGGATCCAGAGAAGTTCAGGCTTGTCAGCCTGACCTTGCTGCCTTGCAAAGTTATGGAACAGAGGATCTGGAGCGCAATCATACAGCACAACTAAGGGATCAGGCCCAGCCAGCACAGGTTTAGGAAAGGCAGGAGCTGCCTGACTAACCTGATCTCCTTTATGAGCAGGTGACCCACCTAGTGGGAAAGGGTAAGGCTGTGGATATTGTCTACCTGGACTTCAGCAAAGCCTTTCATACTGTCTCCCATGGCATTCTCCTGGAAAAGCTGGCAGCTCACAGCTTGCACAGGTACACCTTTGCTGCTGGTTGGATGGCCAAGCCCAGAGAGTGGTGATGAATGATGCCATGTCCAGTTGGTGACCAGTCTTTAGAGGTGATCCCCAGGGATAGTGTTCAATATCCCTATTGATCAAGTTGAGGGGACCAAGAGCACCCTCAGTAAATTCACGGACAACACCAAGTTGGGGAGTGTTGATCAGCTGGAGGGGAGCAGGGCTCTGCAGAGGCATCTGAATAGACTGGATTGATGGGCCAAGGCCAGCAGTATGAGGTTCAATAAGACCAAGTGTCAGATCCTGAACTTTGGCCACAACCCCAGGCAGTGTTATGTGCTTGGGAAAGGGTGGCTGAAAGCTGCCCAGCAGAAAAGGACCTTGGGTTACTGGTCAACAGCAGCTGAACTTGAGTTGTGAGTGTGCCAACGTGGCCAAGAAAGCCAGTGGCATCCTGCTCTGGATCAGCAATAGTGTGGTCAGCAGGACCAGGGCAGTGATTGTCCCCCTGTATTCAGCACTGGCGAGGCCACACCTCAAATCCTGTGTTCAGTGTTGGGCCCCTCGCTTTAGGAAGGGCATTGAGGGGCTGGGGTGTGTCCAGAGAAGGACAATGAGGCTGGTGAAGGGTCTGGAGCACAAGTCCTACAAAGAGCAGCTGAGTGAGCTGGGGGTCTTAAGCCTGGAAGAAAAAAGGAGACTCAGGGGGAACTCTCTACAACTGCCTGGAAGGAGGCTGTAGCCAGGTGGGAGTCTCTTCTCCCAGGCAACCACTAATAGGACAAGAGGAAGTGGTCTTACACTGTGCCAGAGAGGTTTAGGTTTAATATCAGGGAGAATTTATCCACAGAAAGGGTTGGTAAACATTCAAATGGGCTACCCTGGGCAGTGGTGGAATCACCATCACTGGAAATGTTAAGAAAACTGGACGTGACACTTAGCGCCATGATCTGGTTGACAAGGCAGTGCTTGGTCAGAGCTTTAGGTCTTTTCAACCGAAATGATTCTGTGTTTCTGTGAAATGAATGTTATAAATTCAAGTAGGAATCTATTTTTTGAGTAAGTAGCTCTAATAGTAATTGGTTATCAGTTCACTGGGGTTAGCTTAAAATTTCCAAATTATTTTATTTCTTTTATGTTGAGAAGCAAGACTAGAATGGAACTATTCATCTTCACGTGTGACAAAATAATGCTTATGATAGTAGACATTAACATTCTTTTAATTTCTACATTACTTCAGCAACTGACAGATTTAAAACAGAACCTGTACTCAATTGCTTCATTCAGTAGTGATCACCTGCAAAAAATTTCTACAGTTCTTTTGCACTTCTCTCTTCCTACCAGCCTACTAAATCCATAAGTGGAGTTTTTCTGGTGTCTCTCTATGTTATGTTCAACTATTGATCTCTTTCTAACCAGGGTCTTTTACAAGGCTTACTGATCCAAAGCATTGACCATAAACAGGAGTGCTAATAAAGTCAGTAATAACACTTATTCCACCAAATATTTCAAGATTCTGCTGGAAAGAGATGGGTATACAAGAAATCATTGGTGAAATTGTGTTGGTTATTTTTATGATTTGTCAAAATAAGTCTTCTCAGGAGAGAATAAAAATGTCTCTAAATATGTGCAAAAATAAGAGAAAAGCCCCTGAAGGAGTAGTTGTGAATGGCTATAGAACTTTTTCAAGGTGGTCCAATGCAATATTTTTGGTATTTAACACTATTCAATATCCTTATTAGTATCTACACTGATGGAGTAGAGAGGATAGATACTAAATTAACCAGTTATGCCATATTGGTTAAAGCTGCAGGCCTTGAGCAGAAGTACTAGAGTTCAGAACTGTCATTAAAACTGAAGATATGATTATGAAAAATAGCTCCTATAAATCAATAAGGACTAATGTAATTAGTCTGCTGAGATACCCTTCTGACTCAAAGGTTTCCAGATTTTTATTGGGTTATGTAGGAAATATTGCTGGACTATTTGTCCTGTCCATGCCACTCCTCTGCTATAATTTCTTACCACTGCTCATTGTGGTGGCAGTAAATATCACATCTTCACTTCTTTAATCTTATTCTTTAAATAATAAATAAATAATAATAATAATAATTTCTAAAAGTAACACTATCTGAAAATAAATTATCAAAATTTCCAATCTTCACATAATCCTGCAGCCATAACCCTTCCCCCTTCCTCACTCCTATAAATCTATATCTGTCTGTTCTCTAGATAACTCTGTAACTTTGCTACAGGCATACATTACTGTGAATTAAGGAGGATTTTGGCAGATAGCCTCAAGCTAGACATGTAGGAAAAATAGAGTAAGATGTAAGACATGACTTAAGGGGAATGAATAATCATGAAGATATTTATGAAAAAGCAACTAAGAATGAAGCCCCTGGGGCAGTAAATGTAGAAGATTTTTAGAGGGCCCGTCTGGGTTTTTCTATTATTCAATATGACGATTTATAAGAAAGGAAAATCTATTTTAAAAGTCTCTAAGTATGTGGATACATGATCTAACTAAATATAGCTAAGTAGTGCCAATGACATCAGTAAGATCACTTGTACCTACAAATGAATATATTAAATTATGTTTTAATAAAAACCATGTGTGTTTAAATAGTGTAGTGAGTTATGAAGCTGAAATTACACTTCTCAAAAAAAAACCAAAAGAGACATAAATTTGTAGACTTTCAAGTGTGAGATGAATCTTGTGGTCATAATAAAAACTATATTAAAAAGAAGGAATCCCTCACAGATGAGTTTAAACATAGATTTTCAAATAAAGTGCTTGTCACTCTGTACTTCAAATATGCAATCTATCGAGGATATATGGTATGGCAAATAGCAGAAGGAGGCCAGCTATAACATGATTGCTTCCAGCCTACTTAAAACACCTTTGTGTTTGACAGTCAAGAACCAGGAATTATATAAAGGCGTGCAACTTCACAGTGAACTTTTAATGATACTTTAGTATATAATTTTTTTCCACCTAGAAAATGAAGACTGACTTGCTTTTCAATCTGCCTAGCATAAAAAAATCAGAATAGTTTTCTCTGTTTTGTTTCCATCTTTCAGTGACTCTGATAGAGGAGGCAAAGGACAAGCAAAATAAGGACAACCTATATATCTTTTTTTTTTACTTTACTTAATTATCTATCTTTTTTTAAAAAGTTAGACACATATAAATGATCTCATAGAAGCATTGTATCCTAGTGAAAAAATAGATTTTACAATAAATATTTGACAGAATAGCAGAACTACAGAAAAAGCTTAGGAAAATTAAATTAACACTTTTTCAGAACCTTCCCAAAATTGAATTTAACTTAAATTAAATCAGCTATTCATATTAAAATAAAAGCTTTATTGTGCCATTGTCAACTAAAATTGCAAAACAAGGTGAAAAGTATGGAATTTTTTTTTATTTAATATTTGCAGTTGTTATCTTTGTTACATAATTGTTACATTTGAAGATTTAGACTAATTTTAAACTTTATGGCTATTTTTCTTGAATTATATTGAAAAGTTCTTTGTCATTGTAAAGATATTTTTGTCCAATGAAAAATGTGTTCACAAGAATGTCTCTACATCCTCTATGCAACTGATTTGCACTACAGAGTTCAAAAGTAAGGGATCACATTGGCTTTTAATTTCAGACTCATCCTGTAGCAACGTGTTGCAGTCTTAAGGATTGGCTGAATTAAGGCTCAAAACCTGCACTGAATGGTTTAAAGATACCACAAATCTTACACATCTATTACAAGTGTACTAGGGGATTTATTTGATGGTATTTGCCTTAGTTCCATACTATAGAACAGAAATATATATTGTGAGTTATGCAAAAATGTAAAAATGAACAAATCTGAAACTGTGGTTTCACAACGCTCATGAAAAAAATTAGAGATCATTGGAGATTTTTATTATAGTAGTAAGTGCTAGTCTGGAAGGTTTTTAACAGTCTGAACATACCAGAGCATGAAAAAGAGAGTAGATCCCAGCAGAAGTAGACAGAGGCATCACTGTGTTAACTTTGTGAGGTAGCTTCCAGAAGTACAGATTACTCAGCAGGCTTTGGCTCTGTGTAAGCCCTGCTCAGCAATAACAAAAACGTCTCTATATTATCAACCTGTGTTCAGCACAAATCCAAAACACAGCCCCATACCAGCCATGGGAAGAAAATTAACTCTACCTCAGTCAAAACTAGTACACTTCACTAGATCAGTTCAGATTTTGTCAGCAGAAGAAACACCTGAGCAGTGCTGTCTTCTTCTTGGAGCAGGCTTCTTGATTTACTCAGAGGCATTTTGGGCAACATGCAATACAGCTTTCTGGAAAGCAATAAAGAAACCTCTGTGATATTTAATCTAACTGAAAACAAGTTGTCCTGAGCCAGTAATAACAAAACAATTGCCACAACTATTAAGAAACTATTTTTGAATTTGAATTCAAACAAGTGTTATATTTAAGAAAATTAAGATTTCTAGCACATAAGCATTTTTTTGCTCCAATATTTCAAGGATTTCTTGATAGAAGACCTTGGAGATAACAGTTTGCATAGGTGCAATTACAGCTGTAGTCCACAGCCACATTTCTTTCTTCAGCAGTTCAGTTAAGTGAATTTACAAGATCTGAATTATTGACATGATCTATGTGTTCCTAATTATAGGAATATGCTCAGAATCTTGTGTTGAGATTTCCCACAAACACAATTGTCTTGTCTTACTGTCTATCTTGACTTACATTTTGATTGAAAATATTTCCAAAAAGTAATTGCTGTTAAATTTGTCTGAAGATAATAAATCATCCCTTGTGTAATTGTAACAAAATTGGACTCAGGTTTTCATGTAATATATAGACTCTTTGCTAAAGTGTCAGCATGTTATAGGCATTGCTTAGATTATTGGCATAAAAGTAAAAGCATATGTATATAACTTTTATTGAAATTATTCTGCAGAAGCTGCTATAGCAGTTTTCAGGAAACATTTTTTCCAAGATGACTGCCAAAGCCTATCTCTAAATTTATGACTGTAATATCACTGATATTTATCATTTGAGGTCTATAAAAAGAGGAATGAGTGATTATTTCCTACTGTTAGAACTATCTTACACCTTTTCTCTGCAAAGTAAAATAGTATGGCTTATTCAAGCACTGAAGCAACATCTTTTTTATTGACAAGAAATGCTGGTAGAATATGTTGTCCTTTAAAAAAAGTCAGCTTTGGACATGGAATTACAGTATCCTCTGACGTTTCAAGATACACTATATAGACAATGAATTATGACATGAATTTGATATTTCAAGCCAGGCCATGTAAGATTGTCCTCTATAAAGGTCCTCGATCTGCCTGGTTATTACATTAAAACTAATGCATTTTTCTACAAATACCAGTACTCTAAGTTAATAGAAATTGCTATAGTTCTTTGGTTGTTTTTTTTCCTGTTGGGCCAAATAAACAGAAGAATTACTTTTACAGAGTGTATGGTAATATGAGAACAGTCTGTGGGGTAAAGAAATAATGGAAAACTGGCTTGATGCTTCAGCACAGATAGAAGAATAGGCATAGGAAATCTCTGCTGTGTTGATTTTTTTCCTTTCCTTCATGTCACTCAGTCCTCCATTGCCCTTGTCTCTCTACAGCTTGCCCATTCTTATTTTTGTCCTGCATCGTGAAGCATTTATTACTTAATTTTTTTCATATTACATAACTGATTGAATGCATTCAGGAAGCATCAAGGGGGGAAAAAAACACTCATAGGCACAGGGACTACTAAGCCTGGAGATGTGGCAGGAAGCAGGCCATTATCTGAAAGATGATCTTATACTCTGTGGAAACCAGGAGGTTAGGGCTAATGGCAGGGAGCAGACCTGACTGAGCAGCTCTTGTACTGAAAGGCTGTGAAGCAGTGACAACCACTCTCTCTCACTTATGCAGAGTGGGGATTCACAACTTGAACAGTGGAGGCTACAACTTCATCTCTTGCCTACTTGCGTTGTCAGTGGAAGTCAGAAAGCCAAAATTTACTTCACCAGTTGTCTCATTGATTTTACTAGAACATATCCAGTGGTGGGTTTGGTTGAATTAGGCCACCTAAGTGAGTCAGGAGAACAAGATTTGAGCCTACAGGCTTCAATTCATAAAAACAACATTTTTGTTTGATGATCAGTAGGGCTGATATGAGGAGTATATTCCTAGTCTTTAAACCACTGTACAGTATCATTTGTAAACAAACTCCTTATTTTAAACAAGGGAAGGCAGTGTTCTTTGGGTTTTTTCTTTCTAAAAGTAATTTCATTTTTGGTAGCTAAAGAGCAATGCACACATTTACAAATGGCAGGGGAGCAGTGCAATAAGCCGGGATTTCTATCTCTGTTCTGAGGCATGGGAGAGTTTCATTCTATTCATAATTTCTTCAAAATCTAATGCAGCCCAACATGATGCAACCACATAAACATTTTCCTGCTAAAATTTGCCTATCCTAAAGTAACTCTGTTGTACATATGTGAGCTTTACTCTTACACAGCCTATGGGTAGATTTTTAGCATTTCAGGGAAGATAAAGGGAGGTAAGATGCATTATTAGTTTTTTCATTTTCTGACTTTTGCAAATTAACTCAGCCCTTGATGTTATCAGACTCCTGTCCTCTCTCTCCTGATCTGTTTAATATTGGCTGGGTGATATCCCTGTGGGAAGTCATAAATGTCTGTGTCAGTCTGGAACTGAGCAGGTGATTGTATCAATGCCTGTTAGTGTGGATGTCTGTCTAACTGGTTTTGAAAGCACATGATATTGTTATCAGGATATATTTATGGCACAGTCATTTGTCTTCCTGAGAAATCAGAGCAACTCAGCTGGAAACACACTGTTTAATTTATGTCAAACCATTGCTAATCACAGCTGTTACTGGAATGTGCTGTACAACAATATTAAATTTAATCTAGATAATTTGAAAAGGAGACATTTGGGAAATCTGCTCCAGTCATCCTTCACAAAAATTATGTGGCCACATCTATATCAGACACATTGTTTGCAGCTTTGAAACCAAAGTTCTCATACTGCTGTGCCTTTATTCTCTTTGGTTTGTTTGTTTTTCCCAGATATTAAGAATTTTATTATTCTCTTACATTGCATAATCCTTCAATAGCATTGAATATTCTTCAGACTTTTCATGTAAGGTATTCAATTTTCTGTAATTTTCTGTCCCATTTTCTAATATTCAAATCACTCTGCCCCTTAGCCTGAGGGGAAAAAAAAGAAAAAAAGCAAAACAGAAACAAACAAACATAAAGCCCACTACAAAATTCTACAGAAGTCTCAAGGGAAATCGCATCCATGTAGATAAATATTGGAAGGGAGAGTGTAAAGAAGATGGCATCAGGATCTTTTTAGTGCCTCCCAGTGACCAGAACAAAGACAATAAAAACTGAAACAAAGAGATTCTGTGTGAACATCAGAAAACATTTCTTTACTGTGAGGGAGACCAAGCACAGACATATGGTGCCCAGAGAGGTTGTGGAATCTCCAACCTTGGAGATATTTCAAACCCATCTGGACGTGGCCCTGTGGCCTAAATAGAGCTGTGGTATCGGACAGGGTGATCTCTAAAAGTCCCTTCCAACCACAACTGTTTTTATCCCATGAAGAAGTAAAATTACTTCAAAAACTTTGTCTGAGGTGAGAGAATCATTCTAAAATTGATTGATTGACAGGAGGAACCTGGCTGGTTTTTAACTCTCCTGATTCAAGTATCCATGGGCAGCCACCTCTGTCCTACACCTCCTGTTTCTGAGCCCCACACTATCTACATCTTCACTGAAGCTGTTCTGCAGAAGTGTTAAGTGTTATTTTATCTTTGCAGCAGGGATCAGGTATGTCTGTTGTCAGCATATCCTCCACACAGTCCAGAGATAAGACATGCAGAGCATTTACACCCTCTCAATAGCAGTTCCCAGTAAATATCCTTCAGGTTCATGATTATGTAATTAGACTCGCTATTGCATACAGTTTAATTTCTTTCCCGCATCCCTACATGTTTGGGAAAAGTAACTTTATATACTGCCACGTTAATGGTATTATCTGAGGAAGTGATTTGAAATGCTCATAATTTTGAACTTTGTCAAGCTGCTATCTCAATAAGGCAGTAGCTATAGTACTGGCTGCTGCACCACATTGCATTAATGTGATTGGAACTAAATCCTCCTTGCCTTAACCTCACAAGTAATCCCATTGACATCGATTTGTTCCTAAGTCCTCTTACTGTGACAGGGAGTTGTAGCACTTTGCAGGATCACCTTCAGGGATCACAAGACACATATAGACACTCTGCAAATAGCTTAAATAACACAGCAAGCAGAACTGCAGTTTGACATTCATGCCTGGTGGTTTTTGTATTTGAGGCTTCAGATATTCTGTATGAATTTATGAATTTTTTCATTTAGACCATGGAGCCTTAAATGACCCTCTCAAACAGGTGATCAGGGTAGCAGATAGGAGGAGATAAACTAAATGCTTCAACAAAAAATCAACTTCAATTGTTCCTTACTCTTCCTGTCTATGCCTACAGTGAATACTGTGCCTAAGTGCAGCTTCTTTCTTCCCCATGAGTGGTTGGATTTTGGATTTTTCTGCATGAGTGTTTTTTCATTAGTTCTTTTAAAGACTTGCAGCATCACCATTCTGTAAAACTGAGGAAAGTTTACTTCTTAAAAAATATATATTTTTTAACTGTCGAAAAGTATCAGCAGAATGTGGGAGTTTGGAAGAACTAAAAGAAAGTTATTGTTTTCTCTAGAGAGCTATTGAGATATTTCCCAAAGAACAGTGTTTTAGAGTCACTTATTCTTAACTAGCAGAAATCTGAAGGCATTATGTTTTGGTGGGGGAAGGGGAAGGGGCAAAACCTGAACTCCTTTTGTCCTTATCTCTCTCAGTTAATTACAGAGAGAAAGGAGAACAGGATTTCCTTTTTCTAAAGTCAAAGTGTTTCCACAGTAGCATCTTCATAGAATTCTGGCAAGAGATGTGTTCCCAAGCCTCAACTTTATTGTACTGAGAGCATGCAAAAAATTTATTTAGCAATTTTTCTGGCCCTATTTCCCATATTTTTTCTATTTCCCTCTACTCTTCACATCTTCATTAAGATGAATCTTTTGTCTTCTGTCTGTCTTTAAGTGTATTGAGGAAAATAGAAGAGGTGTGTTGCTAGTTTTATGGGTTCATGAAACAAAGGCTTCAGAGCCAACAGAAAAGATTGTTCAGACTTTTCTAAGTTCCAAGTCTTAGGGCTTGAACAAAGGTGGTGCTCAAGAGGAAAATGTTTGTGAGTGCAAATATAGACATTTGACTTTTTCAGGGCATGTCAGAAAGCTCAGAGTAAGTCTCAGTGGCAAGAACTCCCACTGAATCCTGGGAGGATTTGGCTCCAAATTTTTATCAGTGTCTGTGGAAATTCCATCTGTAACTATGTGATTTTGTCATTGGGTTAAAAAATGAATGACACAGGAAGAGCACCCCAGAACTGAGGGAACTGCTCCAGATTGCAGTCCTGGAGAGGACAACAGAGTAGTTTGCTGGGGCAAGATAGAGGAAAGAGATGCACTGTGCCTTCCTGTGTGCCAGATACCAACTGTGTGAAGAAGGTTGGTCACAATGTGGGAACACAGGCGAGTATCCCTGCTCTGCTAACTTTTAAAAAAAATGTCTGTGGGTCAAAGCCAATTCTGCTAACAACTAAAACGAACAAAGTTTCTTATTAATGTAAGCTACTATTGTAGATATGATGTTGCTGGAAGTACAGGTCAGCTTTCCCTATAAAGCTGAAACAGTGCGTTGTTTCCAATAGCACTTGATGCACCTTCTTCCTTCTCCTCTCTAATATGTTTTGTTTGCTTCTATATAATCCGTATTTTGCATTTCAGAAGACTCAGTCCAAAAGCACTTTGCCATAAAGAACATGCTCTCTGAGATTTTTAGGGATTCCTGGTATCTCTTGGGCTGCTGTGGGGAATTCTTCAATAAATAAGTAGGACAGTAAAGTTAGTATTAACAAAACACTCCCCCTAGCCACTTCCTAATTTCTAAATAAGCATGCCTTTTGTTGCCTCTCTTCATGCATGGATTCATGCACAGCCTGTGTGCTGATGAAGATGAGCAGCACTGACACTGTGTCTTGCGGCCACACTGGTGATGCCATGTGTGGGACTTACTCATGTGGAACAATGGCTTATGTAATCTTCCCATCCCTGCCCACAGGCTGGGAAAAGAAGGCAGCCATAAGGCAGGAAAGAGATTTATGAATGCTGCAATGTATCTAGGATTTTGCTGTCACTTTAAGTGACTGCATTTTCTTAATGTGCTGCTGGCCTTAACAGCTGAACAAGCAGCAAGAAATACTTCAGGAAGCTCTTACTTATATTCTCTTGTACTATAAAAACATCTTCTCTTTTTGTTGCTTTGATATTATGTCAAACCTATTTCTCACTTTTTGACCAATTGAACTTGAATAGTCCATTAGACTATTAGAATTGTCTTTCTTCATTTTTGTTCTGTGTAATTTCACTAACACTGTAACAGATCTGGGTGATGTTTATGGGAAGGTTTATATCTGTTCAGTGACTTATTATTTTCACACTGTAGTATCCCCATAGATACTTACATTAAGTTAATTTTCAGCTCTTACCCCTGCTTTTGCATGCTCTAATTGTGAGTGTACCAGAACTGAGCTTGGAGATTCACCTGCTATATTGTCCTAGCTTTCTCAATTCTCATCACTGATTCTTCTTTCAATTTTTGCTGGTCTGCTGTTCAGCTGGAGAAAGGACTTAATGATTTTTTTCCTATACAAATGGATTTCCTGTTTTAATGCTTCTCAAGGATGATTTTTCTCTTTGTAGGCTTTAGAAATTGCATGTCTGAGTGAACTCAAATGTAATCAGAAGTCAGCTGGAGGAATGTGATGGACCTGGTTCTTTTGACTCAGTACTGTCTCAGGGAAAATTTATTCTCAGCACAAAGTTCTTTAGAGTCCTTTCTTTTTGAGTTTTCCTGAAAACAAACAAAATATTAAGGAGAAATTGTCTTCTACTTAACATTCTGAAGTGCTCATGTATGAATTTCTTTCTGGTGCCAAAGGTGATTTAAACACTGATTGATGTATCTGTTCCTTTTCTTCCCTTCCTTTTCAGAATTCTGATGAATCCACTGTAACATCCTTTAAAATCAGGTTGTGACTTTTGTCAAGGCTCACAACACTCAGAATATTGATGAGAATGCTGATGTACCAACATGTGTCTTTGTGTTAAAATCCCAATTAAAAGTGAAGCCATAATAAAAGCACAATTGAATTAATAAAAATAACTTGCATAAATGCCTATATACAACTCACCAGTTATGGCAGCTGAATAAGAATTGCAGGCAGATGTGATGACAGAGTAACTTTTGAGAGCATAGTGAAACTATCTTGCAGGGAAATACACGACGCTAAAGGCCGTGGGATCTGAGAAATTAAATCATGATTTCTTGAAGTATTAAAAATAGTTTGCATGGGATAGCAGTAAGTTCAACACAGCTTTTGATCAGGTAGGATGAAAAGTGCTGCTAACATACAATTATTCTAGAGTTCAAAGCAGTTTCTCTGTTTTCCATTGAACCTGAAGGTAAGAGCAAATACATCTAAATACATCTAATGCTCTTTACAGGATGGTACCCCAACTGTGGTCGATAGCATTTCCTTATGGAGAGCACAAGAACTCTATATGCATAAAAATAATACTTCTGCAATGTGTTCTGATCCTGGTTTGATCCAACACCTGCTGTCAGTCAAAGGTTTCAGGAATTTCTTTATCCAGTACCCCTGAAATTTATCTTTGTACTGTTGCACACCGTTTCATGCTGCAGTTCAAAAACAAGTATTTAAATAAGTGGCATTTATCTGTATGTGACAGAAAAGTATGACACACAATGGACATATCTTGTCATTAAGGTGTAGAACCAGTTTTCACAATATCTGGTTCTGCTGTTGACTTCTCAGGTCAAGATTACAAAATTCTATCTTTCTGTGCATTTTATCCTTAGTAAAATGGGAATAAAGATACCTTTGATATTTTTCTTGCTTATTTTGGAATGTACCGTTTTTGACAATGTGATTTTCATTGGAGGCTATAATATTAATGTCATAGAAACAAAATGGTTGAAAATCCAGTCAGGATACAGTACTAGATTTTCTCCTCTCTCTCTCCCTCTAGGTTTTTAGAGTGTGGGATATACAGACCCTTTCACCGCTGCAGGTATTCTATGAAGATCATGGGACTCCAGAAGAGATGAATGCCTTTCCCATGGTATTTGACAATGATCATGGCATGCTTTTCACAGGTATATTATTGCAGTTGGTGTGTGAGAGCATGCCCCTTCTAGAATCCAATTTTCTTTATGATTAAATGCAACTGAAGCTGCGTACTGGAGTAAGGTACATGAGAATATACAGAATACTGGGAGATGAGAGTATTGCACTTTAAGACTGTTTTAAAGTGGGTTATATATGGTGCTAATTTCAATATTGAAAATGGCATGAAAATATGCAGCATGGGAATTAACATCAGGAACCAAAGGAAATGAGAAAGGCTTCTCTGAAGCCAAGTTGAGCATCCCACAGCAGAATTAAACTACAGATATTGTTATATAGACTTGTCACTTCTTGAAAGATATTAAGTTATTATCTCCCCCTAACTATTCCTCTAGGACCTGCTTCCTGTTTGAAGATGAAAACAACAGCATACAATATCTATGGAGTCCTCACAAGCATATTCAAGCTCCTTATTTAACTTAGTAGATAAAGAGAGCCAGGTTGAGTTCCTACAATATTTTATTCCTAATCAGTTGGGCAGTGTGTCTATTGAACTCAACCTGAGATTTCTGGGTTCTGTTTCCTGACTTTGTAGTAGGGAGCCTGGCACCTCTGAGGGACCAGAGCTTTGCAGTTGTCACTAAGGATGTCAGCCTTTTATATCTAAGGCAGAGACTCTTGAAATCAGCAGGGTTTGGCTGCATAGCAATGTAATCACAAAAAAAGACAGCTTTGAACTTGTTCTAAGGCTATAGGAGTCCTGACATGTACCAGGCAAAAATGTAATTGTCTTTGGAGACAGCTTTTCCTGTCCTTGGATTAGGAACAAGGCACAAAGCTTGCCAAGCTTGTCAGATCTGAGAAGATGAATGTGAAACATTTTGTTTTCAGTGACCTGATGGTTTCTACTAAATTTTTTAATCACTAAAGGATACAGATATGGTCTTCATTTCAAATTTATACTTGTGAAATTTTCAAAGCTTAACAATGTCAGGAAATTATACTGGTCACTTCTTGACAAAATAAGGTAATTTACCCTTACAAACAATGGTTCTGTAAGTGCATAAATATTTTTAAAAGCCTGGTCCTAGACTCTCTTAATGATTCCTTTAAAAGCCTAAGTGAATATCTCCTTGCTCCTGAAGAGAGCAAGAGACTGAGGCTATATATGAGTGAATTCACTCTAATTGCTTTCTGGCTTCACAGAGGAGATTTTCACTTAGTAATTCACTAACATTCAGAAATCACAGCTCACCTTCATGCTTCATTTGAATATTGCCATAGCTTTCCTTCTGTGCCTGTTTCCAGGCTGCTGGCCTCTGCATCTGGATTTATGCCAAGGATTAGGCAATTTCCTCCTTTGCTCTGTACTCACTGCTGCTCCTCTGCTGGTAGATCAGCTGGGATACCGGGGCAGAGATACTGGAGCTGCAATGGGAGACTGCATATGCACTCTGCCTTGAGAGCACTGTACAGACCTTGTCCTTTCTTTTGTCCTATTGTCTCCATCTGCCTCTGTCTTTGCAACCCCTGATCTCAGAGCACTGGAAGGTGTTTGGAAAACACCATTCAGAACTGCAATGCTGTATAAAGGAAGGTACTGGAAAGACATCATCATTGCCTGCAGACAGAATTGCTTTATTTCTAAGAAAGCAGAAAACAGAATTTATTTTAATGATAGATCTCCCAGTTAGAGTTTTATGTATTTGGGTTCATTCCACTTCATGCCCCCAACTCTGTGATCGGGGGATTTATTGCTTCTGCTAATTTGCAGTCAGGAGGTCAGTCTCATCAAAGGTGGGCAGAGGACTGTGCAAGACAGGTAAATACTTAGCCATTGTTTGACTGGTGCTTTCTGGGGACTGTGTGTGAATGTTTTCTGCTTCAGAGAACAGGTATTCTCAAAAAACAGACAATATTCCGTATCCTCTTCAGAAGAACTCATATGAACAGAGTGGTTTACATGAAATCTTTTAATTTCCAGGAAAAGTAATTGTGCACAGAATATATATATTCTCACTTCTCTCACTTTGTGCAGGTTCAGATGTCATTGATATTTATCCCCTAGCTAATGTGGTACAAGATTCTAAAGAGTTACCGCAGACACATGAGAAGAGCCTCAATGTTCTGCTTTACAACAGGGCTTTTCACCAGATTCTCAGCATTTGCACTGAGTCAATACTGAAGGTGAGTGTAAGTTGTCATCCTTTATGCTGAAAAAGAAAAGTCTCAGCTTTTTTATTCAGAATAAGTTATCAGGTAATTTGATACATTACTAGCATTTTTTATTCAAGGTGTTGTTTTTGTGGCCATTTTTGGGGTCCAAAGGAGTGGTAGCTATGAACCCTATTTGGGTTCAGAAGATCCAAATTTTCTTTGTAACAGTGCTACAATAATCATAAGAGGTACTGAGAACCTGTTGTTTTCACCAGCTGGTGGTTGTTGGTACATTACATGGCAAAATTTTTAGGGAGAGGTAGTAGCATCTTTTATTGGGTCAGTTGGTGATGCATGGCATTCCTGTGGAGAAGGGCTTGTTTGTTTAATGATTTGTTCAGTTTATATTCTCTCTAAAGATGTTATTTTTCACTGTAAACCCTGCCTTCCTTAGACCACAATGCCTGCAACACTATCACAATCACAAGATAATTTGGAGCACTTGGTGCAACAGAAAATCAGATTCTAGTGCCTATGAAATCAGTGGCTACTTGATAAATCCATTTGAATCTGAGCTATCCTATTACAGTGACCAAATTTTGTACTGGAATTTCATTATTATGTGTTGCTTAAATTTCTGAGAGGATTCAATAATGATCAGAGATAGTTGTTTATACACTTTTAGATGAAATGTTTGTGAAAAGACTCATTTGCCCAGAAACTGTAACTCAGTTCTTTCTAGTTAAATTGTTTTTCTTTCAAACTATGAAAACACTTTATACTTAATGTCAGTCTCTCTGATTTAACAAGGGTCTTTATCATAGCATACATAAGAAATAGAGCCTCTCCTTACCTGGGTGGCTTCTCAGAGAGAGGGACATTTTCAGGGAAAAAAATACACTGGTGTTTCTGTAAAAAAATGTTGCTATCAGCTATAATTTCTCCTATTACTATAGAACACATTGTGTGACTA